>CM068376.1:219867176-220467176 GCA_034769895.1 Magicicada septendecula | reverse complement strand
TTTGGCTTGTGTCTGATAGTTTCTTATGTAAACACTAGAGTGCAATTTTATCGACAAAGATGGAAAACAATTTGAGACAATGGGTAACTCAGTAACTCACAATGGGTAGTGACTTTTGGCCCACTCTATATAATAAAGGACAGAAAAAAATTGGAAAGTTTGTGCACACGTAAAAAGAAATAAACTTGACTCAGTACGGAAAAGTACAATAATTTTGGACTACATACATGCTGGGAGTGTCGGTGGAAGTTAGAGCAGCATAGTGGGTTTCCAAACCGGAACACAGGGGTGGAGAGCGGATTCGTTTATCATGACGCAACGTCCAACCATGGGAACTTAGCGTCATCAACTTGGTTTAAGCGCAGTGATGGTATAATGGTGTAGTACGGATAGTGTAATATTTCTTTTATGAATTTGCTAACTGCTATAATTTTTATTGTTCGACTAAGCTTTTCGTCATCACTGACATCTTCAGGTCTTAAAGAAGTTAAGACCTGAAGTTAAGTCTTAAACTTCTTTAAGACCTGAAGATGTCAGTGATGACGAAAAGCTTAGTCGAACAATAAAAATTATAGCAGTTAGCAAATTCATAAAAGAAATAGTAAGGATGGCTGCTAATTTAAACAATACGAAGGATAGTGTAATGTAGCGTAGCCCATGAACCCTAAACCTTATCGAACTCATAAAAGCGGCAATACTAATTAAAAAAAAGTTAAAGTTTTAACTGCGAATCTATTGTACACACGAATGAAGCGTGCAGTTAAAAAAAAAATAATAAATAAAATAATTGTTCTTCTGACGCCATATAAGGCAAACAAAATCTGCATAACAGCAAATTAACCTGTGCTCATGGAAGTTCGCGTTGAGAAGTACTTTGTTCGTACGCGTTTCGTCGGACAGAAAAAGTTTTCACTGACCGTTAATACGTCATACTAGCTGGTTATAGTTTCAGAATTTTAAATTATACAAACGATCATTTGTAACTTCTCTGCAAAACTACCGAAACCATTAGCCGAAAAACGTCTGTTACTTTCTGATTATATTCACGCTTGAACAACTTATTCAAATAATGTTTCTTCTTTCCGGCTTTCTGGAAAAGTTAAATTCACATACATAAAAATTCTGTGATAAAATATTCATTGTTTTCATCTATCCGAAGATAAATCAGTCGAACGATTCGTATTGGAAACATTAATGTGTTTCACTTGCCGTGCAATAAAGACGTGAAAGGCAATTTTAATCCGAGTAATATAATACTCTTCGCACTGGTGGTATTGCACACCGAATGCCCGTATTCTTTAAGCGTCGGCCTTGTTACACGGACAACTAATTACAGATACTTTTATTCGCCCCTCTTAAATGTTCATTTGCATTTTTTTTTCTTTTTTTGTTAAAGAAAACCTTTATAAACTCTACTTTTCAAGTCAAGTAGGAACAAACACTGATTGCAATAAATTGTAACCTTATTTTTTTGTTTATGACTGGACTAGCACGAGCTTCGTAAGGAAGCAAACAGACTCAGGTGTTGCACTTGCGGTGTTAATGAGTCGTGATACTTTTAATGGCGTACGTTACCGACTTAGTGATATTATTCTATTATTACAAAAAAAATTTTAAGTAAAGAACAAGGCGTACTTGATTACTGCATTTTTTTTTTCACGAAAAAAAATATCGGTATGGAGAACCATACATGACTTCCATGTTCTAAGATTTATATTTAAAATTAAAATCATTTTAGAAATGAAATATTTCCATAGAAACTACTTCTTTCTACTTATTGCTTCAAATACTGTGTACTGTGTACTTATTGCTTCAGTACTGTGGTCACTAACGTATACCACTTCACGTTATCGCACTCGATTTTCACTGATGATGGTAGTCGATGGCACTGCCGAAACGTCTGGTTTTGCAGAAAACATTGGACTACGGCCAAACAGCCGGGGAAGGAATTTTAACAACAAACTACTTCTGTGTTGCCAATAACGTAAGTATACATATAAAAAATTATCCCCTCCCCCTTCAACTATCATTTTCATTTATAGAAAATTACCCCCACCCCGTTCAACTAGCCTCTTCATTTATAGATATTTCATTACGTTTCTACAGTGGATTATTATGATCTTCTTATCAGGATACTTTATTTATCAAAATTAAGTACTTTACTCTTGTTAAAACATAAAACGTTGCAGGTAAACTACCCTTTCCCCGTAACCGATCTTCACCAAAATCAATAGGCCTTGAGTCCTCTACAACTCTGGGAAATATGTAAAAAATTATTTGATTCTGTATGAATTTACGGCAGTTATCGTTCGTCATAAAACATTACTCTTGTTAAAACATAAAATGTTGCAGGTAAACTACCCCTTTCCCTTAACTGATCTTCACCAAAATCAACAAGCCTTGAGTCCTTTACAATTTAGGAATGAATGCAAAAAATTATTTGATTCTGTTTTAATGTGCGGCAGTTATCGTTCGTCATAGAAAAAATTACCCTTGTTAAAACATAAAACGTTGCAGGTAAATTATCCCTTTATCTTAACCGATCTTCACCAAAATCAACATGCTTTGAGTCCTCTACAATTTAGGGATGTATGCAAAAAATTATTTGATTCTGTTTGAATTTGCGGCTGTTATCGTTTGGCATAGAAAACATTCTACACACAGACACTTTTCGAAAAATGACTTTCCTTCATGTTTTGAGGGTAGTACAATCGGAATCAGCCGTTATCTGGAACACGATTTTTTTTCGCCATGACCATACTTCCATTTCCTTATGGAACATGGAAGTAAAAATGGTTACTTAAGTGCACGGATACTAAGTAATGGTTTCTATTAACTTAACTGCCTGTGGTGTTGATTTGGTTCTATCAGTGAAGACCGTCTAAGACCATATGTCTTTTTCTTCTTCTGCACCTCACGGAGTAGGCACCTTGCCTGTTCCGTCTTCACAGAGTATCTCTCCATCTCACTCTCGGTCTTCCTACATCTCTTGTACCAAAGGGTCTATATCGAAACGCAACCTTAGGTAGTCGTGCATCCTCCATTCTGTTCAGATTCTGTAACCATTCCCTGCGATCGTCTGGATTTTATCATTTAGGAAGAATACCTGTAGCTCTTCTCTACTATCCTCATTGCGCAAACGATCCTGTCTCGTGCAACCCTTTGTTCTTCTCAGAAACTTCATTTCCGAAGTATGAATCTGGTTTTTAATCTTCTTTGTAGGAACCCATGTTTCACATCCATACAGTAAAACAGCCACTGCCATTGTTTTATAGAATTTAAGTCTTGTCTCTCTCCTTGTCTTTTCCTCAACGTTCTATGTATGACGCTACACATCATCTAAAACCTCGATATTTTTGTAGCGATATCTCGGCCTGTGTATTTCCCAATAGTGATAGCGCAAGCCGGGTATAATTGAAGTCAAAGACTTGTTCCCTCAAGAACAATTTTTGATTTGACTGGAAACTTCCCCCAAAAAGCCATGATTTCTGTTTTCTGAAGCCCATATGTAGTAGCTTAATCCACGCTGCAGAACTATCGTGTCTTTCTCCAACAATTTACCCTCTGCTGTGTGACACTAGAACTAATGCACTGTAAACAATGGCGCGCTGCGCGTCCGAGCCATATGCGTATGTTTCATAACCCAACAGCTCTCGCAAATGTGTGTGTGTGTGTGTTTTAGGTTCCATTTTCAGCACACTTCTGTAGTGAACACGACGTCTCAAGTCTTCGACAATAAGTAAAAATTATCTAACATATACAATTCGAGCTAACACAACATATCTAATCGCGCAAGTAGTTTCATTTTCTTACACCTTTGAAGCAAACGACACGTTACAACTGGATTTTAACCTTGTCTATACAAGTAAAACATTTTATACGGTATTCTGAAAGTAGGCAAGATTTTTACTTATTTCCAAATACATCCACTAACGTTAACAGCTGCACCTAAATAAAAAGTGTAACAATTACTTTGATCACGTTGCAAAGCATCACGACTTCTTACCTTAATCTATTTATTAACATTTTCCTTATTAAAATCAACCTAAAATAAACACTTCAATTATTGGTTGGCAGTGAAAACAAGTAATTTTTCCTCCTGACTTGTTAATCGGTGACAGAAACGAATTTTTATTTTTACCTTATTTCAAACGAGCTTTAACAGGCTAACTGTAGATAGCGCCAATACGCGAAAGCATTACAAGCCTAATCTGCGTGAACCTAGAGCGTATGTTCCAATTAGAGTATTCCAACTATCTCGCACTGCGTGTGTATTCCAACACATAGTAAATTTATAATAAATTAATTCATATTATCGTACAGTAGAATTGTTTAGTACACATATTTTAGGGCATGAAACGGATTAATACATCACGATCAGTCACTGATGTGTCCTCATTGCATCACGTCTAACTTAATCCCACCTCGGCATCGTTGAGCGTGCATGTGAAGCACAGTCATTTTAAAAAAATATAATTTTTAAGAAAAAATTACAGAAACCAACAAATCATGTTAACAATTAATTAACGTTGGTTAAAGATTCGGTGTCTGTAATGATGGTCTACCGAATAAGGCTGACAGCGTGAAGCTTAAAGCAGGCAGGCCGAATCAGCTGAAAATTAGGATGCTGTTTGAGAGGAATTAACGTATCATGATCAGTAATTAAATGTCAGTAGAAATAATTTCTTACGGAAGGAACTTAGGACTTACAGATTTAAATTACAACCGAGAAGTTACTGATTTGACGCCTTTTTCAAACTTTTCGTACCTCATTTTATGAATATAAAGAAAGTCGAAACACGCTGTCTTTAATTCGCGCCCGTGACTACAGTTCACATTATATTCGACTTTTGAACGGTTGAAGCAACTCGATGAGCCACTACGAGTGTGCTTGAGTCGCATTTAACATATGACGTATGCCATAGTTACCATCGACAACAACAAACAGTATTAATTTTTCCTAACAACAAAGCGAACAAACTAGTAGCCACACATTGTGGACTTAAAACGATGGCAACACTATTATAGATATAACAAAACCACATGAAACTAGGTGAGTGACGTACAGGACAGTACTGAACCACAGCATTTCTTGTGTTACGTTCTTCATTCATTAATATCTGGATCCTAATACGGAAGACGGAATAATGTTTATCAGATATGGATAGAAGTATATTTACCAAGTGATAAACATACTCATCCTCCAGCAACTACTGGTATAATTACGTTCCATCATTATCACTTGCAAAAGAATTTCATCTCATGATGAACACTCGATTGTCCAGTCTACTTGTCGACTGACGATTTTTAGAATAAGTATGAATGTACGCAGTTTTTATTCATATTTATAAATACGCATCAACGCCTTGTTTCTCTCATTTGGGCAAATAGTACAGTCACTGAAGCCGCACAAAACAGAAATTGCAAATTAAGTGGCTTCTACGAGAATTTTTGCATAGGGCTACATAAAAAGGTAAGAAAGAATTTAAAAAAATTTTACAAAAATTCAGTCGCGGGTTTTCGAAAAAAGGGAGGGGAAAGATACAAAAAATTCATTTTTCGTGATTATCTTAAAAAATATTAAATTTATGATAAAAATACAAAATACCAAAACGAAAGAGCATAAAATTCTGCATAAAAAAGGTAATTAACATTTGTTTTGTCACGGCGATACTTTTAGTAGAAAAATTAATTCAAAGTTGGCCCAATTTTTCACAAGGTGGATTTTCACATAAAATTAATGTTTATTTAATAGACATGCAATTTTTTCAGGAATATAAGTTTAAAAACTCATTATTATACATTTATGTATATATTATTATGTATAATTTTTACTTATTTATTACGCATTATAATAAAAATGTTATTAAAAAATGCACTTTATAAATATATTCAAAAATAGTTTTTCTTCCAATCATTGAAGATTTTGACAATAAAATAACTTTTAAAACACATTTCTTATTTACACAAATTATAAATTATTTACTTACAACTTATTATGATTTACAAAATTATTAAAATGTCGTTTTTTTCTACAATTTTTCGGAATTTTTCACAATTATCAAGGTGGAAATTAACGTTTTAGTACATTTATTATTTATTTATAAAATTTAATTATAAAAATTATTTTTATAATGATATATTTAAAATCGATTTCTTCTCCAATTTCTTGAAAAGATTCAGAAGTCAAGTCTTCTATTTCTATTTCTCCCTCATCATACACAATATTTGAAAAATTTGTGCACCAAAATTAAATTCTTTAATAAAATTACACAAAATCAATAAACCTATCAGACCTTTAATAAACGATAGAACCGGACCAAATTATAAAATATCAAAATTACTAACACAAATCTTAAAAAATAAAATTGAACTTCCAGCAAAATACAATATAAAAAATAGTATCGAACTCACGGAACATTAAATATCGGACTGCGTTAATTCAATATCTGAATGGCTCATGTACCAGCTGTCCTCGCTATCCCTAAAATTCTTCAACTTTCAGGGTCTGTTCTTTTTATGCCCATGCACAGATATAAATTCTCACTATGTAGAAGAGACACCTCAAATATTGTAGTTTTACGTACAATAGATACATATTAATACTTTTTTTTTACGCGCAATGGACATATTTCTACATTTATTAATAAATTATTAACGTAATAATATATTTATTAACGTACATTTATTTACATTTAACTAAATTTTAACAAATCTTTACACCGCAGTCTTATAGAAGACACTTTGACCAATACGTGTTCATAATTTTGTTAAAAAATATTTATTTTGAAAATTTCTGTAGAAATTTTAAGTTAAGAAAATGATGTATACTTGCGAACTCAAAAAAATTATTAAAACTCGCTCACTTTATACCAATAAATCAATACTAATTTTTATTATTTTTTCAAAAACCTATATATGTAAAGTTCATATTGTGAAGTTTTTTAAAAAATGTAAATACATTTGTAATAAATTGTTAATATGCTTATGCATTAGTTGAAAAAAATAAAAAACAAAAATGTTATTACTTTATTTTAAGTATTTATTAATAATTTAATTATTTTCTTTTCATTTTATGTAAAAGTGCAAACATTTAGCTTTAAAATGCTTTTTGATTTTTGTCTCTACGACAATTATAACGGATTTTATTAAATGTTGCAATGTCAGAAAAAATTAGACTTCCCGCTGATCGAGGCGGACTCCGACAATAAATTTTTTCTAATATTTCAATTCCTTTTTTCTCACAAAGTATTGGCCTGACAAAAAAAATGATAAATAGCTTTTTTGTAGAGAAGTTAATGCTCTTTAATTGTTGCAATTTATCTTTTTTTCGTAAATTTGTTATTTTTCAAGATAATTGAAAAAACTAAAAAAATTAATTTTTTGTACCTTCCCCCTCCTCTTTTTCGAAAAACCGCGACGGAATTTATGTAAACATTTTTTTAAATAGTTTCTCACCCTTTTATCTAGCCTTATGCAAAAAATCTCGTAGAAGCCACTTAATTTGAATGTTTTTCCTTCAGTGACTGTACTAAAATGGAACAAATAGTTACAAACAGCATACTTACATAATATAAACAAATACTTCTATCACTCTGTTTCTTATCATTTTTCCGAATTAAAGTCATCAGACTGCTAGTTTACCTGTGCAAAGATGACAGGTCAAACACAGAGACATTATGTTGTATCTGAGTCCTGATATACACAATCTGTAAGGAGAAGCGTGTCTAGCCGAAAAAGATAAAGATAGATTAACAGCCTCTGCCTTCGTTTTCTGGCAGAGTGGCAATAACGTTTTTCTGATACGATAAGGCGTGGACTGTTCACCGAAAACAGTACTCGTCAGCTACAGTAACCGTACGCCGGATCATGAGCTTCGCACATACTACATATAGGCCTACTGCCAAACGAATCGAGACACATAACCCATGCAAAATGTGTACTATGAAAACAGTTCCATAAGTGACGTTTTACTTATATACACGACTGGTAATGTAGATAAGGTATCTCACGAATTGGGATCCAAGCAATCTGATGACGATTACGTTTGCAGAGACTGTGTCTTTAGTTGTAATAACATACTATAGAAAACACGTTTTTGGTAGAAATTATTTCCCGATTTTTCTGATTAGGAACAAAAATTCTATAACTTCCATTCAGTACAAACGACCAGAAATCCAAGTGGCCAAATTAAAGTCAAACGAGACCATCACTGACTTGCTTTTGATTGGGTGTCTGTGTGTGCGTGCGTGCTTTTCGCCCGTGTTTACCAGTGTCAAGTAGCTTGGAAACATAAGCAATATTATGAATAATAGCAAAACTTACTTTACATAAAACTGCAAATGGTTAATCAATTTTTGCTTCCTTCAATTATTTACGTACACTGTGATGACTGTGATGTACACTCTGATGTTAGACAGTACACTGCGTAACTACGCAGGGGTCAGGTGTCCCCCCCCCCAGGGCTATTAAAAATTTCAGGAAAATTCCATAATTACTTAACGCCATCCTATATCCATCCCAGATGCATGCGTTAAAAAAAGGCCTATGAATGATTGTAGAAATCAGAGGAATTACAATATTTGTAAATAAATGCTGTTTTCTTAATAATAACAATCACTCAACATTTGACAAATAACGTGCGTATGCCTACTTGCTGCCTTAAAAATCAATAATGCGCTCGCCAGAAAACGAAAGCAGAGGCTAGTATTCTAGCTTTATCTTTCTCGCCTAGACAAACTTCTTACAGGTTTTTATATCATGAGCCTTTTAGTCTAATATCTCTATGGTTTGACCTGTCATCTTTCCACATGTAAACTAGCAGTAACATGACTTTAATTCGGAAAATGAGAAGATTTTATTTATGAATTTTACTTAAAAAATAACGTACTTTAACACAAACTATAAGTTGCTTAAAACATTCTTCGGATAACATCCTCAACATCCTTAAAGTGCGAAGAGGTAGGCCTAATAAAACCTGGTTTTTCAAAATATATTCAGAACGACTCGTTTTTACACGAATTATTAGAATAAAAGTTTAAAATTAAAGCGATTGCTATTGACATAACAATTATTACCTTTAATTTGAATAACAATTAATCAAAGTAGATTATTTTGAAGTTAGCGTTTTGGTTGGTTTATAATTCACGTTGGTTAATTCGACAACTTTAAGACGTAAGGAAGTTATAAAATTATATGGAATGGATCTTCAATTTTTTATTTACCCTGGGGAAATGGGAGGGGGTTCAACCTTCCAGCTAGTCTCATCCCCCCCCCCCAGAAGCTAATATCATGTACACAGAAACAGCTGCTACTGTGTACACTGATCGTCACAATAATACAAATCTACAGACTGTATAAAGAAACGTCCAAAAGACAAAGCTAGGAATAATGGAGGGAGAGAAAACTATACTTAATCAAAATTGGATAGACGCTAGTTGTGAAGATGGCGCATATTCACGGTGTTTGCACGATTAGAGATCATGTTCGAACACGATGAAGGGACAGCTTGGATAAATTCTGTAGTCAGCAGACGGGTAAGATTTATTCTGAAACGAAATCATTGAATGCGGAGAAGCATGCGGTCAACAGTAGACAGAGAATTGCAATTTATCAAACAGAGACGACTAGTAATTTATCAAAATTAATATACCTTAATAAGATAATATAGCAACACTAGTTAGTTCTGCACTACCGTATTTTGCAAACACAGACACACACGCGCGACATACCCACGCAGAATGAATGTTGCCTTCACTATACTAATTACTTAGTTAATTAAGTGTCAACATCTAATTAATCTGTAGATTATCTGGATAAATTAGCTGGTAAATTAATTATGTATTTCATATAGGTTATATAACTAAAGTCTTGTTGACAATACGTTGAAGCATAAGCAGGAAAATTATATCTCAATTTATGTATTAAATTTGTGACACATTGTTCAGTAACTTAAATTTGATGCTTTCAAATTTAACAGAACAGTAGATGATTTTAAGACGCCGAAAGCAGCATAAAAATCCTATGACCGAAAAAAAATTTCGGTAGAAGAAAACTGCAGAATTAAAGCTGCCAAACAAAGATCGGTGTTAGGTATCGAAATTTAACAGAACAATAAAATCTGACGTAAGCTAAACCTCAAAATCTGCCATCTGTCTGGTTTTTTCTCACCAAGAGAGAAAATCTAAGTGTTTTGAAATTAGGCGTTGTTGTCATGTCTTTATTATACTTGTGCACTAATAGAATTATATCAACTTGACTAACAGAAGCTTCTTTTAACTTATGGAGACACGATTTGTTTACGTCGCACAGCGGTTTCACACCCCAAAAACATAGTCAAAACACAAAAAATAAAGTTCTAACATAAATGATTTGGACTGACGGCTCAAGCATCAAAGAAAGTACAGGAAGCCTAAATTGTCATGAACCACGTAAGAGTGGGAGAATCTTATTATACCAGCTCGTATATAGCCAACACAAAAATGTACCTCTTATACCAGCTCGTATACAGCCATTACAAAAGTGTACCGATTATACCAGCTTGTATGCAGCCAGTACAAAAGTGTACCAGTTACGCCAGATTGTACACAGCCTGCACAACATTGTACCAGTTACACTAGCTTGTATACACCCAGAACAAAAGCGACATTTGACCGAGTAGCATCTGGTGTGCACGCAACGAGAAAGGAACGTTGTGTTCAGATATTTATTAAATCTCGTACGTTATATACCGATTTCACATGTTTAAAACGGCTCTTTTGGACGAAAGTGAATAAAAAAAGACCATATATTTCAAATGTTATATTAATAACATACAAATTAATATATTATCAATGTAATTGGTTGAAATTTACGAAACGTTTTATGTTAAACTATTAAAAAAATTCGAGAAAAAATTTATAAGATCTGCACAATTCTGGAAAAAAATCATTGTAGCTTAAAATTCTGTTTCATAAAATAAATACAAGCCACCTGCCCATAAATGCCCCTTCAGATTTGTTTAAGTTTTTGTGACGAAAAATACAAATATCTGAATTAATTACGTTCAAAAACGTTAAATTTTTAAGGCTTTACTATTATTATTGACAATATTTATTACATTCAACATTATTAATAGTATTTTATATAATACAATATTTAATATATGTATTATATGATATTACAATTTATAAAATATTAAATATTACTATTCTCTAAAACATTTTATGTAAATACTTATTACATATAAATGTAAATACTTATATAAAATATATTATGTAACAAAATTTTATATACTTATACATATCTAACATACATACTTATTAGACATATCTAACACAATATTATTAGGTATTCAATACATATGTCTAGTAAGTATATAAAATACTAATTAGATGTCTATACCTGAGAACCAAACTACGTAAATTTTTGTGATAATTATAGTGGCGGTTCGTGGTTCTGACAGTTGGGTGTTCAATGTCTGAATGTTTCTAAGATAAGAGCAATTATCCAAGTCCAAATAACACATGGGGTGGGTCGCAACATGAAGACATAACTATTGACAACTTTTAGTAGGCCTAATATTAAATTGTGTTTTTGCTATTTGTAAATTATTCTAAAAATAAAAGGATATAGTTACTATATAAATAAATTATATAGTTAAAATAAAAGGATAGTTAAATATTTCTGTTTAATATTTAAAACGGGAAGCGGCCTACAGAGTTTCTTAATTTTGCATTTATCTTTAACAGAGAGACGAAAAATTTGTTTTTAAAATAGATTGAACACTATTCATTTTACCAACTCAATGAACTGAACACAAAAATAAGAAATGCCTGAACACTTAACACACATTAATACCAGCAAACACTTTGAAGGTTATATACGCTTCGATCAGCTTAACGATAATATAATTATTTAATGACTACATTAAACACACTTTATTATCGTAATACAATTACTTCACTATTTTATTTGATTTTAAGACTTTACTGCACACATTTTCATTGCATTCTAAATGAAATAGAGAAAGCTGACACAAAACTGAAGGTAAACGGACAATTCATGTGGTAAAAAATTATAATAATGGTGAATGGCGGTATTATGAAAATGTTAAAATTCCCGGTCACTGCGGTTCGGCCCTCGTCGGAACTATTCGTCTCTGTCGCTAACACTCGGGATTAGCGACTGCTGAATGTAATTTTGTGTATACTGATTTCTCCCTCTAAAGCTGTCTACACAGTCTAGGAGGTGCTGAGAACTACTTTGCACCTCAAGCAATAGTTGCGAGCAATTCGCCTATTACGCGAATCCATTACTATTCAGCCAACAAGATTAATCTCGCAAATCTTGTTATTTAAATATGAAACCATTATCTCAACAAATCCTTAAACATATTTAAATTATTTAGAGGGGTTCACTGAACCACTGAACCTTATGGACGAGCCGCCACTGGATAATTAGTATTTTGTTCTTATCTATGTTTTAAAATTAAATTATCTACAGAGATAAGCAATATTTTATGTCCGGATACATAGAAAATAAAACTGCGTTCTGCATCATTGTAAGCCCACAGACACTGTCATTGCCTATTATAGGCCTATTTTGTTATTTTAGGTAACTCAGCAATTAGCGACCTTAGAAACGCGTAACTACTTACAAATTAAACGTCTTTTAAATAATCATGTCCTCCATAGTGGTTGTTTACTATTTTGAATAGTAACCTCGGATTCATAACCAGCTACATTGAAAACCCCTCTATAACAAATTTCATAATAAGAGAAAAACTCTTTCATATTTTGACCAAATTGTTGGGATTTGTAAACGCTGTGCTTAGTCCCAACTCTTCACAATGACGATGAGATACACGCCACGAAAAACAAAACTGAATTACCGAATTAAGGAAAGCATATATATATGTTAAAGCAACTTTAGGAGATCACACACAGATCATACACGGAGAACGGACATTATACAGAGAATACCTGAATTGCGAGTACTTCAATTAGCAGTCTATTACATTGAAACTGATACAGCATAACCTCGAGTATCCATCACTCGATTAACCGACAGGCCCCCTAGGGAAAAAATAAACTAAAAATGAGACTGAAAGTACGACATTACAAGTGAAAAAGAGCGGTTGGTCTTTGCTGTCAGTCTATATATCGCGTTTAATTTTGTTCTCTCTCTTAATACATTTCTAGAAGTGACGTGGCGTACCCCCACCGTTCCAATTAGTTATTGTTTCGACCTTCACACGTAGTTTTTGGTGACTTAGTTTCATTACTCTGGTGATTTTTCTGTTCAGTAAATTTACTGTAAAGTGCGTGATTCTTTCACAAACCAATGTTTGTGCGTTTATTGAAATGGCGGATGAAGATACAGTAGATGCACCAAAACACAGTTAGCTACAGTGAAGCTAATGCTTTATAAGTGCATTGAATGGTTTTGACAGCAAGAGGAGGAAGACCCTATTCAACTCCTGTTTCTTCGAAACGTCTGCAACACAGCTCGTGGTATGCTCAGGCAGAAGAAAATGGCAGACTTCTTGAAAAAATAGTTACAGGTATGCACAGTACCGAATTTCACTGTTTCTCCTACACGCCTACGACATGTTACCTTACTGAAATTTTATTTTGTCTATGTTGTACTCCTATTTTAATACTTACGGACATTTTGTTATGAACGTAAGTTTTTGATTTCAGTACTATGTTCTTTTTATTCTGTACTTCAACACAATAATTAAAGCCTGTATGTTTAGTTTCCATTGTAATATGTTTCCACTGTATGTTTCCGTTGCACGTTAGACTGATAGACATGGGGAATGCCAGGAGGGTTTTGTATTTCTATTATCCGTCTATCACAGTGACGGATAATTGAGGTTCTAACACTTGTCAACAAGTGAGAGGAACTAAAGTTAAAGAACTATGCTCGAAGTATCTATACAATCAGAAAACTGACATGACAGAAAACAACGGGGACTGCATTATACAGCTGAATGTAAAAACTGAATTTATGCGTTTCACTAAAAATAAATTTATTTGTTTAATCATTTAGTAATTACTTATAAAAAAATTGCACAATTAATAAATTCATGAGTTTGGGCTGGATAAAGAAATGCGTATGTAAATTTTGAACAAACAGCGAAAACGATCGGTCGCACTGGCATCGTGAAACGCTGGTCTGGTCTGGTGCGCCAATCACTGACATGTGGAACTTACTGGCTTAATGAACTTAATGACGCCGAACAGTCTTGATTTCATTCAATTTCAATTAGTGAACAAAAACGCGGCCAACGCAATTTAAATACGAACCGTAACTCTAGTGTACACCTTTCTTAAAAACTTTATTACCAATTACTATTAATCTAATGAAAAAGTAATTGCGTTTTAATAGACTTAACGTCTCTCATGTAATAGGTTATAGCCTTGACCCGCCGTTGTGGATCACACCCTTTGCCGTAAATGTATCGCGTTCACTTTACTACGCTATATTCTGTCACTACTGGTTCCTCCAAAGCATATGTCTAACGCCCTTTCATTCAACTGTACCATCCTCAGATTTCATGTATCCGTGACCGATCCCCTGTATCCATCACCTTTATTATATGCCTTTATATTTTTCAGTGACACTGAAAAGCACCCAAGAGCACTGTAATAGTTCGGTCACTTAATGAGGACGGAGGAAAGGTAGGTGAAGCTGGGGTTGACCTGTATTAGAATGGAATTCAGAAGATAGCTACTAAAGGCAGGAGGTCAAACGTATCGCCCAGGATAGAAAGGATTATCGGAAGTGGCTGAAGGACACCCCCACCGACGTCAAAAGGGGATGGAAAGGAGAAGACGAATATTTGTCGGAAACTGCTTCGTTCTGATAATAAAAATTGTATTTGAATGTGTACATAAATACAACAAAATTATAACAGAATTAATTGTTGGTATCATCTTTATACCTATTCTCGTCCACCTTTCTGTGACAGGTGTCATCTCTTTTTAATTTCGGTAATGCATATTTCTTTGATATTCCCGTTTCAAGACCTGCATTGTATTCTGTCTACTAAGTGATTTACAGTAGTTTCTCGTTCCCGGTAACCTTCTGACAAATACACTTCGTATTCCATCACTATCGTTTCGCCGGTGTCCATTATATATCTTATGGCTTACATGTTATCCTTACATTCTTACTCTCCTGTGATCCGCATTCAGAGTACACTTTCAGATCTATACACTACTGACTGCTGGGCCCCCTGCTCTACCCAGCCTTCTTGTTATTTAAAATACTCTCCTCCCTGCAGTAAGAATATCAGCCTTACTGCGATTTTCACAAATTTGGTGGGTTCGCTCCCTTAATTGGGAGTTTCTCCCAGTATGCTCCTACAAAAATAAATCTCTTTAATTAATTGACAATCACATTTTCTCGATGTTCGTCGTACAGAGTTGAGTTGCAATTTAGGATGATACCGTATACTCAGAATTTATGTAATTTGGCGAGTCCTAAAGGCAGTACGTCACTACTGTTCAGTCTGTCTGGCAGGACGTACTGACAATATTTTCACACGGATGCACAGGGTGAACATTAAGTTTTTCCCACGTTTAAAAATCTATTACACAGAAAATATGCAAGTCACAAACATGATTTTTTTTCAACATTTTGTTTTACATATTAATAAACGTGTACGTTTGCCTGATTTGTTGTTTGGACAACGTTCAGTCTGTATTCGATTTTTCTCCTGTTGCGGCCAAAATCTGTCTGGTCACCGTTGCTACAGCATCTCTTACCCTTCTCTTCACAGAGACACATCTAGGACTGGTGTAGAACAGAGTTTTCCTAAATATAACTCCACAGAAAAAAAGAGTAGGAGGTTAATGTTTGGTGGCCAGGTTGACCATGGTATTGGTCCATCCTTCTCAATCCACCGTCCTGGAAATGTTTCATTCAAAAACTCACGGACGTCTACGAATCATCCCGCTGGAAAATTACACTTGGCTGAAATTCTTCTAATTGAGAGCCAGCGTAAAACTCCAGCATATAAAGAAAAACAGTTTATGAAAATGTCGTCTCAACGAGGACGAAAGGCTCTATCACTCTGTTGTGCACCAGATCGCACCGAAAATTAACTTTGGGTGTGTCACTCTCATTTTCTAGAATAATTTTTGGCTTTCTAAACCCCATATATGGTTGTTATGTTTCCTCTGATATGTGGAATGTAGCTTCCTCTAAAAAAGAAATGCGGACCTCTTCCTCTTCAATAATTTGAATCTTGTACGCAAGCAAGTGAAGCCGTTTATGTAAAACGTTTATGGAAGCCCAACGTATTCTGAGGATTCCATGTTCTCTTGAAGCACGACGAGTTGATATCCGGGCACTGTGTTGTAACTCATCTCTGAAAGCATCAACAGTCTCGACACTTGCAAGGCGCCTACCACTTCTTTTCAAATCACCAACATTACCAGTCTCTTGAAAATTTATATACCAACTTTTGATGCTTTTAATAAGTGGAGAATCCCTTCTCTACCTACACATTTCTAAATTTTCGTTGGACAGAAATTGCTTCGTAACACCACGAAACACGTTGGGCTTTCTCCTCTACGGAAACCAAACTGTTATTACTAATCGAAAGCTTGTTTGATTACATGTTTGTTCACGTTAGCAACAACGTTGCTATGCACTGATTATATCCATAAGAAAACAAACGTGAAGGAGTTATCCTTTTCATTGATGTTAACGCCATATTCATAACATGCACGTTTTCTGTATAATTTATTTTGGAAAAATGGGAAAGACTTTGTGCTCACCCTGTATTATAATACCCATTCTCAAACGTGTGATTTATAAAAACTGAGAGTTTTGGCTTTACGGTTTACAAACTACGAGCGTCAGTGAGAATATAGAAGCTAATATACAAATTCGAAGCTAATATGGTAAATCCTACTTGTCACACGCCAGCACCGACGACAGGTTACGGAAGTTTGTTTCAGAGATAGGAGGGTTCGACGTTCACGAAGTCACCGTAACTACGACAAAACATAAGGTTAACAATTTGAGAAAGTGAAGAATATGACACATTATGAAAAATCTACAAACAAGAACAACATATCTGTGTCAGATGTCGAATAGATCCGTAGCGACTACCCCACATGACTTTCTTACACTTATACCGAGACAACGATGGACATGATAAACTAAATTTGACATAAACAGAACATTCTGTGCAGATGGAAACATGTCAAAACGGTCACAACGGTTGCTAGATTGTGGGCCAAGAGATGTAAAGAGGCCACAACGAAGCCAATTTTCAAGATGGAAATGATCTGTTTAAGTACTCTGGTACTGAGGAATCGCTGTGGGGAGTTATTCTCGCAGCAGTGAGAAAATAAGGGCTACTGACGATGACGACAATGTATATGAAGTGAGGTATGATAAAGGGAGATGTTAGCAATACAGGTGGATATCAGACACAGATAGATGCAGAGAGAGCGAGAGAGAGAGAGAGAGAGAAAAATGAAAAATCCAAATAATGCTAATGATAATGAGCATAAAACAAAATTAGTTATTTGCACAAGGCCCAAAAGAACAACTGATTGCACGTAACCTTCTAAATTACGCGGCCAATTGAGCTGTAACTGAAAGTACTAACTCACCTTCATAATTCATGTTTCACTAAGTACGGTAGTCACTGGCCGGCCTTTGTACAATTTTCTAAAAAATATTTGAAAATACCTGTCGGTTACATTTCCCAAATAAAAAAAATAATTTAAAAAATTAAAAAACACGACTGCCAAAAAAATAAATGAATAAATAAAAAATAAATTGATAAAAACACTAAATAAAAAAAACTAAATAAAAATAATATTTAGTAAAAATCACAAAATCTAAATAAAGTCGATTTAAAAAGCCAAAAACAAGGTATTGAAATTCAGCTCTGATCAGATTTAACGAAAATGTTATGAATGATTAAACGCATAGTAATTTTATTAAATTTAAATTACTTTCCGATGTTGAATATATATCAATGCATCATATGAAGACTACAATTATAAAAAATATTGCTGATAAAATTTTGCTCTTCAATTTTAATTTTCAATGCAGTCGGGGGCTGTTTCTAAATAGAATTGTTCTTTTCGATAAATTGTTTTATAAATTATATAATTAACTAAATAATTTCATTTATTAGAAATGATAAAGAAAAAGCTTTGGTCTACAGATTTCTGAGTCGATTTAATTCCTCAAGTGAGTTTTTATCGTGCTGTTCATGCAACAATTTTCGTGGATCCAGACAACTTATTGCTAATCCCTCTAATGTTTTCACACGACTTAGTGCGACGTATGCCTGACCCTTGGCAAAAATATTACTACTCAAATCAATGACTGCTTTGTCTAAAGTAGTGCCTTGGAGTTTATGTACTGTTATACAGCCCAACACAATATTAATGGCAGCATACGTCGTTCTACTTTGCCCTGGCCTTGCAAAGCATCATATTCAACAGTGGTGGGCTCTATCTTTACTCCAATACCAGCAGTATTTCCCCTAATTGATCTGTCACCAAATTCTACAAATACGGCTTGTGGAAGCTCACCAGGTTGAAGCTGATCTCGACGTAGTGCAGGCCACTCAATTTTTCTAATGATGCCTATTGCTCCGTTGACCAGACCATGATTAACATTAATGTTTTTTCGCAACATTACCCTAGTTCCGACTCCGATTACTAAAGAGTTTGGAATACCTCCAGTTTTGTTTGGATCCGTTGGTATGAAGTCTTTCTTTAACTTTTGTCCGTAATTCTTAGCTTCGACAGACACATCCACCGCTGCAATATCGTAAACTTTAGATGATGTTTTCAACTTTTCAGTCATCATAGCATTATATTCTTCTACCTGTTTAGTGGTTGGGAAAATACGCAGACACTCGCCATCAGCAAATTCATCTGTCAAAGGAACTCTTCGACGATCTAAAATTTCTAGCTGCTGCATGGTGAGTTGGCCGACTCGTATATTATTTAGAATGTCTATAAAAGTAGTGTTGTTAGCTTGCCGCATATTTTGAGGTAATTCACAGAAACTAAACAGTGTCCACAAATTAATTTCAGCTGATAAGTAATGAGGCTGCTTGAAGCAGTAGGTACCACCAACTGGTTTTGATACAGGTGGCAACTGCATTAGATCGCCAAACAAAATAATGTTGATACCCCCGAAGAGAGCATCATTCATTTTAAGCTGTTGCAACCTTAAGTGAATATTTCTTAGGGTAGTATAGGGTACCATTGAGATTTTGTCAATGATTAGCCAATTAATATGCTTCCACCTTAGCCGTTCCCTTTGAAGACGCTCATCAGTAAGAGGGCGAAGAGCTGTCACCTTGCCTTTTTCGATAGGAAGGGCAAAAGTAGAGTGCAAAGTGCTACCTCCAATCAATCTTGCAGCGACACCTGTGGGTGCTGCTTCCGTAACAGCTCTGCTTGCAGGTAAATGAGAAAGACGGCGAATCTGTTGTACAATAATTTTCAGAGTAAAGGTTTTGCTGGTGCCTGCTCCTCCAGTAACGAACACACGTAATGGCTCAGTATTATTTTCACTTGGAAGCAATCTGTCTGAAATCATTTTGAACAATTGGCGCTGCTGAAAATTCATTAAGTTTACTGCTGCGGCATATTGTTGATCCGTCATTTCATGTATTTCAGGTTCACCATATTTCGCAGAAAGAAATATATATAGCAAACCAATATATATACTTTCAGATCAGCTGTTCTCTGTTTCTCACAGATTGCACATATATACTCTCACACAATAGCGCGCTAACATAGTATTAGTGAGCGTGGTCTTAAATCGCGAGCACTATCTGGAATGAACTTTACAGAATACCTTCCACTAGCGCCACCTGATGGACAAATAAACGAACAAAAAAAATCCTTAGAACCGATCACTTGTATTCACTTCCGGTCAAAACCGGAAGTCAACTCATGGTGATATATAGCCTATGACACTTCTGGTGAAGTAAGGAATCCATCGAGCCATCGAACATCAAAATCGGTAAAGCCGTTAAAAAGTTATAGTGGAACAAACATACATACATACATACATACCCTACCACTGAAAACATAACACTCCTTTTTAGCAGTCGTGTAATAAACATGCATTACCAGTCGCCACTAGGATGAACTACTTGCAGCTATTGAACTACCCGGAAAACAAAGCCTCAGCTTGGAGCTATTGTCGGTTTCCAATATCCGTGTCAACCGTATCGTAACAGTACAAAGCATTCCGCACAAATATAGTATCCATGGTTACCAGTTAGTTAATTTCACTGAGTTTGAACCACACGTCTTGATAGCTACCAAATATATTATTCCGTTAAATAAAACAGCTTTATTAATCCCACTGACTGGATGTTTCTGAATGATTAACTACAATTTTTAACTAAAATATCCGCCTTTGAATACGTATATATGAATTTGTAGTGTTACTGGAGACATTGAACTACGTCTCTTGTTTTTCAGTGCATATGCCTGCCCATATTCTGAATTTACATTGAATGGTGAATACAGTGAACAGCCGTCATCATCCGTATCCACTGAGTATTCTGAGAAGTGACTATAGTCTCGTAATCCTAAACAGACAAAAAGGATGAGACATTACAACGTTCGCAATTCGTACTGAGTATTATAGTTGCGTAAGAGAAGATAAAATGGACATCATAGCGTTTATAGGTCTATACTAAGTAAAGGCAAAAGATGCGATACCACAGCTACCATTTTAGCAAGGTACAGAGCTCAGAATAAGGATAATACATTACAGCGCTCTACCTATCTCGGAAAAAAAATCTACGGCGTTCCTGGCTAAGTAATGAGAAGAGGAAAAGGATAACAAACTATTAATCGTTCGCAGGTTTATACTGAGCACAGACAAATGATGGGGATTTCTAAGTGGCTCTGTTGGGATAGCGGCTTTTCTGAGTAGTGGAAACGTTATCGTTCGACGTTTTGGCCGGGAACGAACCGTGGCCCACTTGGTGTGAAGACTCAAAATGAAAATGAAAGTCGGACGCGTGAACAAACACGGCAGTTTTCACAACTGCAGACGAGGACGAGAAAGCACTACAATATTAATACCATTAACGTACAATTACACAAACGACACTGAATACATTTCCATTATTGAGCCTAAATGTGTTCTCGTTTAGAGAATTACTTCAATTCCAGGTTCCACACCGACTATAGATGGTACAAGAAATTTTGAAAATAGAACAGGCAATACGTTTATACCTAACACGAGGAGAGTCCAGATGTAGTTAGCAAAGTAATCATGTGGTCTACTTATCCATAGCAGAAATGCGGATTTAACGTAGAAAAGTGTAAATGCAGTATCTAAAGCATCTCTGCAAAGCCCAAAGTGGCCCAACATCAAATCCTTGAAGTGCAGAATAACACATACAATATTCTTACAACCAATAAACAAATTAAACAACGTCCGGTTTCTTACAACCGTCGGAATGGTCACTTACTCTCTCAGAATAATCTGGTAATATTATTTCTTATGACCGGTTAATATAATCTAATACGCTGTAAAACTTCGACGATGCACGCTTTCGAGTAGGAACACTTATTTACCCGCGACAACTGTGATAATCGCTTCACTTGGAAAAATCTTTAATGTAAAACAATTCGATAAGATAAAGTGTTATGTTTTATGAATGATTTGATAAACCGTAATCTCGATAGTGACAACGCGTAATTAGGAGCCTTATACAAGAGGCTTATGTATAATTAATTATGAACAAAAGTCGTAAAAAAATGTCTATTATTATTATCTGCTATTGTATTCAGCACCTAAGCTGACAGATTAAGATTACAACAACACTTTTCATTCACCTGTACTCGACGGTAATCTTATCTCCGGTTTCCCCCTATCCCCCTCATTCACTCCGACCCTTGTGTGAAAACACTTATGAATGTTTTTGATACGATAGTAAAACGAACGAGTATGTCAAATGAGAAAAAGGCCTACTCGAGGCAGGCATAAGATTGTAATAAGGGTTGTATGATAAGGCTATTATTCAATTGTTCCTGATACAATGTTTTTTCATTTTTAATTTCAAGTAAGTTTAATTTTACTTGCAGCTGCGACGATCGCACTGAGATACAAAGTATTACTAACCTACAGCTGTAATTTAAGTTGGCCTCAAGACGGTTGTGGATTTTAGCAACCGACAAGTTGCTTTGGTTTAATAAAGATAACGGTACCAATATAGATTCCGTAATATTGTTCTACGCATGCGCTTATCTGTCTCGCTCTCCTACCTTCTGTTACACTGGCCTTTGACGGTAACAATAACAATCTCAGACAAGCGTTTCACCTGTTGTGATGTCAAGAAAGATGAGATCTCTGTGCGGTTTTGTTAAATACATTAGTGTGTATGTGATGCCGTTACGGATATAATTACTACACGCACGCAAAACCATACATTTTCGCGTAATTGTGCGAAACCGGCTTACTGCATGCGAAAACGAGATATATCACCGGTTTGTACAGATTGTAACGCGCCCGTGGACTCGCGGTAGTGGGAATTCGTGTTACGTATAAAATGTCAGTGTAATTATTTGTTATTTACTTCGACATAAAAATAAATGCGGAGTAATAGAAAATACCCCCATAAAATGAAAAATGTAGCGAATCAAGACCAATTATTGTATATCGCAAGAGTATTCTAGAGACAATGACAATCAGCATAGTACGCAAATAATTTTTCATGTTATGGAAATGATGTAACAATCATTGAAAAGCCCAGGAGCGTTAAATCAATCTTCGACGGTTTGTAATGCCAGGACTATGTAGCCTAACCTAAGCCTGGTACACCACATGTTCTCTTTGCAATAAGATCGCCATGAGTAACGGTTGTTATCCATACGATCGACGAGGCTGGACCACATAACCACATACGCAAGCACACGCAATCGTGAGGAGGACCACCATGGACACATACACCGGCTACACTGATTTACATCTTCAAGCGACAATGAAATTTATTTTTTTAAACACAAACAGAGACAGTATACTAATGAAAGGGAGGCGATAATAAAGAATCTAAAAAATGTATAAATGTGTAAACAGTTGTACAAATTGTAAATAGCGAAATTTACATAACATTTTTAGTCAAGAACATAAAGTACGAAATCTGATTTACAAATTTAATTGACACGCTACGCATTTACATTCGTTTGGGTGCTCACTGTTGCTATTAGAATGACATTCTTTGTAAATATTTATTATCAAAACTGTAATGTGTTAAATTCTTAATTGTCAGTACGTCCTTACTGTCAATCAGGCACCCAAAGTAAAATAAATTTTATTTTTATGGTAAAGTATATCAATACGAGAGTTATAATAATTTTAAGATATTTAAATGAAGATTATTAGTTACTGTGATTGTAATACGTGCACGGTTCTGAGAAGCGGCATACATTTGAAAAATTTTCAGAATTGTTTTCAAATAAAACGCAATTTTAGTATTTTTAAACCAACCTTAATTATTCATATCACGATACCCTCTCTCTCCCTACAAATTAAATCTTTATAAGTGACGCCCAAATTTCACGGCCCGGTTGGGTATATAAATGTATTAGAGGTACGTTCAACACACACACACACACACACACACACACACACACACACACACACACACACTTAGTGGCGTAACTAGGAGTGCTCTTTGATTGGGGGGGGGGGGGCTAGCTTGAAGGTTGGACCCCATTTTTTTTTAGCAAAAATGATAAATTCAAGATTTTCCCACATAATTTTATAAATAAATTTTACAAATTCTCTGCGTCACAAAGTTTTTGAGTAAACCAACGTGAAGTATACGGTTTAAAAAATATGGAAAAACGCTAATTTCAAAATACTCTATCTTCCTGGACTTTGTCTATGACGTGTCCGTTGATTAACTAATTATAAAAAATCGGTATGGAGAACGATAGATGACTTCCATGTTCTAAGATTTATAATTAAAATCATTTTGGAAATTAAATATTTCCATAGAAACTACTTCTTTCCACTTCTTGTTTCAGCCTTAACCACAGTACTGTGGTCACTAACGTATACCACCTCACGTTAGCGCTCTGGAATTTCACTTATGATGGCAGTCCATATCACTGCCGAAACGTCTGGTTTTGTAGAAAACATTGGACCACGGCCAAACAGCCCGGGAAGGAATACACTAAAAACTCATTTATCCGAATTTGATGGGACCGCGCCCGTTTCGGATAAACGAAATTTCGGATAAACCGAAACTACTATTTAAACTATCGGTATGGAGAACCATACATGACTTTCATGTTCTAAGATTTATATTTAAAATACTTTTCGAAATGAACTATTTCCATAGAAACTACTTCTTTCTTCAGCCTTAACCACAGTACTGTGATCACTAACGTATACCACCTCACGATAGTGCACTCAATTTTTACTGATGATGGCAGTCGATAGCACTGCCGAAACGTCTGGTTTTGTAGAAAACATTGGATCAAGCCCAAGCAGCCCAGGAAGGAATTTTAACAACAAACTACTTTGTTGCCGATAACGTAGTACACGACATAAATAAAAATTATCCCCACCCCCTTCAACTATCATTTTCATTTATAGAAAATTACCCTCACCCCGTCCAACTAGCCTCTTAATTTATAGATATTTCATCTACGTTTCTACAGTGGATTATTATGATTTTCTTATCAGGATACTTTATTTATCAAAATTAAGTACTTTATTCTTGTTAAAACATAAAACGTTGCAGGTAAACTACCCTTTCCCTGCAACCGATCTACACCAAAATTAATAGTGCTCTACAACTCAGGCACACATGTAAAAAATTATTTGATTCTGTTTGAATTTACGGCAGTTATCGTTCGTCATGAAAAAATTACTCTTGTTAAAACATAAAATGTTGCAGGTAAACTACCCCTTTCCCTTAACCGATCTTCACCAAAATCAACATGCCTTGAGTCCTTTACAATTCAGGAATGTATGGAAAACATTATTTGATTATATGTTTGACTTTACGGCAGTTATCGTTTGTCATAGAAAAAATTACCCATGTTTAAACATAAAACGTTGCAGGTAAACTACCCCTTTCTCTTAACCGATCTTTACCAAAATCAAAACGCCTTAAGTTCTCTACAATTCAGGGATGTATGCAAAAAAATTATTGATTCTGTTTGAATTTACAGCAGTTATCGTTTGCCATAGATGCTACACACAGACGCTTTTCGGAAAATGACTTTTCTTCATGTTTTGAGGATCAGAATCAGCCGTTATCTGGAACACGATTTTTTTCGCCATGAACATACTTCCATTTCCTTATGGAACATGGAAGTAATAGTAATACATATGTAAGTATAGCAACTTTATTTAGTAATAATAATTTAAAAGTTATTTACAGTGAATATGACACAATAAACTATAAAACGGCACCACACTGTAAATTATAGTTTCTACAGTCCTGGAACAGTCCTATTGCTTGTTCGTACAGTAATCAATCATAGTTTTTTGCTTAAGCTTTGAAGCTCGTTTGGTGGCTGCCCGATCTCCAAGTCGTATCATTGTTAGAAGTTCTGCAGGGGAAGTTTCGCCTTGTCGCTCGTAATACGACAGTAGCTCTTCAAACATTGATGTTGCCTCTGTGTGGGTGACTCCCGTTTTCTCTTCCACATCATCGTGAGAGCTTTTGTACTCACCGGGCTGTTGTGAACATTGTGCAACAATTTCGTCATCGGATAATAGCTGATATCCAGGATCATCTTTTTCCGAATTTATTCACTCGGATACGTCTTCTTCTTGTAACTGTGCGCACACTTCAATGTCTTTTAATATTTCTACAAATTTTGAATTTTCAATGGCTTCTTCATTCTCGTTGGTATTGTCTTGATTTTCCACTGGCATATCTGGCTATAGGTTTTTCCAGGAGTTCCTTAAAGTTTTTGGTGTCACCTCTTCCCAAGCAGCTGCAGACATGTAAATCACATTCTTGATGTTAATTTCCTTTAAAATTGTCATGATGTCTTTTTTGTCACTTTTGTCATTTTCTTTCACAATTTTGCTTAACAGTGCCCTTCGATACCTGCGCTTCAAAGCCTCAATTGAGCCCTTGGTTCATTGGCTGGATATGAGACGTGACATTTGGAGGGAAAACTTTACAAAAATGTCTCCATTTCTTAACTCTTTCTCTCCTGGAAAATTTTGTGTATTTTTAAAATTTACTAAAAATTGTTTCGGATAAACCGGATTTTCGGATAAACGAGTTTTTAGTGTATTAACAACAAACTACTTCTTTGTTGCCGATAACGTAGTACACATGACATATAAATAAAAATTATCCCCTCCCCCTTCAACTATCATTTTCATTTATAGAAAATTACCTCCACCCCCTTAAACTAACCTTTTTATTTATAGATATTTCATCTACGTTTCTACAGTGGATTATTATCACCTTCTTTTCAGGATACTTTATTTATCAAAATTAAGTACTTTACTCTTGTTAAAACATAAAACGTTACAGGTAAACTACCCATTCCCCTTAACCGACCTTCACCAAAATCAATAAGCATTGAGTCCTCTGCAACTCAGGCACATATGCAAAAAATTATTTGATTCTGTTTGAATTTACGGCAGTTATCGTTCGTCATAGAAAAAATTACTCTTCTTTTAACATAAAACGTTGCTGGTAAACTACTCCTTCCCGTTAACCGATCTTCACCAAAATCAATAGATATTGAGTACTCTACGACTCAGGCACATATGCAAAAGATATTATTTGATTCTGTTTGAATTTACGGCAGTTATCGTTCGTCATAGAAAAAATTGCTCTTGTTTTAACATAAAACGTTGCAGGTAAACTACCCCTTCCCATTAACCGACCTTCACCAAAATCGATAAGCCTTGAGTCCTCCACAATTCAGTGACGTATGCAAACAATTATTTGATTCTGTTTGAATTTACGGCAGTTATCGTTCGCCATAGAAAAAATTCTACACACAGACACATAGACACACACACACACACACACACACACACTTTTCTTTACGCTTTGAGGGTAGTACAATCAGAATCAACCCTTATCTCGAACACGATTTTTCGCCATCACCATACTTCCATTTCCTTATGGAGCATGGAAGTAATATATACCTACTGACTCGGATCACTAATTTTTATTGGTAAAAGTTTAATTTTTTTACCAATAAAAAAAAAGTGTGTGTGTGAACAACGCACAGGAAAAGGCGATTTGATTACATCGAATTCAAGCGTGGAAAATGTGAAAACATACAGCTTGTGGAAACTGTATTTCTACGGTGAAAGGTTTTCGTGTAAGGTACGCGTTCTCGCTGTGTGAACGATTAGTGAAAGCAAGTGTTAGTAATTATTCGTTTCAACCTTTTATGTATCAACAGATGTTTTATTTACATCGGCTCCTCGTGGTGAACTCGTTTGTTTAACATATATACGCTTGTAAATTGTACATCAAAATGAACAAAACTAAAACTAAATGAGGAAGTAACAATTCGACGTATAGAGAACCTTAGCACTTAATAATGAGATACCTATAGTACTTTATATTCAGTTTAAGTTGATAAATTAAGAAAATGAAGAAATATATTATTTACTTGGGATTTTCCTTAATTTCAGTAGCGATTATGCTAAATTACAAAGAAGAGGATAAAAGAAAATATTTAGCAGGACACGAAGGAAGAAATTAATCGTGAAGTTGACGATAAAAGTTGGTATAAACGATAAGGACACTGCCGAAGCGAGAAGGTTTTACGACTTACAGTAACTGCACAAATACGCAATCTAATTTAAACGAATAATAAACGCTCTTCTAATGGCCGTTCTTCTTCTCGTAACTGCAGTTATATAGCCGCCCAGAAATTTCTTATAATAAACGATTTTATAATCGGGTGCATGTGCACTTCCACAAGCTCAGTGTAAAATAAAACACGGAAAACGATAAATGTGTACATGTATAATATGTAGACACACGCGCGCGCGCGGGACAAGTGAGAGAGAGAATAATAGTGGTGAGGAAGTAGGGGGTGGCAGACAGACAACGTATGGTTTCATAAAGATCGTCATGAAATTTCTCACCTCTGCCCACCCTCTCTCTGCCTCTTTTAATTTCTTTCCGGTCTACCTGGAAATTTTCAGTCGCCCGGAAATGTTCGGTATGCCTGGTAAGTGAGGCGTATTTTTCGGTACAGGACAAAGGGTATTGAATACATCATCCTGAATCACGCTACTGAATCGACTACAGGAATTCACATCACGCGTGCTGTTTGTGGGACAGAGAACGATTACAGACGTAACAACGATAGTCACAAGCGTTGAGTTATGCTCCTCCGTATATCCAAAAATTACATGCATGCTCTCCCGTTAACATTATGGCCTAATGATGGGAAAAACTGAATGTGGAAAAGCAATATATAAAAGAGCATAAAACGTCCGGAAGGAGAATGACAAGACGACGGCAGTTCCTACACTACAGTGTGGCTCAGAACGTTGGATACCAATACGAACGGATTTATGACAACAGACATGAAGTTCTTTACGATATGCAGGATGTTTTACGAAGCAAAGGGGATGACATGTTCGAAAGGTTAAGTAAAGCCTGTGCGTTCACAGGTCTGGAAAAGCTTTTTTTTCAATTTCGATTTCAATAAGATTTTATGTGATTGCGTTAGCTTCGGATGCAAAGTTTGCATTATGTGAACTAATTTGATGAAAAAACTGCTGATTTTTGTATGTGAAGAAACCTGTACCCAGTCAGACAAGAAGATCTTTAAACACAAAGTTTAAAATTTTATTTTCTTAAGAAGGACCTTAGGAAAATCAATTTAAATATTTGCTACAATTAATTAAAAGCAAAAATCCCCCTCCCCCCCAACATGCAGAATTATTCCGTTCTCTCGTAAGTAATGAAAAATTTTATTTTCTTCTAATGTGTGAAAATAAATTGAATGAAACAAGTCAAGTGTGCAGCTGCAAAATATCAGTTTTAATTTGGAAAAATTAGAGACGTTTCAACTTTTTTGTAACACCTGTGCGGATAAACGACATAAACATTGTGTAGCTCACAATTTTCATTACTTAGCTGAAGAAAATTCTGTAGTTTTACGAAATGTTTACAGTTATTCAATTTTAAACAATACAACATGCCTCTTACAGAACTTTACTTTACAAAACGTGATTATTGTGAGACATTATGAAATTGCAGGTTTGGACCATGTTGTCTGAATTGTCGGTTATTTTAAAATCTAAAGCCATTAATTCTTTAAAAAATTAAAATTAGTACAAGTGTGCAAATATTAGGCCTACATCGCAAGTTAAATGACATTTGGGCTGTTACGTTAAATCTTTTTGAGGCCGTAAACTGGTAAACTAAGCGTTTACCAGTTGTAATTTTTTTTTTTTTTCATTTTACTAGCAGGACATTCGTGAAAACACTACATAAGCAAATTCCAAGACCGGAGCAAGCGTGATGACGTACGCACAGTTTTGGATGTTGAAGATCCGGAAAGCACAGAAACGGACTGGCTGAACTATGTTGCGAGCACGGTTTCCGAAATGCTGGCAGACATTCAGTAGCATACGCCTCTTATACCGTAGTCGTGACAGAACAGGCAATGATGCCTAAAGTCGGAAACCAGATTGCGATTACAACAACAGAGTTCGCCCTCTCTGTCTCTTCGTGATGCACCAACTGACGATGGATGAAACAGCTGTCATGAGAATTAAGAATTCAATTCAGCAGTGCCGATAAGACGAACCTCTGAACTTAATAGAGATACTGCTGTTGACGATAAGCTAATGCAACGAAAACGTGTCAACATGTGTTAGTGGAAGAATATTAAAAGCGTGTTTGCATTGGCCACGTCATAATTACGTTATGTTATATAATGCGCGATAAACACTTGTGCCTTTATAAGATAATTTTCTCTAACGGAATGAGTTTACGTTTCAAGAACGCCTTTCCGCTGTCCTTGTAAAACAAGGGAAAGCTTTGATGGTCGAGTTTTTCATCGGGCAATCTACCATATCGGTTATTTATATAGTTAATTATCGAACTGTATAAATTTCACTTTTTTTAATCACAAAGTTCAATTTACGACAACGCAACGCTCAAATACAATCTTTCAACGCTCATTGTTTTTACATGAAACACTAAAATTATGCACGAAGGGAAGGTGAAATGATGTATTTATGATTTGTATGTAACACTCTTCAAGAAATCTCTATCGACAGAAAACTAAATACATCTACTTTCAAGAAACAGGAGTTAAAATGGTATAACGGACATAAATTACAGAGGATGCAGAAGAATGAATTCGACTGAAACGATCTGTGCATGTTTCATCTGACTAAAATTATAATAATAGTATGCAGCTAGCATTAACTAATAATTTATTTTAGGATAAGCCTGGCGACAAAGCACTTCCTCTGTAGTGTTGTGGCTAACTTTCATGCTTCAGCTGCGAGAGGATTCGTGTTTGAAACCGCAAAAGGTCTATACAGTGTCTGAGGCCACATGAGAAGAAGCTGCGATATACAGTGCCTCCTGGCAAAGAAGGTCAGAATTACCCAGCAGGACTCCCTTGGAACAGTCACTTGAGTGTCAGGCTGTTGAGCCCAAGAAAGGTACCAAATTTAGCGAGTGATTGCATATTTTGGCAGAGGCTATCAATGCGCTCGACTTAGCATCATGAAGAGTCGTACAGTGTAATCACGTAATCTGAGGTTTAGAAATGTGGAAGACAAGTAAAATAAGCATTACGGCTATTATCTTTTCTGAACCCATTAAAAAAAAAGAAACATTAATCATAATTCAGATGTTCAGACAAAATCTCTCTCTCTCTCTCTCTCTCTCTCTCTCTCTCTCTCTCTCTCTCTCTCTCTCTCTCTCTCTCTCTCTCTCTCTCTCTCTCTCTCTCTCTCTCTCTCTCCCTCCCTCTCTCTATTTATGCACCTAAGCATTCAACGGATTTCGACGAAACCAAAACATCGAAGCATGATAATGTTTTTAGGCTTTTGAAACGTATAATGTGGATTACGTTTAGTGGATTACGTAAATCATTTCCAAACCACAGAAGATCACAAACAGAGCATGTAAAACCAAATTTATTCTCACTAAAACGTTTGCTAAACTCAATGTCAGCAGCGATTATTTCTGTCTTGATGCGTTTACATATCAAATTTCTAGACTGTGGGGAATCGAAAGTGTGGAAGCGTTACGTATCTCGATGACGATTTTTGTGGAATGACCCCCAGCCTAAAAACATTATCATGTTAAAAATTGGCAAATTCTTCTAATGTTTTCTTGATTTCGGAGAAGACGTTGCAGGCTCTAAGCCAGAATTCTGGATGCGCAAACCTCTAGAGAAGCCAAACACCAAGATACGAATGGTACGACTTTAAATGAGAGAGATAATGCGCCGTAAAACCAACAGGTACGAGTGTGACTCGATTACAAGTGTGAAGCAACGGAACATTGTGTCCTATCGTCGCAGGGATTAGTACTAACAACTTCATTAGTCGGTTGTACGAAGAAATATCCCCATACTACTGAAGCCAGGTCTAGGTTCCAAGTACGAAGGTCACACCAAACATACTAAAAGCAATTGTGTTTAACGTAGTTCAATTGAAAACGAAATATTATTATACGTCCATATCTTTTATTATTCACGTTATAAATTATTTTTACTACTCCTACTACTACTACTATCACTACTAACACACACGCACACACACGAAGGCCTTGACGACTGTTGAAGGACATTTAAAATCTGTAAAGGTAAAGTCCTTTAAGACCGTACGCTTCGCGCGCGCGTAAATCATATTTTTTTTACAAGTTGGAGTTACAGGTGAAGTGATAGCCACTAAAGTTTAGAGATCAGTCTGAAGACCGTAATATAAAATACGAGAATCACGTTAAGAGTACCCGATATACGATTCAATAAGGAAACTTTTCTCACGAACCACGCGCACCAACATTTTCAAACTTTATGTACTACCTAATGAATCCCTCTTACATATTTTGAACGGAAAATTTGATCAATTTATAATTTTAATAAATAAACTATGCTGAAAGCAGAAAGAAGGGTGTGTTTTAGAAAGTAGGGAGGCATTTAGACGCTAGAAAGCGAGGCGGCAATAATTGAAAGGAAAATTACTTGCTAAAAGCCTGTAGAGTAAAGCAGAAAATAATGCATGTACTTGTATGTTAAGGCACGATTTGGGACACTACTGTCATAAAATGTATTATGGTTCAGATAGTAAGGGTGTTTGCCAAACGTTGTAAAACTTAAGTGCATATAACAATAGCTGTCGTTAGACAAGAGATATTGTTGTGTGAGAGAGAGATAGCGATAGACGCTAGTTTCTTTAAACACGTGTACACGGAAAAACGTTGGGCGAATCAGAAAAAGCGTCATACGTTGCGCGGGAGGCGAATCAGAAAAAGCGTCATACGTTGCGCGGGAGGTTTTAGTTAAGCAGATTGGGTGAATTTGTATTTAGCGGTAGTTTGAACCTATAGGAACGTTTTGCTGTAGATCGTAAGTAAGGGAGGCAAGTATATATTGTGAACTTAGAGGGAAATAAGGCAGTCTTCTTTATATCGGCGGAATTATACGAAGAGACTCGCGTACGTCGTTTTGCGTCAAATTATATATACTTTAATAATTAACATAAAGAATCAGTAAATTTCTCAGAAATAACAAAGTACGGGAACGCGATAATTATTAATATTAAAGTTATAAATAAAGTTTCATAAATCGCAATAAGTCAAAGAGTGGATGATCGGAGTTATAATAAACAATAAGAAATAATAATACATACGAAGTTCTGTTAATTCAATACGTAGCGGTAAATCGCGGAAGAAGGCGAAGGAGTTCGAAAGAAAGTTACGACGGTATCAATTAGTCGGGCCAAACGCGACGTGACTGAGTTAAATGCACTTAAGTTATATTCAGTCATCTTTGTGTCCAGAGTGTAATTATACAACATAGTTATAGGTATAATCCATATGTTAGTGTAGTGCACCTGCGATAAAGTGAATTGTGCAGTTTTAACCAGGATTAACACGACGACGGCTGCTGACGAATCACCGATCTACAATAGCTTCAGGACCACGCACTTTGGAAGGAATCTTACGCAAGTAAAGAATAATGAACATTTAATTCTATGTTTTTAATAAATATACATATGTTGTATTCAACATAGTGACTCAATCTGTCATAAAGGACTCATTGCTGATTAATAATATTCAATTTGTACGATAAACAATTCAATTCATATAAAGAAATTTTTGTAATGTATAAATACAAATTGTTCATTAAAAGTTGATTAACATATTTTAATTTGTGTTTATTATTACTGGCGCCCTGAGGTAAATCAAGAGTCGGTACACTGGAATAAGTACCATAAACTATTATATAAATTATTATATATCATATTTGATCAAGACAGTTTGTGATCTTATTTTTCACATGCTCGTAGGCCAACATAATTTGCAAATAAATAATTTAACTCTTTTACAAAGGCCTATCTAGAAGTGTATTACAATTTCGACATAAGATTTTCCAATGAACATTTTTAGTTTTGGAAAAAAATATATATTTACGCAGCTCTGCTAAAAGTAAAAAAAATGACTTCATAAGTATAATAAAGTTAGTTCTAAAACTTCTTTAAAAAAAAAAAACAACGCCTTAAAGAATTTGTCTTTCTGGAATGAATAACCTGTACAAATTTCTACAAAATAGATTAAACGGCTTTTGTGAAAATCTTCATTCTCCTAAAAACATTTAGCGGAAAACGACAAAAAACGCACTTTATAAGAACTTTATATTTCAGTTACCTTAGAACATTCCTAGCCTATAGTCTGGACAATCACTAAGTTCTTGTTTATTTCTTTTTAGTGTTCTTTGCTTTCTAGCCTTCTACTCGTACTCTAATATACCCATGTCCAAAGTACGTATCCTTTATTCATCTAGCGTTTTCAAAACGTTACCCATTCCAGCACAAAATATTTGATTTTGTACACAAAGGTTAAATCTGGCATCATAAATATTTTGGTGTAAAGACAAATGATGGGCATAGTACATAGGAAACACACGGGAATGCTGATATACATTAATTAAATGATATATTTTCTAATAACAACAGTCCTTGGAACACCAAACAAGGACTTACAAAACAATCATAGAGATTATTGCAACAAAAAGTGCTGAATTATAGGTAATTAATAACAGAAATGCTTCCACAATACAAGCTAATTAAAGGTTAATTTCATAAAACTTTGTATTTTTTACTACTGAGTCTGTTGGCCAATCTATTTCTTTAGAACTAAAACATGTATGTTCAAACTTACAACCACTACATGACAAATTTACGTGAGACGATGTGGTATGTAACTGGGTAAAGTCCACTTTTTTTACAAGTTTTACACAGAGAGTACTGTGACAAAATATTTGAGAATAAGTTAATGTCTATCATATCGTTTCCATGGATATCACACGAATCGAATTATTCATATTATTCGATAAATTATTCAACATGTCCACTGAAGTAAGAATATCTTTTCGTTTTTATACCAGAACGTTTATTGTGTAAGGTATATTTCAAAAATTTATTTAATTATGAATTTAGCTTCAAGTATTATATATTCCTGTAAGAGAAAATCTTGTATTTTCATTTTTCATTAAAAAAATAAAAATGTAAAAAAACTGTATTTTTGATTTCCGGGTACCCCTTAACGAATAACAATAAAAAATAACTACTAAACGAGAACGGATACTGCACCGCAAACACTGGTGCGCGTAGCGAGCGTGAGTAGGCTACGAAATTCTCAGACGTCAAGGTCAGTCATTGGGAAAAGAAAACCGCTTGCTATCATTAATATTCACGCATTAACTTTGACGTAACAAGAATTACATCACGTCTACATTATGCTCGTCCTAAATGTGTACCTAATCGCGATCGTACGCGGAATTCAAATTTATTATGAAGTTTACTATTCTATTCCACACAACACACGCTCCCGAGTATTGACTAACATTTGGGTGGCCTCTTCTTACGCCAATTTTAATACAGTATTCGTATAATCGGTGTGAAGAAAGTATTCTTTCGTTCGTAGGTATCCAATCTGATACAAATGACTAGCCATTATGGAAACACTAGGTACCTTTATAAATCAAGGTTTTGTCTTGTTCTGACAGCATATTAGGCCACTGCATGCCTTTAAAATTGTATTTCTATTTTATTCCTCCTACTAGAGTTCTTACTTCTTCTTCTATGCTGCTTTTCCTCAGTCCACCCATGCTTGTTTCCCACTAAAATTGTACCTTTATCAAATCAATGAGCATTTTAAAATTGTTTAATAAAGGTAGGCAATCTCATCTTCTTTCTTATTATCTGACCGTATCCGTTTTATCGCTACTAATACTTCAACGCCCTACTTCATGTCGGCAATTGCACACACTATTCGGTAATACCTCCAATAATACCAGTATTATTCGGTATACGAGTATACGTGAGTGGCCTTTTACTTTGCCACTGTCCAACGTTCTTCTCCGGACTAGAATTCACATATATTTTCCTATGTACATCGTACACAAGCCGACCTTTTAAACGAATGTATTGTATTTAGAGCTTCATTTGATACAGCTACTTTTCTTTTTCTTTCTACAGATCATTCGCTAACATGATAAGTGTACTTGAAAATACCTGTGTAGTCAGTGGCGATATTCAAACAAGTTAACAACAGGTCTTCCAATATATAGCATTGTGAAACGACATTTTTTTAAAAGGAGGAGGGGGCGGTGTGAGTGTGTGTGTGTCCGAATGGTGATTACCCCAAAGACAAATTTATTGAAGAAGAATTACAAAATACCTGAGTACTACACAAAGGAAGTACACATTCGTCCCTAATACAGAGCAAACCACAAACATAACTAGGTAATGTTAAAAACGAGCTAAAATGCGTTATACTACAACATGGATGATCGACTGCATCTCGATTATCGATCATGCTGACATCACCCACGCAGAGCTCTTTTGAATACACGGTAGAAGCACAATCTATTAAATTATTATATAAAAACAGTTTGAACGTGATTTCTGCATGGAAACTGTCGGTTCAGCAAAACAACAAAAATTTAACAACCAGTTCGTGGGACCGGCTGGATATCACCACTGGTATAGTACCGACTTCTAAAGTAACAATACTAACTGAATATTTTAATTTCGTCCGCGCCTTCTTAAATTGGAATGCTTATTTATCATTATCAATAAAAAATAATCATATTTTCGTCGAACACAGTTGAAACCGATTTGGAAACCTCTATCACGTTCGTATGATCGAGTACGACTGAGGATATGGCACAGAGAGGGACGAGTAAAAACTGTCTTCATAAAATTGTACTGGAACAAGCAGACTCGAGTGTCAGCAGAATGTGTCGGCTGTTTTGGTTCCAGTTTCAAGAGTCATGTTATGCAATAATAACAATGTAGTTATAAAAATTAAAATCAGAGGCTGAGCAGCGATTCATTTTCATTTCCGTCGACACTCTTTATACAAATGTGAGGATTACATTCAGTTCTAAGATTCGTACGCACAGTCCAGTAAGCAGTACTTCATGACGTGATTTTGTGGTTCAGTTACGGAAAAAATACCATTGCTGCGATATATTTCACAGTGATTTCTGAAAATGCAAGAAGATATCCAATGTAAGAAAGCTATATAATTTTAAGAGTTTACATCATCAATACTTCAACGATTATTTCTAAGCGGAAACCTAATCGCCATGCGCGTACAAGTCTATAGAAGCCACTGGAACTGGCTGTTCGTACCTCGTTAGGCATACACGGTAACCTCTGCCTAGAAAGTGTTAACTAACTGTAATATAAAGGGAGTTAGTTAAGAGACTTAAGCGCGCCTTATTAACAAAAATTATCTAACACCTTCAGATAACTTCTGCTGTGTGGTATCGAGTTAAAACAAAACGAGATCATATTTAACCATATACATATTTCTATTTAACAACATAAATAACAACAACATAACTACATATTTAACCAACCTAAACAGTTCCTTGAAATATTAAGAGACGCGTTCGTATGACAGGTTCAGACAAGTAATTTGCCCTATTCTCTCGCAACGTATGGCTTTTATCGTCATATTAACTGCAGTAAAACAATAATTGCTTACCTTCAAAAAGTTTACTCATTACACTAAGAGAGGATAAACACTTAATATCGCCAGTGCCGTTGTTAAACACGCTGTCAGGATACTCACCTCTTAAAGAAATACACGCGTTACTCAATAAAAATAAAACGAAAATATTAATCATCAATACTGTTATTAATTAATATAATATATACGACACAATTGTGAATAATATTATATGTTATTTCATTATTATATTATATTAATCGCATTCATCACTGAGAACAATATAATATTACTTTAAAAATATCATTTTTAATAAACTCTGACGAATATTAACGTGTGAAAGATAATTATTTGCAACTACTGATATAAACAGTGCAAGTAGTTGTATTATAATTTTATCGTTCTAATTCACCTGACGTACTGCTTACGGAATATATCAATAGTAACAGAAGTTTGTATATGAATAAAATTAAATAAATTTCACATACAAACCTCTTATGGTACTGATATATTTAGTGAAACATACGACAGGTGAATTGAAACGATAAAATTATAACACAACTACTTGCAGAAGAAATTATATTTAATAATATACTTAATTTTTTGGTAAAGGGTTTGTGAGGATCGGTCAAAAATATAACACAAATTTTAACTTGTGTCGACGTTTCGACAATGTTTATTGTCATCATCAGGACAACTGTTGCTGACGACAAACACACAACTGTAGTCCTACAAAGACGGACATCATACATCTCCTCGGACTTGTCGCATTCTATGCACACGACTATCGTACAGAGCACTATATTGTGACCAAAAGCTGATACAATTCTCGCCGTAGGAAACCCTAAAAATTACACGTAATAGGCGTACAACAATAAAGAAAAAAGCATCGAATCGGAAATACGTATTCAGTACGTCTAAACCTCAGAAATCAATACACGTCAAATAATACAAATTTAAAAAAAATCGAAAAGTTATAGAATACTCGTATTCATTCATTCCCTGTGGATCGATGTACCCGCGAAAATCCTAGACACTCATAGCTCCTGTCAACGTCCTGATAGCCCTGAAAAATACCTTCTGCTTATATGAGCCGATGCCCGCTTATATTCCGTTTCAATAATTTATTCCAAGGCAATGTAGGAAGCGTCTCGTCTCTCACCCGTAATACCAGAGAACACAGTCTTTTGAGCCATTTTACACCAATGTTATTTTTCCCCATATGTACATATGCGCACGAAATGCTCTTTTCTTTCACTGTAGCGTTTACTTTTCAGAACGGAACAGAGCTAAAATTAAACAAAATCTAATACCAGCGTGTGCGCAGAATAAAAACGAATTTCGTGAAAATAATTCCGCGAAATTGTTCGTTTCGCAACATAGCTTCACCGTGCGAACTAGGCTCATGTCCGACATCGCCTAAAGGTTTACACTGGTAATTCTGCTTCTGCACATCCACGCCTAGAAATTATTCTGTTAACGTATGTTTCAGTACGTATCAATTAAAAGTTTATTAATTTATTCTGACGAAATTCCTTGCAACAGAATTCTCCGCCTCGTCAAATGGCTGTGTTAACAGTGAACACGTAACTTCAGAATTTAGGCCTAATAAGATTCCAACTTTTGGCCTTTCATTTTAGGCGCCGCCTTCACAACGTTACCTTCATACTAAGTCCTCCAGTTTTGGAGGTCCCGGTGCACCACGACACCGACTAAAGCGGCAGTGCTACGTCCTGGAGTCGTATCGGGCTGCGCAAGCTAATACGCCTTAAATTAGTTATAAAGAAAAAGGGGACGGAATACAATCCGATATTTTCGCAGAAAATCACTTAGGGGAGACGAGGCACTGAAATAATAATTATAACGAAGCCAGACGTAAACAAACACAACTAACGAAGACATTTACGCTCGGATGGCGAAGCAACTGATGCGTGTGGCTCGGATGATTAAACAAATGAAAATACGCCAAAACGTAAAATGCGACTTACGAACTATCGAGAATAAAGGTAATCAAAACCAATTATTTTCTTCCAAGCGTTACAAAACTAAATCCTAACGGTTTCACTTGGTTTCGACAAAAACGTTTGGCGTTTTTCACACTGGCACGCGCGCCACACACTATTATTTAGTGTGACGCCCTTGAGGAGTTACGGCAACTGACAGTAGCTTCCGGCCGTTAGCTGCTGGGATGCAATGAAAAGTATATAATGAACGTAGCAGCGAAGGCCAAAATAAACGAGCTAACTCATTGACAAAACGAATGAATGAACGCAGCATTGGTGGCCATGGTACGCACATTGATCATATACGCGAGACACAGTACTGTCGACAATCATAATATCTACCACGGAGGAACGCCCTGAATGAAACACACGAAGTTCCGGCGCTGTCCGGAATGAAAGATTCTGGAAATCCTTTATTGATTGACATCTGGACCGGTTACGACCGTTAGTTTAACCTTGTGAAACTTATGAGCATACACTAATTGCGTAACGTTCTTTTTGACACGACCTGATCGTCAAGCCACTGCAGAATTGCCAGCTTCCTCAATACCAGGTCGTTCTGTAGTACCACTACGGAAGAAGATAACGTTGGAAATATGTTTGCAAACGTAATAAATATGTGCGGAATGTCTCTGCAGTTACACGAGAGGCTGAAAGAACGCAGGAAAAACTTTGTCTGTGAAAAGGAACAGCTGTTAGCAAGGTGGTGGACTTGGTAGGCCAGTCCATTCCCATTGTTTTCCTGAAAGTCTACATAATGCCAACACGGGAATTAAACGCGGATCAATAAAAATATCTCAGATATATATTATATTTTGATGCTTCAAAAATTTGCAAAGCGTAGGTCTACTTTTATAATTATTGTTTAAATTTTATACATTCTTGTGGCGTATAAATATAACGTTTTAAAATAACATCAAGATTATATGGTAAACATTTCAAGTGTCTATCTTTCTTGGTTAACTTGTGTGCGCAAAAATCTAAATTTTTTCTTTTCCGGCAAATCGCACTTAAAGTCTAGCGAAACTTCATTGCTGTGTAAAATACCACCAAACTCTCCTGTCTCATATGAGCTTCCCTCCTTGACTTTCTTCATTTATTCTTCTCTTATTTTACTTGCTTTCAGGACTTTCTACACCGTGTATAGGCTTTTGTGACCGTTTCTCTTCCAAACGAAGTCGGTTTATAACTTTTTTCTGTGCATGGTGGGCAGTGTTTCTTACCGGAAAGATTCCAGCCAATGTTTTAAACTGCGGTACCGATGTAAAATATCCAATACTGTCCTGACAGATAGCTTCTCCTACTGCAGACTTAACTCTTGTTTGTTGTTTTAGGACACTTATTCGAGATGAGTTTACCCGTGTAAGGCCTCGTTTACATTCTCTGTTTGAGCCATGGAAAACTACGACGAAGGTCATCTATTGAAAACCTTACGTAAACAGCATTATGTGTTTTACAATTTCATTACATAAATTATGTAGCCAGTTCATATTATTTTTCACCGAAACCTGTATGCCTGTAGGCCTATGTATTTGGCATATAAGCAACTAGTCTTACTTGAAACCGAAAAATCGCAAAATGTAGACTTTTATTAGTTGAAAAAAATAAAAAAATAAAAGAAACTGTTCAAAACGATTCAAACTTGTACACATGTATTCATTCAGACTTGAATGTATTACTATAAAATCTCAAATATCAAAAATTCTACAAATTTCCCTTTTAACGGTGGCGCATGTCATTAACTGTAGTAATGCATTAGACTAGCGTTTCTCCTCCATTATTTGTTGCTTTTAGTTGAATCACTGGATCGTCTGCAAGCTTCGTTTTTCTTAATACATAAGAGTTATGCATGAAGAATGTCTACTTAAATTTGTATTAACTAGTTACTATAATTTTTCACTATAATATTCACTATAATTCTGGACAAATATATTTAATGCCTTAGGCCTGTACCTGTGCTAAGTATTTAGCTTTGATTTATTCAGAAAAAAGTAAATAAAAATCCGCTGCTCATTTAAAATGTAGTTTGTCTTTAGCCTACGTGCTTAAAAAAAATTGTACATTTCCCTATGAGCGCAGAATGGAGGAGTGGCTTATTCGGATGTATCCCAGAATCCAGTCTATTTTACCTATAGTACCGCTGCTACTATACGTGGGAAATGTGTATACTACAGAGGGGCAGTGTAGACTTACCGTCCGACGTTTGTATCAGCAGATACCGAAAAATTACTATTGAATACCGGCGGAATCTAGATATAAGACAATAAGCATTTACTGAACTGCTGTTAGTACCTGTTTTGTTAACATAGTCGCAATGTATTGCTAACATGTTTTGATATTCAAAGGGCAATGAACTATAGCTTGACATTTATTTCTGTATCTGAGTTATGCCTGAGGTCTCTTCCAATTTTAAACTGTATTTATTTTCCGTAAATTTTATCATTTATGTTTGTAGCAATTGTTAGATAGATAAAATAGTATTAAATACAGTGATATTGTATAGATATGAAAAGCAGGACTATATTGAGAGGGGCGTCGCTGTTGACCTGATTCGGTTTCGTAATGTAGTTCCAAAGCAAAAGTGTGAAGGGTTTCCGAACTAACGCTACATTTGTGAGTGTGTACTTAACGTTTGCAAGTGGCCAACAGTCCAACTGTAAGCTGTTGATAAAAATTAATTGACTGATTCATCTGTTATCAACGTTAACGGTGTGTGCCAAGAATTATGTAATGCTGGTACTGTGTGTTGGTCGGTTACCTGAGCGTGTCAAGCAGAATATGCCATTTTTCTTATTTACTAATGATATTTTATTGTTAGCTAATTTATTGTTGCAGAGAGACGAAACAATTTTGTTTCTGGAAATATATGAAAGCTATTTTACAAAATACTGTTCAAATCAAACACGATATTACACAATTCTCAGTATTTTCCAGAAAACATCTGTAGATCTATTAATGTAATAAACGTACAAACGTTTGCCACACACACTGTGATACTGTGTATCTGAATACGCGTAAAATTAATTGTTCTTATTTTCTAGAGCTTACAATAAACATTTCTACCAAATATACATATTATAGAAAGCTATAAATTATATTAGGCGATGCAACACTATCTTACAGTAGAAGTCTAGTATAACTGAATATCACCCTACATTTCTGTCCGCTTCTAATACAGTTTTAGCAGTTCCAAACGAGTCTGACCTGCAATCACTGCAATTACTTTCAACCCCTACGATGGGTAAAAACGAGTTTGAATTACTATGGAAAATAGCAGACTATAAATACCGTTTGCAGTTACATTGTCTACGAAATCGGATTTTACACATTTGAAGGGAGAGAGACTTTCGCAGATCTCGAAACAGAACTGAATAAAGTAAACCCATCAGTACACACCAAATCAGTACGAAGATAATTGCTGATAACCGAGTGTACTACGAAATGCGAAATACGATATGAATAGCTTAAAGTACAAAGTTTTCCTCGAATTGCCGGAACGAACCTTTATACAAATCTGAGCAGGCCGTGGTATCGTACCAGGCAGCAGGTACATATTTCCACTTTAAAATTTATTGAAGGAAAAATAATAATGACAATTTTCGGCCATGGAAAAGGAGAACACTGGAGGATCGGGAACAACTGTGAAGTACATATTATAACTAAATGAGAAGATATAATATTTACTACATCTTGGATGGCGAGGTGGAAGGATTAAGGCGAGTAGAAAGGCCGAGAAGATGGTTGCAAGAAGTGGTGGCGGAGTCAAGTATTGGTGACGCCTGGCGTCAAGATGAAACCACTGGTGAAGATGAGACGATTAGTGAAGGAAGCCAAGGCCTACATAGAGCTGTAGCGAAGCAGGAAGAGGAGGAGAAGGGGAAGGAGGATACGAAGGGAAAGGAGGAGAGAGGGAAAAGAAGAGGGAGAAAATGAAGGAGAAGAAGAACAAGTCGCATATATCTGCACTCAAAATTTCAATGTCATAAGAACTCAAAAAAAAAATCTCAGGTTAGTAAGTTAGGTCCAGTAAGTTTCATTACTGGATCAGCAGATGTAAAGTAAATGTGTTGGGTTGACGCTGAAAATTTTGATACGAAGAAAATGGAAACAAAAAACTGAAAACCGGATTTGAAACCGACTCAGGGTTTACCCTAAAAGTTTCGAAGATTTTTAAACATTAATTTTAATTTATTTATTTCTATTTTTGGAAAATCACAGTTAATCAATATTCAGTGACGACGCATTTCATAGTCGCTTTATACTGATTGCTTCGCCATACGATGCCGCATATAAATTATATTTCAAGAAATTAATAAAACTTTCACTTTGAAAGTTCTGTTTAAACTGTGAATCCTATTAAGCTGGAAAATAGTCACTATTGGCCTGATAATTGTTTTTTATAGTTTTATTGTTCACTATAATTTATCGTCTGCTCGGGTGAAGTAAAGTGCAGGTGGAGGAGAGAACCGTTTGCTCAGAACATTGGGTGGCATTTAAAATAATTTTTTATACGATACAACAGAAAAAAAAATTGATCCTGTGTAACGCCAAAACGTAGGAAAAATAAAAATTTTTTTTGGAGAAGATAGGGACCACCTAACAGCGAGTGACATGACAGTGACGAATGAGTGAAACAATAAAACAAGAGATTTACAATAGATGTACACCATTCAACGTAGAAGTACAGATGCCTAAAAGCATCATAAATTTAAACAAAAGCAGAGAGAAATTGTACCAAGAAAGACTAGAGGCGTGTAACCCAGTCAACATTGTAACGAGCAAAAATTTAAAAATTTCAAATTTTCTCCTCGACGGAGTGTGTTCACACGAAGTTGTGTCAACGACTTCTAGTCGACGCAATAAATAAAACGTAATGTGAAGATGTCAGAGCAGCGTCGCTAACAAGACAATAGGAAGACGTTAAGTTCTACTCAACTATAGAAATTGGATGTACGAGATGACAGGGGAAGTTTAGCTAAAAATTATTACCCACAACAGCCGAGACAAAGCAGGCGAGGACACTCACACGTGTACTGGGAATTAAGGCATACGTTCAGTCAGGTTACGTCAGAATACGAGGTACTGCAAAAAAGGCAAACAAGATGTTTACAAAGGAGCGTACGTACAGCACTTTCAGAAACAATGAGTGAAGTGGAGAATGGACAAGACTCCAACCATGCTACACAGCTGGAGGTAACGTCTAAGTGTCAGACGCAATTTACGAGTAGAAAGTTAGGGCGACTTCACCAGCTAACATATGTCCAGAATTATTAATAGTTACAAAAAAGGGGTGTAAGAGAGAACAATACTTCGGAAGGACCCGAGAACAGATGAAGGCAACTTAGAAAAACACTGCGTATACCTCACACAAAAGAGTGATCGACAGGCGTATAATAGCTAGAAATTCTGCGAAATAGGTCAACGTTCGAACAGGACAAATCTGGGGATGTCTGGCAACCTATCAGAATACAACACTTGCGAAGAACACTGGTGGAGAGGACAGTTTCTATAGCAACCAAAAGCAAAAGGCGTATCAGAAGATAGATACCGAAAAGCCCTAGTGTAGTGGGACAAAGTATTCCGAGAAAACTATGAGCTGACCTATCACGAGTAAGAAAAGGCGTGGACAGCGCAGAAGACAAAATTTGAGTAGGGAAAAACTGATAAAACTATGTGTCTAACACAGGGACCAGCCCAGTATATCTCAAGCCAGTTTATCTCAATTTTCGGAAGCTAGTATATTACAATTTTTCAAGCTAGTATATCTAAATCGTACGGCTAGTATATATCAATTTTCGGAAGCTAGTATATCTCAGTAAATTTCAGTTTCATGTAAAATAACAGACTTAGTGAAATCGTCATGTCATAATAGTCAGACTTAGTGATTTTTCTAATAGTGGAATTCAAAGTGCGATTTAACGGACTCATGTAGTAGTCAATCAAAGTGAACAATACAATCTCGACACGTACAAATCTCATTACTTGTGTATGGTACAAAATAGACGAACTTACAATTAGTCAGTGCTACTAAATCACATTAAACATAATAGAACATGAAACATTTGAACGAACTAATCTAATCACATATACATTGATAGAAGGTGAAATAAGTGGCGAACGGACATAAACATAAATGTTGCAAATGAACATACAACACTCATTTTAGAATGAATTATTCAAACTAACACTAAATCCATTACTTATTTACACAACTCTACTTCGACGCGAGTGATCGTGGGTGTATACAAGTGTTTGTGCTATCGACGGCAGTCAACAAGATGTGTCTTTCTGTCTTCATCACCACAAGGACCGGACGTCACCGGACTCTAAACGGATATTCTATAAACTCAAGTAACCATTATTAATTTATTACTTTAAGTAACTGCTACTGACCTGATTCTTTCAAAGAATTCCTACCCTGGGAAGTTATAAATAAATGTAACGAATATAATTAGAGTTAAAAGTTATAAATAACGAATATGTTAGCAAAAACTATCTGGGATTAATGAACGCATCAATAATTAGTATTTGAATTGTTGTATTATATGATTTATGTATGTATGTTTTTTTCAGCGAATATTTAAACGAGAACTTGTTTATTGGAAATATGTATGTATTTACAGGTGCAACGACGTTGTTATATGTATGATTATAATTTATTATGAATGAATAATAAATTAGTTATTTAAGTTGATTTTACACATGCGTTCATTATTACAGATAACCCACATGTTAAATAAATCTTTGAAAACATAAAGTAAATTTTCTAAGAGTTTCCTTTTGCTCAGTGATAATATTGAATTCACAATATTAATTGTTAACTGATATCAATGTAAATGCGGCAAACACAATTAAATAATTAATTGCCACAAATGTAAATTACACTTACATATATTCATTGTATTTAATGGCGCTCCAAGATCGTGGGGCACGGCAAACGCAAATAAATTAAGTAATTCCATTAAAAATTAATCATTGTAACATGTACGGGGCCAGAAGGATGTCGAAGTAAGGAATTGTTCTGAAAGAAAGGCAAACAATCGCCAGAACGCAGTACAATGAAAACTTACTAAGAAAATGTTACGACAAAGACTGACGTACTAAATCAACAGACCAATTGTATGTCAACGAGAGACATCTTCGAGAGTGGTGCATTTAGCTACACAAAGGGTGGCACACGTGGGAAGGCTTACGTAACACGCGCTTCAGAACGATGTAAGAAACAAAGGGTGTCTCGCTAAATGGCATGAACAACGCCAAGAAGAGTTATGACCATAACATATTGTAAGGACTACAGCAGGGGTGGAACCAAATTAACCAATGCAGCTGCCAGCTGGACAGAAAAAAGAATGAAGAAAATTTGTGTTAGTGGTTGAAATCACAAGCAGAATGATCACTGTTGCACACCACTATATAAAAATTATCCCGATTAGCGCTTTCAAGCTTCACAGCTCACCGTCAGATCGGAACAGGAATGATATAGTGCTCGGAATCGATCGGAATCGGACCACTTATATAGTGGTGTGCAACAGTGATCATTCTGCTTGAGAAAAAAGAATGTCACTGTAGAACAATACCCGAAGCGATTTATGACCGTGGGAGCGAGCATGCTTAAACAAAAGGTAGCTGAACCCAGAGCAAGAAATTGGTGGGAACAGAAATCACCTATCAGAAAGCAGCTAAGAGTATAGGCGGGTTTCCTGAAGGAAATTCTAGGTAATCCAAAAAGCAAAACCAATGAACAGGAAGTAGAGTAACTTGTGGGAGTACAAGGAGGGACTTTCTCAAGGAATACAGAGAAAAAACCAATGGAAACGAAGCTGAAGTACGAAAAAGGACTTAAGTGGGGAAAATTAAGAAAATAGTGGGAAAAGTAGAGGAAATGGTAAATACACAGGACGAGGGTGAGATTAGAGGAGTCTTTATAAAATTGTCGAGAGAGTCTTTACTAAAAACGTCGGGAGTCGATAACTAAAGTTACGGAGAGTCGGTGAAGTCCGTTATAATGATTCGGAGTAGTGACTAAAACACTTAAAAGTCTTTACTAAAAAACTTCGTAAGTCGATAACTAAGGTTACGGAGAGTCGGTGAAGTTCGTTATAATGATTCGGAGTAGTGACTAAACACTTAGAGAGTCGAGCTAAAGTTTACGGAAATTCGAAGTAACGGTTCGGATAGTTTACTTAAAATCAAGTGATGTCATCAATAAAACGATCTGTGAAGTGAAAATAAATGTATAATAGTGAAAGTGTATACGTGTAAATTACTTCATGTAGGAGTTACATTCCTTATGCACGCAATGAGACAGTCTTCAACGCAATTGAAGGAGCGTCTACATCTCCATACGCTGAATTAAGTAGGGGAGAGAGAGAGAGAGAGAGAGAGAGTCCAGAATGACGACGCGCCGTAGTTTATGGAACAGGTACTCAAAGTAAATTTTTTATGTATTAATTTTATTTCTAAATCACCTGTCTGCCTCTCTAAAAGAATCCACATAGAGAATTTCATAATATAGGATATACTCATTTAAAACTTACTTATAAATGATAAAATCACAGTGTTTAAAAAATATAGAGAATTATAGACAGCACATTACAATGAATCCATTTAAAATTATACTTTATAATGAAATGAGTAATTAGTTTGTAAGAAGTAATTCATGTTTTAATGATACTATGATACTCAAAAGTAATATTAGGATAAAAGGAATACTGAAGTGTGAAGAGATATTTTAGTTTCTTTTATAATTTTTTTTTTATTGGTAGAAATAATGTATTAAAATAATTCTTAATAACCAATTGTTAATCAAATTTGTATTATGATACCAATAACAATAATCGTTAACATAATAAATGTAGTAGTATACAGACAAACCCGTCTTATATATTTATTGAAGAAAACCATATTAAATTAATCATTAGAATTAGCTGTCAATTCCTTCCAAGTAATATTAAATAATAGAGTAATATAACCTGTGATTACATAACTACTAATGAATAAATTATTATTACAATTAAAAACCCTGAGATAGTAAACGTTGACAATTAATATTAGCATTGCATTTGACGCCCACACTAGGGAACAAAAATAAGAGTAACATTGGCGCCCTAACGCACGGCTTAATAGGCAAACAAAATAATATTTAGTGTCATTAGGCTAAGGCAGAGGACAGACAGGGTGATCATTAATTTGTTTAGAATTAAGGAGAATACGATAATATAGTAATAAGTCGCTAAGTGCCTGAATGATAACGCGAAGGCGGGCAAAAATGGCAACAAATGAGGCAAATTCGGAGAGCCAAGAGTTCGATAATCAATTGGGGGTTGAAGGATCAGAAATAAATGCAAGTGAAAGTGGAGAAAATGCAACCTGCTTCGCGAGAGATAGCCAAAAAAGGGCGTGGGGACCGAATTTGGAACCGAGTGAGATTAAACTCAATATGTTGATAGAATTAATAAGAAATCAGAATGAAGAAACAAGAAAGCAACAGAATGAAGAATTGAGAAGGCTGACTGAAGAATTGAGAAAGCATAATGAAGAAATGCACAGGAGGACCGAAGAAAGAATCACAAAAAGCTTAGATGACAAAATAGAAATAATTAAAGAGAACTTACAGAGTCAGATCCACCAAGTAAATGCAGATCTACAAAAACAAACTGAAAAGCTGGAAGAAGTACAAAAGAAGAATGAGAACGGTATTAAAGAAATAAGTAAAAAGATAAGGAAGCAAGCCAAGGAGAGTAAAGAAATACGAGAAAAAGATCGTATAGAATGGCAGGACGCAATTATTAATACCCAAAACCAAAATAAACAACAATTAGAAGGGGTCGTACAACAGGTAAGGAGCCTAAAAGAAGCTCATCTTAGTACAGAAGAAACATTGAATAGTGTCTCCGTAGAAAAGGGTTGGAGACTGGATGAGATGGCGAACAACCTTACAAATATGCGGAGGGATCAGCAGAGAGTTCAGCGAAGATTGGAAGAGATAGAACAAAGACCAGCCGTCGCTGTAAATGGAACAAACCTTAATAAAGATATAACCTTCGACGGAGAGGATAACGTTCCTATGGAATTCCTGAAGGAGCTGAAAGAAATCCACGAAACTTACTATCGCGAAGACAACACTAGATGGATAGGCCGACATCTAACAGGGGAAGCGGCTATCTGGTGGCGAATAGTAAGAGGACAAATAAATACGTTCAAGGAATTTGAGGAGAATTTATGGAAAAATATTATCTTCTACTCATCAAGACCGAATCCGCGATCAGTTGGAGTACGGGCGATTCAATCAAAACGGTTCGCTCAACATGATCCAATATATGGAAAGGTGTGTGTTAAAATGCAGACAACTTATACCAATCCTTTCAGATCGGCACATGATAACTAAATTAGCGCGCCATTATAGCAGAGAAATACAAATAGCGGTCGTAACAAGAGGAGTAACAACAATTAACAGTTTTGAAGTACTGCGAGAATACATGTGTATAAATACGAGAAATAATAATGAATATATGAAAACAAATGAAAGACAAGTAAGGCGACAAGATGAACACAAGGGTTTCCAGAAACACCAGGTCGATGAACCAAAACAAGGGTGGAAGCAAAAATTCCCACCCCGACCAAAAACAGAAAGTGAGAAACCAGTTATAAATCCTTTAGAAATCGAAAGTCACGCGTCCAGTAGTAAGGGGAGTGTTCGGCCCATTTACACAAAACAAGAGCAAAAGTGACTGTTAACAGCAAGGGTAATGAACTCGGTTTATAAACTGAACAACAAATTTACAAAACACGATGAATACATAGAAACACTTTTCCCAAATATAAGACATGAGTTAATGGAAGAGAGTGAACAAAGCATTGACTTAAAGAATCTTAAAAGCCCAGAGTTATCAATTAAAATCAACAACATACATGTAAATGCCTTAATTGATACCGGATGCGCAATAAATGCACTGTCCGAGAATTGGTATAATAACAATCAAAAGAAGCTTGGGAATCATGAAATCCTAAGCGTTAACAACACCACTATAGTTAGCGCTATAGGGAATAAATCTAAATATATTAGAAAACAAATATTTTGCGAAATCTGTATTAATAATAGTGTAAGTTTTGACTGTGTCTTCTTAATTATACCAGGGCTGGTGAGAGAATGCATACTGGGTATGAATTTTCTTCAGCAAACAAAAAGCATAATTAATATACCAGAAAAGAAGATACAAGTACAGAATATATTGGGAACAATTGAGGAAGAAGGTTCTTGTGAAATACCTCTTATGGTGATAAAGGAAGACGTAAGTAACATAGAGGCGGAAATATATAAGAAACTCGACGAAATTGAAGGGGTGGACCTAACAAGAAGAAGCCAATTAGAACAGCTTTTATATGAAAACAAAGAAGTATTTGAATATCGACCAGGCCTAATTACTTCAAGGTGACTGATAACACGCCTTACCTGCAAAAAGGGTGGGCTGTTCCTATTAAGTATCAAGATGGAGTAAAGACTGAAATTAAGCGAATGCTGGAGTATGGGATTATTGAAAAGGCCCAAAGCCCCTCCATTCAACCTCTGGTGACTGTAATAAAAAGGGACGGGAAGGTGCGATTATGTCTGGACGCCCGAAAGGTAAATAGTATAACTATCCCAGATTATGAAGGACCGCCGCCGATAAACGAAATACTAGCCAGATGTAGTAATATAAAAGTTATGTCCACTATAGACCTAACCAATAGCTTTTGGCAGGTGCCACTAAATGAGAATTGTCGTGATTACAAGGGTTTTTTATATGAAGGCCGATGTTATCGTTTTAAAGTTACACCATTCGGACTAAGTACCAGTCTCGCGAGCTTAGCACGTGGACTTGACCACGTACTTACGGAAGAAGTCAAGAAAAACACTGTCATTTATGTAGATGATATTCTATGTTTTTCGCAGAGTGAACAGGAACACATAAAATACATTTATAAAGGTTATTAGAAAACTTAAGAAATGCCAATATGACTATTAATTTACAGAAATCACAATTTTTCCGCAAAGAAATTCAGTATCTTGGCTACTGTTTGACCACAAATGGGATTAAAGCAACACCGGAGAAAGTAGCTGCTATCATGAATTTTCCTGCACCAAGGAACCCTAAGCAATTAAAAGGTTTCTTGGGGCTTACTAACTTTTACAATAAATTCACCAGCAAATATGCAGAGTATACACAACCATTATTAAAACTGTTCCAAAAAGGAAATAAATTCCAATGGGATTCAGCCATGGAAGAACAATTCCAGCGAGTGAAGAAATTATTCATAGATACCGTTATGCTCAAGTTTCCTATACAAGGAAAACGGTTTTACCTACAATGCGATGCGAGTAATTACGCATATGGCGGACAGTTGTACCAAATTGACGAGGATGGGGAGATTGCCGTCATTGCATACACCAGTAGAACATTTAAAAATGCCAAAAAAATTTCTTCACAATAGAAAGGGAATTACTCGCTATAGTACAATGCCTAAAACAATTTAGAATATACATACTAGGCCAGCCACTAACAATAATAACAGATTGTGCGTTAACCTTTATTCAAAAGTGCCATTTAAACAATACCCGGATTACTAGGTGGATACTCAGCATCCAGCAACTTCGAAATCCTACATTGCAAGGGAAAGGAAAACATAGTTGCAGATATACTGAGCCGATACCCGGAAGATAACAACAGGAACATACTAGCCGAAGATAAACATGAATATTATATACATGCAATTGAAATAAAAATGAATAAGAACACTGCCGCTAAATTACGAAATATAAATCAAATGCAACTCGCAAACGATAAGATAAAACAAATTATAATCAAGATTAAGGAGGGAAATGAGGACCAAATGAGTCAGCATTTTAAATTAATGAATAATAAATTATATCGCAGTTGGAAAAACAAGTGGAAAATATATATTCCAAAAGAATTTAGAGTTGAATTGATCCAAGAAATTCACCAGATGTACGACACCCAGGGACGAAAAGGACACAACAGCTGATAAGGGAACACTTTACTATGGACACCATGTGCAGAACTATCAGCCAAGTCATAAAATGCTGTGATCTTTGTCAAAGGTGCAAGGATAGCGGGAATCGAATTATCACCGGAGAAACACGACCGATACTGCCATCACGCAAAGGGGAATTAATTAGCATGGACTATTATGGCCCACTCGCTGTATCCAGTGGAGGAGTGAAATATTTATTAGTTGTTGTCGATAATTTTACTAAATACGTAGAATTATATACACTGCGTAGAGCTACTACAAATGTGACGCTCAAACGACTACAACAATATATAACGACCCACGGGAAACCAGATAGTATTTTGACAGATAGCGGTACACAGTTTACATCGCGCAAATGGACACAAGGTCTGGGACAATTACACATAAAACCTAAATACACTGCTATAAGAAATCCCTGTACCAACATAGCCGAACGCTGGAACCGACAACTAGGAAACTTATTCAGGATATTTATGAGAGAAAGGCACACTAAATGGGCCACGTATATCAAAATCATAAAAGCATGTCTAAATGAAACCTATCAAGACACCATCGAGATAACGCCACATGAAGCATAATCAATACAAAACCAACTAGAGATTGGGAGAGATACATTGACCCCATAGTGATAAATACCGACAGAGTGGATCTAAGCAAACTACAGTTACGGATAAAGGAGAAGGGAGAGAGACAAGCAGCTCGAATAAATAAATTGCACAAAATTACTGAATTTGAAGTAGGAGACAAAGTTCTTATACGGGCACATAAACTCTCTGACGCCACACAAAATATAATTGCGCAATTTTGCGCGTTGTATGAAGGCCCATATGTTATATCGCGAAAAGTTGGAAGCGCCACGTATCAACTACGAGACGGCATGAATAGCGCTGTGATATGTGGGGTTTTCAATATAAGACAACTAAAGAAATATCATTCAGAAAACTTAGTTGACGCCTAAAATAACTTGTAAATGACAATTGAATTGTATAAAATTATATGTAAAATTTTACAACAGTGAAATAACAATTAGTAAAGTTTTCTAGCAAACTAAAGTATGTGTCATGTATTATGATAAATATTACTAACTATATGATGTTAAATGGAAGTTTGAGGTAACAACTGTCTTAGTAATGAAATGTTATATAATAAAATTTGTAAATTTTGTAGTAAAATCCTGTTAACAAATTTTAGTCAAACAGTTGGCAGTTATTTGTTAAGGTAAATGTACAGATTATACTAAAATGTCCAAAATTTTGTTTGTGGTATAACATTTATGAAGTTTACTAGTATGAAACATTAAATTTATATTCTTACAAAATATTTAGTTTAAGGTTGTAGTGAAGTGTTTGTTAAGAATTAACACATAAACTGAGAAACAAAAGAGAAAAGAACATTAGTAGCAATCTTAAATTTGAAGAGTATATAAATGAATGAAGTAGATACATTAGCCTATTATTAAGATGTAAGCATTAAATTGTATGTTCATGATTAGGTAGAAAATTTGTTTAATTAGTATTTCCTTAATATTCTTAAATAACTATCGGTTCAAAAATATAATATATTTGTATCAATCTAATACTACATTGTTAGGTAGTATTTGACATAGTATACTACATGTGTACATATGAATAGATAATCTAATTTTCAGAACTACTAATATTAATATAACATTAATAATATAATATATACGATTATAATAATAATTATTATTAAATGTAATCTTTAATTATTCTCTGTGCATATATTTGTGTATCATGGGAAATTAAGGACAACCCATTGTAGGAATAAAATCATGTAGAGACATAATTAAAAGTAGACGTAAGATGTTATGAATGAAGGTTATTGTAAAATTATAATCATATATAAATGTAACCAAACAAATGGATTCATTGTAAATATGAAAGCAAAAAAAATATATCTCGGTGTAGGAACCCTCAAAAATTGATAATCACCACTAATAGGGTCACAAAGGCAGACATCACGTACTACACTAGGTTCGTAGGACGTAGGACATTTAATATCGAATATCAATATAAAACGCAATTCAAAGGGCGTAAATTTGAGATTCATTGGATTCATAAAAAATCATCACAACGGAACCCAAATTGGGGACAAATATGTAAGGCCAAAACGTAGGAAAAATAAAAATTTTTTTTAGAGAAGATAGGGACCACCTAACAGCGAGTGACATGACAGTGACGAATGAGTGAAACAATAAAAGAAGAGATTTACAATAGATGTACACCATTCAACGCAGAAGTACAGATGCCTAAAAGCATTATAAATTTAAACAAAAGCAGAGAGAAATTTTACCAAGAAAGACTAGAGGCGTGTAAACCCAGTCAACATGTACGGGGCCAGAAGGATGTCGAAGTAAGGAATTGTTCTGAAAGGAAGGCAAACAATCGCCAGAACGCAGTACAATGAAAACTTATTAAGAAAATTTTACGACAAAGACTGACGTACTAAATCAACAGACCAATTGTATGTCAACGAGAGACATCTTCGAGAGTGGTGCATTTAGCTACACAAAGGGTGGCACACGTGGGAAGGCTTACGTAACACGCGCTTCAGAACGATGTAAGAAACAAAGGGTGTCTCGCTAAATGGCATGAACAACGCCAAGAAGAGTTATGACCATAACATATTGTAAGGACTACAGCAGGGGTGGAACCAAATTAACCAATGCAGCTGCCAGCTGGACAGAAAAAAGAATGTCACTGTAGAACAATACCCGAAGCGATTTATAACCGTGGGAGCGAGCATGCTTAAACAAGAGGTAGCTGAACCCAGAGCAAGAAATTGGTGGGAACAGAAATCACCTATCAGAAAGCAGCTAAGAGTATAGGCGGGTTTTCTGAAGGAAATTCTAGGTAATCCAAAAAGCAAAACCAATGAACAGGAAGCAGAGTAACTTGTGGGAGTACAAGGAGGGACTTTCTCAAGGAATACAGAGAAAGAACCAATGGAAACGAAGCTGAAGTACGAAAAAGGACTTAAGTGGGGAAAAGTAAGAAAATAGTGGGAAAAGTAGAGAAAATGATAAATACACAGGACGAGGGTGAGATTAGAGGAGTCTTTACAAAATTTTCGAGAGAGACTACTAAAAACGTCGGGAGTCGATAACTAAAGTTACGGAGAGTCGGTGAAGTCCGTTATAATGATTCGGAGTAGTGACTAAAACACTTAAAAGTCTTTACTAAAAAACTTCGTAAGTCGATAACTAAGGTTACGGAGAGTCGGTGAAGTTCGTTATAATGATTCGGAGTAGTGACTAAAAAACTTAAAATTCTTTACTAAAAAACTTCGTAAGTCGATAACTAAGGTTACGGAGAGTCGGTGAAGTTCGTTATAATGATTCGGAGTAGTGACTAAACACTTAGAGAGTCGAGCTAAAGTTTACGGAAATTCGAAGTAACGGTTCGGATAGTTTACTTAGAATCAAGTGATGTCATCAATAAAACGATATGTGAAGTGAAAATAAATGTATAATAGTGAAAGTGTATACGTGTAAATTACTTCATGTAGGAGTTACATTCCTTATGCACGCAATGAGACAGTCTTCAACGCAATTGAAGGAGCGTTTACATCTCCATACGCTGAATTAAGTAGTAGAGAGAGAGAGAGAGAGAGAGAGAGAGAGAGAGAGAGAGAGAGAGAGAGAGAGAGAGAGAGAGAGAGAGAGAGAGAGAGAGAGAGAGTCCAGAATGACGACGCGCCGTAGTTTATGGAATACGTACTCAAAATAAATTTTTTATGTATTAATTTTATTTCTAAATCACCTGTCTGCCTCTCTAAAAGAATCCACATAGAGAATTTCATAATATAGGATATACTCATTTAAAACTTACTTATAAATGATAAAATCACAGTGTTTAAAAAATATAGAGAATTATAGACAGCACATTACAATGAATCCATTTACAATTATACTTTATAATGAAATGAGTAATTAGTTTGTAAGAAGTAATTCATGTTTTACAGATACTATGATACTCAAAAGTAATATTAGGATAAAAGGAATACTGAAGTGTGAAGAGATATTTTAGTTTCTTTTATAATTGTTTTTTTATTGGTAGAAATAATGTATTAAAATAATTCTTAATAACCAATTGTTAATCAAATTTGTATTATGATACCAATAACAATAATCGTTAACATAATATGTAGTAGTATACAGACAAACCCGTCTTATATATTTATTGAAGAAAACCATATTAAATTAATCATTAGAATTAGCTGTCAATTCCTTCCAAGTAATATTAAATAATAGAGTAGTATAACCTGTGATTACATAACTACTAATGAATAAATTATTATTACAATTAAAAACCCTGAGATAGTAAACGTTGACAATTAATATTAGCATTGCATTTGACGCCCACACTAGGGAACAAAAATAAGAGTAACACCTGTTTTATTCATAATTTAAACGTTTACCCAGTCACAATAAACAAGAGACTGCCTACAAATACGCTACCTAGAATTTCCTATAAACTAAAGTAACTGCTAGTGACGTCACACTTTCATTCGTCTATGTACACTATTTTGCACAGACAACACTAATGGCGATTCTGCTCCAGTATTTAATTGAAGTTTCACCATAAATGTTTAAATGGGAGAGTTAAACAAAAAACTGGAGACAGAACTTTATAGTTGCTTTCGGATTTAGCTTAATAATTACAAAATATTTTCCAAATATGTCTTTTTTTACGAAGAAAATCACAATTCAACCTTTAGTGGCGGTTTAATAGAAAACAGTTCCATACGCACCTATTCTGCTTGTTTCACAAAAGTTTCAAAATGTTTCAATAAAACAGGGTAGTATTAACAAATGTTATTTAGGAAATATACAAGATTGATTTTTAAACATTTTCTGAAAATGAAGACTATGCTTTTATAGAGAATGGGTCTTCACGACAATAAATTAAGACTACCGATTTACCCGGAGAAACTGCACGCCACAGACGGGACAAACAAGGACTCTTACGTATTTATGCTGGAGCACCGCGCCGGGCATGAGTGTGCCTTACCTAAGTGTAAGCCACACACCATATAAAGGTTTACACTGCGACCACTACCACACATCCAATAGTACAAATCAGCTTGCGCGAAAATGGCAGCGATCGAGCCTAACACCTCGCGCTATACCATCTGTGGAAACAATTAAACGTCCACTTTTTAGTTCGCGTTCTCGCTTTTCTTATATACGATGTTGTTTATTCAAACGTTTGCGACTTAACAAACGGCTCGGACAGAGAAGGCAACGGAACAAGGCGAACGTGTATGCAATACCGCAACAAAACAATTAACTGTGTAAGGTTTAATCTGCGCCGGGTAAAAGTTCTGTGCTCAAGGAAACTACGCGGGTACAGCATATCACAAGTCTGTCTCTGGAATGAACTGACTGTTAAGAAATTCGTGAATATAAGGAATATTTTAGTAAAAACAGAAAATAATAAATAATCGCATTCTTTACTTTTAGTATCAACATTAGATTCTTCATACCAGGCGCTAAGAAAATAAACATTGGATCAGAAATGTATAAAACAAATTATAGTGTATTCTGAACAATAAAGAAATTAAAATGTTGATAGTTTAGGGCTCATGTGAAGGGCGTTATTAATTTTAAATTTCTCTCTACATACGAGTTTTATTATAGCCTACGAGTATCTAGGCCTATATCTATTTATTAATTCTTAGTCCATTTCTGCTCCTGTGCCTGATAGTGGGGGTGTGGTTTGGTATCATCACTGCGCCTCTGAAGAAGCAATAAATGAAAGTTTCACAAACGAGACCACGTCGTTAATTAAAAATGTTAGGTTTAAATTTTAATTTTTACTATTATGTCGATAACTGCGTATCAAGAGTAACTGTATACGCCTTCTTGTTCTACTGGAGTTACAACCCAGTATGAGTTTTAGCTTCTTCAATCATTTTTCTTCACTCACCCATTTCATTACATATTCTTCTCCATCTTCTTATCGCTATAATCCTCAAATCCTCCTCAACATCCTCAAGCCATCTCTTTTCCTTGGCATTCCTCTTTATCTCCCATCTACTGATCTCCATTCTACAATTTTTCTGGGAATTCTCTGTTCTTCCATCGTCATACTGTGTCCAAGACAGACTATCCTACTCTTAATAAATCTTACTATATCAGCGCCGTGAGTTAGGTTATTTATTTCGTGATTGTATTCTCCATGAGCCGTCGTTATTTTTCACTGGCCCAAAAGGTTTTCTCAGTACTTTCCGTTCAAATATTCTTAGATACTGTTCATCTCTTCGCGTTAATACCCAGGTTTCACATGTATACTTGTATATTACCATTGTCTACTTATCCTTCTGTATAATTTTAATTTTAATGATTTGTTCAGTCGATTCGGCTTGTTTAACTTTGAGTAGGTGTAATATCATCGGTTACCACTAAGAATTCTCGCTTGGATATCACTGCTTGCGGTGTTAGTTGTAAGTTAATTCGCCAGAGTTTGGAAATTAGTTCGTGATTGGCAGGGGATTTATAAATGCTACTTCTTAACGGCTGTTTAAAACTTAGATGGTGAATGGTGAACATGACTCATACCGATCAACTCACGGGGACGACTATTATCACTAAAATTTTAGAAAACAAATATTAGCGTATTGGCTGTTAACATCTGCAGCCGTCTTTAAACGAGGATCCTATAGTGCTAGCAGAGATGTTGTGGTCTTTTTCCATCGTCAGTAAAGAAAATTAGGTGAATCTACTGGATAACACTACTTATTTTCGAATCACACTCTCCGTCAGTGAAGTCGACGATAGATTTCAGTTGTTCCAAATGCGTTCTATGCTAAAAAAAACAGGTAGTGCTACAGGCTACAATGAGTTGCCTTTATTGATGATTTAAAATTAAAACAAAATGCCACCGTACGTAATTTTTATTATTTCCGTATCGCAATAATTTTTTCACAATTATATGATACGCTCATGACGATATACAATGAGAAATAGACAGACATAAATGAATGAAATAGACAATGAGAATTAGATGAATTAAAAAAATGTCAAAAGTAATACAATGCAGAACGCACAGGCGCGGAAAGGAACACACTGGGTATATCAGATACCGCAGAGTTGTGAGCTGACTGCAAATATCACATACAGGGTATTAAGAAGGCTTGTAGTAACGAGTAACGTATATACGCTCCTGAAGTCACAGTCTGACGGTCAATGATCAAGTTAAACTAAGAAGGTTTGAAAGAAGGAAAATAAGAAAATCTACAGGACAGAAGAAATTGCCAGACCGAAATAGATGGCCGAAGAATCTGTAAGTGGAAGAGCTGACAGCGGAGAAGAATGTAATAAGACATGTACAAGCACAGAGGTCAAGGTGGTTTGAACAAGGGCAGAGAAGCACGCTCGAGGCGATAATAAGGAAAGTAAACAATATGGAGACGGTTAAAGACCAATCAATGAGATGAAAATCAAGATAGGAAACCCCGATGCAGATCAGAAGACAGATTCAAGAAAGCTGTCGATAAAAAACTGAAAAGTGCTGGCGAGAGGTAGAGGAGACAGATTAAGACAGGTAGGTAGAGGGCGGCAGGGTAAAACAGCGAAAAGACATACTATCTTGGAAGTGGGCGGCTTTCCTTTGTTTGAATGTCAAAAACGTATTTTTCCGCGGAATATGCTAAAAAAAATGGCTTTGCTGGTAGGGCCGGATTAAAGGGTAGGCTGACTACGTTCCAGCCTAGGGGCCCGCACCAAATAAAAATAAAAAAATAAAATGACTGTAACAAAAATATTGAGTTATTGTAACAAGAGAATTAAGTTAACCAATTGTACTTAAGTTACAGTTTAGTTGGTGCTCCGAGTTATCTTTCAATGTTAAAGCATTTCTAACTGTAATAAAAACTATTTCGTCTCATTGTCCTAGTAGAGTTAATTTATTATTCCTCTATACACTTTTTACCCGGACTTAAATTTGGTATATTTTCCCTAAGCTTATAAAAAAATCTGTTCCCTAGAATTTGTCGCAACTGAAAAGTAGGAGGCCTGCACCACAACCTCAGCCTAGGGGATCGCACACTCTAAATCCGGCGCTGTTTGCTGGATTCTGAATAATCCCGAATCCGTTGAGGACTGAACAGATATATACGATGTAATTTCTAAGGTACACTGCAACAGAATTCAACAAGATAAGGCGTGGAAGAATCTCGCCCCTAACATCCTAACCCTTATGAAGAAGATGACACCGTCATGGACAAGCCGCCAGAGACAAAGATTTCCCCTGTTGCTTAGCGGCACATGCATCTTCTGTGTTAAAGCTTATGCACCCAGCCGGCACGTTTATCGTGCATCGTCCCCGGTGGGAAAGCCGGTGATTCACAGCGAATTGTAACCATAAGAACGCGAAGAAACGATCGGTCAATATTTAATCATAGTACAATTTAATAAAAAAATTGTTCACATATTCTTTGTTACGATTACGTATTCAGTTTACGTGTTCAGTATTAATTTACACATTATCGTTTCTTGTCACATTTTCCGAGTCTGTGGTATTATTAACTCTCTACCGCAGCGCCGAAGAGTTACTTCTGGTATTTACAAATTTAAATATCTGTATCAAGACTGATAAAAATAAAATGATACTTTGTTTTCAAAACAAAGTTTCAATTATGTAGGACATCCTATACGCCTGTCGTAGTAAATCCTAGTTATTAAACGAAAATAAATGAATGAAGAAATTTGTGTTAGTGGTTGAAATCACAATCAGAATGATCACTGTTGCACACCACTATATAAAAATTATTCCGATTAGCGCTTTCAAGCTTCACAGCCCATCGTCATATCGAAATAGACAGGAAATATGTAAAAACAAACCCTTCACCCCTCTCCCCCACCCTGCTCACACACAACAAGCTATAAATTAATGACCCTTCCTCACCCCCTAAACCCTGTCCCACCATCTGTACAGTTACATATTTTTCTAGCAAATTCCTTGTGTTTCAGTGTTGTGTGTGTGTGTGTGTGTGTGTGTGTGTGTGTGTGCATCCTTTTAAACTACCCTCTTCCTCTCCACACACGTGGGTCAGTCACACACCCTTATTTTAAAACAACCAATTAGTACTATGCAATATAATTCTTAATCTTATCTATCTGTCCTCTCTCATTTACTTCTTAATCATGTTATAAAATATTTCTTCATTATCAAATTTAATTTTAATATTAATTAAATTGTCTAACCCTTTTTCTCTTTCTTTCAATATTTCTAACTCCTCTCTAAGCTTCCTTTCAACTGTGTTATTTACTACTTTTATAATTTCGTATTCTTCCAAAGGATTAACAAACTTATGGTTGTCTTCTATGAAATGTCTTGCATATAACGAATTGGTTGTTCTATTACCTTCTCCACGTTTGTGGTCAGACAATCTGCATACGAATTTCCGTCCTGTCTCACCTAGGTACACTTTGTTGCAGTCTTTACATTTTAATTTATAAATTCCGCTTTTCTGTAATGCTGGAATTTTTTCTATATTCTTATTCCTTATCTTATCAAATACCGTTGCACATTTTTTAATAGCTATATCTACTCCATATTTATTAAAACATTTTATAATTTTTCTAGTATGTGAACCTATGTATGTCAATGACCCTGCATAATTCTTTTGTTCTGGTTCTATTTTAGCTTTTTGTATGTTAATCCTTTTCATAACTTTATCCACTATGTTGGTGTTATAATTATTATTCCTTACAATTCCCTTTATCGTTTTTAACTCCCTATCTTTTGATTCGGTCTCTTTTAAACACTTCTGAGCTCTGTAACAAAATGAATTGATTGCCGCCATTTTATATCTATATGGGTGGTAAGACTCTCTTGATATAATTATATCAGAATACGACTCTTTCCTAAATATCTCAAACTGTAGTTTCTCATTATCTTTAATTTCTATGTTTAAATCTAAGTAATTTATTTTCTTACCTCCTATCTCTTCTTTAAATTGTAAGTTTTTATCCTTATTATTTACCTCATTTATAAACTCATGCACTTCTTCTATGCTTCCTTCCCAAATTACTAATACATCATCAACGTGTCTAGACCATAATTTTATATTGTCTTTATACTTAGTGGAAGTTATTAATTGCTTTTCAAAATCATTCATGTATATTTCAGCAAGAATAGGGGATAATTAAGACCCCATAGGTAAACCTTTTTTCTGTATATAAAACTTGTTATTAAACCTAAAATAGTTCTGATTTACACATTCTTTAATTACTTTCATCAACTGCTTTTTATACCTGTATTCTCCCATATTATTATCGTTTATTAACTTAATAACTTTATTTACTGTGATATTGGTAAACATGTCCTTAACATCCAGTGATATCAATTTTGTATTTACATTAATCCTAATATTTTCTAATTTTTCTATCAATTTTACATTATTCTCTATGTTGTATTTTGTCCCAAATTCATATTTCTCTTTCAGTACTCTGCTAACTTCCTTTGATAATTTATAAATAGGTGCATTAATAAAAGAAACAATCGGTCTAATTGGTTTTCCTTCTTTATGTATCTTAACCTGACTTTTAAAAGTTGGTGCTGTTGGATTACTTTCCAATAAATATTTTTTCTTATTTTCTTCTATAAATGTTATCTGTTTCATCATTTGTTTTATCCTTGACTGGTACTTACTTGTATAATCATATTTTATTTCCTCGTATGGTCCTTCCCTTATAAATTCTTCCGTTTTCTTTACGTATTCGTCCTTTCTCAGTAGTACCATTGTATTTCCTTTGTCCGCCTTCGTAACTATAATATCATTCTTCTTTATTTTATTCCTTAGTTACAGTTGATTTAATTTTTTGTTCATTTTTTGAATTATACAAACTTTTCTTAAATATTTTATATACTACATTCCCTACTTCCCACCTTATTCTTTTTTTATCATTTTCATTTCCTAGTTTTTGTATTATGCTTTCGCATTCAATAATCGTTTTTTCTTGATTTAATTCTGGTGGCGGTGCGTATTTTAAGCCTTTTGCTAACATTTCTTTTTCTTCTGTATTGAAATTTACCTCTGTAAGGTTTATTACTCTTTTTTCATAGTTATTCTTAGAGAGGTGTTCCTTTTTTACTTCGTTCTTTCTTATTAATTTATTTAACTTATCTACCATTTTTTTATTTTTCTTTTCCAATTTCTTTTCTACGTACCCCAAACCAAAATTATATAATATTTCTTCTAACTCTACATACGAGTATATTCTTAACAATTCTATGTCTGTCATATAATTCCCTATTATATCTATTGATTAAGCCGTAGAGTGACCTTATTTCCAGTTTTATCCACAACTTCTCGCTTTGTTCTTTTACTTTTTTGGCTACACTGTTCTTATTTTTAATTTTAACTTGAGCGTACTTTGGGATGACATTATTATCCAGACATTGTTTATTAAACCATATTTTGCTTAAAACCCACTTCAATTTAACTTTTAACTTAAGATATTTAAATACTTTACTTACCGTATTGTTGTCGTTTATTACCTCATTGTTGTTGTCCATTACCTGTAGTCGATTGCACATCTTAACAGACGTTTAATGAAGAAATTTGTGTTAGTGGTTGAAATCACAATCAGAATGATCACTGTTGCACACCACTATATAAAAATTATTCCGATTAGCGCTTTCAAGCTTCACAGCCCATCGTCAGATCGAAATAGACAGGAAATATGTAATAACAAACCCTTCACCCCTCTCCCCCGCCCTGCTCACTCACAACAAGCTATAAATTAATGACCCTTCCTCACCCCCTAAACCCTGTCCCACCATCTGTACAGTTACATATTTTTCTAGCAAATTCCTTGTGTTTCAGTGTTGTGTGTGTGTGTGTGTGTGTGTGTGTGTGTGTGCATCCTTTTAAACTACCCTCTTCCTCTCCACACACGTGGGTCAGTCACACACCCTTATTTTAAAACAACCAATTAGTACTATGCAATATAATTCTTAATCTTATCTATGTGTCCTCTCTCATTTACTTCTTAATCATGTTATAAAATATTTCTTCATTATCAAATTTAATTTTAATATTAATTAAATTGTCTAACCCTTTTTCTCTTTCTTTCAATATTTCTAACTCCTCTCTAAGCTTCCTTTCAACTGTGTTATTTACTACTTTTACAATTTCGTATTCTTCCAAAGGATTAACAAACTTATGGTTGTCTTCTATGAAATGTCTTGCATATAACGAATTGGTTGTTCTATTAACTTCTCCACGTTTGTGGTCAGACAACCTGCATACGAATTTCCGTCCTGTCTCACCTAGGTACACTTTGTTGCAGTCTTTACATTTTAATTTATAAATTCCGCTTTTCTGTAATACTGGAATTTTTTCTATATTCTTATTCCTTATCTTATCAAATACCGTTTCACATTTTTTAATAGCTATATCTACTCCATATTTATTAAAACATTTTATAATTTTTCTAGTATGTGAACCTATGTATGTCAATGACCCTGCATAATTCTTTTGTTCTGGTTCTATTTTAGCTTTTTGTATGTTAACCCTTTTCATAACTTTATCCGCTATGTTGGTGTTATAATTATTATTCCTTACAATTCCCTTTATCGTTTTTAACTCCCTATCTTTTGATTCGGTCTCTTTTAAACACTTCTGAGCTCTGTAACAAAATGAATTGATTGCCGCCATTTTATATCTATATGGGTGGTAAGACTCTCTTGGTATAATTATATCAGAATACGACTCTTTCCTAAATATCCCAAACTGTAGTTTCTCATTATCTTTCATTTCTATGTTTAAATCTAAGTAATTTAGTTTCTTACCTCCTATCTCTTCTTCAAACTGTAAGTTTTTATCCTTGTTATTTACCTCATTTATAAACTCATGCACTTCTTCTATGCTTCCTTCCCAAATTACTAATACATCATCAACGTATCTAGACCATAATTTTATATTGTCTTTATACTTAGTGGAAGTTATTAATTGCTTTTCAAAATCATTCATGTATATTTCAGCAAGAATAGGGGATAATTAAGACCCCATAGGTAAACCTTTTTTCTGTATATAAAACTTGTTATTAAACCTAAAATAGTTCTGATTTACACATTCTTTAATTACTTTCATCAACTGCTTTTTATACCTGTATTCTCCCATATTATTATCGTTTATTAACTTAATAACTTTATTTACTGTGATATTGGTAAACATGTCCTTAACATCCAGTGATATCAATTTTGTATTTACATTAATCCTAATATTTTCTAATTTTTCTATCAATTTTACATTATTCTCTATGTTCTATTTTGTCCCAAATTCATATTTCTCTTTCAGTACTCTGCTAACTTCCTTTGATAAATTATAAATAGGTGCATTAATAAAAGAAACAATCGGTCTAATTGGTTTTCCTTCTTTATGTATCTTAACCTCACTTTTAAAAGTTGGTGCTGTTGGATTACTTTCCAGTAAATATTTTTTCTTATTTTCTTCTATAAATGTTATCTGTTTCATCATTTGTTTTATCCTTGACTGGTACTTACTTGTATAATCATATTTTATTTCCTCGTATGGTCCTTCCCTTATAAATTCTTCCGTTTTCTTTATGTATTCGTCCTTTCTCAGTAGTATTGTACGATTTAATTGATAACAAAATCTTTAATAAATAAAAAATTAATTTACTAGCAATTAAGTATTTTTAAATCGCACTATTAAACCTAAAGCCCCTGTATTAACTCAGAATAAGTATGAGATGTAAAAGGGAAATCTAACTAAACAATTAATAAATAAAAAAATCGAATTGTAAAAAGTTATTAATATCACAGTTAACCCTTTTGCTAGTCATCATGCGTTGACCTGTTTAATTCCGGACTCAACGTGTTTAGCGAGTCGTCTGTAACTTAGGAAAATATAAAAATGATAATGTTTGTAATTAGTAATTTGGAGGCACGAGTAGTAGTTAAAATAATTCACTTAAATTATATATGTATAATTAATGTATTGTTTCTTGTAATAATAATGTCACTTTAAATAAAAATAGGAACTATATTATCGCGGAGTACTTGCCCCGCTCCGTTGTAATGTGCCAGTCGAATCGAGAAAAGAGTGACAATGCAGCCGTCAGACCGTACACACCTACGAGCGAGAGCTCTTCAAAAATGCATTGGTCAATTTTAATCTTAACTGTTAGCTACCACTACTAAACGTGGCGAGCAAGTTTTAATATATAAAATGTAGATAGTTGTGTTAAGAAATGTAATAAGTTAAACAAAAAAAAAACACTAACAAGTAGTAAGCAAGATGACGTCTCCCCTCAAGAGGTAAATTCCAGTAATACTTTACATATGAAGATGTGACCTGCATAAACTTCACATGTGGACGTATACGAGCCATACGACGCTGACTAGGACCTACGTGGATCTACACCAACTTTAACCAGAAGAACTTCAATCTCCTCAGTGAACCAGCTACCTAGTACTCGCCGAAGACACGACTCAGATGACGACGCCGACTTCCAGAATTCCCAAGAGTGACACCCCAGGACGAAGTCACCACGACTTATTGTAAAGTTGACTCGATAGCTTGCCTATCGAGAGTTAATTACATTTGAGACATAACTTACAGATGAAAGAGACTTTTCAAAGACTATAATTTTCTATAAACTATAAATGAGACCAACTGAGAGTATACTGTAATATTGAATATCATACGTTGTAACGTAAATATGTAAATGTAAATTATAATCTCTTTAGTAAATAATACCATTCTTCAAATGGTAAAAGAAGTCTTGCAAGCACCTAGATGAACATAGTAATACTCAGACGTCTTTGCTATATATTTAAAGTAAACTCGGATCCGAGGTAAAAAGTACATGACCATTATGATCCCTAGTTTTTCAGAAAACCATTTAAATATTTTAATCTAATTAATTATGTTATGGGATCTTTTCATATCATTTGTTAATAAAGAGAAGTCATCTTATTACACATGAAAATGAGTGCATATATCAGTGAAATACCTTCCCTTGTTTCCTAATAATTAGCTTAATTAATTTTGTTAATTGTGTTGAGTTTAATAACAGTTCGTTACAACGTAGGCAGCCCATATAATTGGCTGTGTCAATTAGGATGGGTTCCCTGGATTTGTAACGTGGCAAAAGACGTTACAAAAATGCGCCACTCTGCTAATTAATTAAAAAAGGTTGTAAGCATCATGACATTAACAAAGATACGTCACGCTGATAATTAAAGTAATTGTTACGTAGTAAAATAGATAACTCTCGGCACTCAGTTATCTGATCTATGCACTCAGTTACTGTATTTTATGTAACATTAATTTTCATAAAATGAATTTATTTTAAGATACGTAAATTAATACAATGATAGTCTGTATAACTTGAAATATCATTGTATGAAGCCAAATGCAAGTATGTACATGAATTTTAGTGCTTGTTGATCTGTTCAGTCTTTAACAGGTTTATATTGTGACAATCCAAGACCTGTAGTTTCTTGAATATGTCAGTGTATGTCTGTCGTCACGGTAAAAATAAAAACATTTACTCCTGCGTAAAGTAGACCCTGTTAATTACGTGTAAAGAATTTCGTAACTTAAAGTTGTTAAAAAAAAATAAAAATAATTTAATGGGGGAAAGTACGAGAATTAATTACTAAACTCAGACTGTTATAACCGTAATACACCTGTAACTTGTAAAGCGTGTTTTGTTGAATAAGATTCACCCTATGCGTCCGACTGGCTTCTCCAGTTAAAACCGGTCGAGAAAGATAGGCTGTGGCATTGTGTAGAGAACAATACGTGTGCGTAATCCCCTCGTTCCCACGCATACACTTACCTTGTCTTTGTTTACTAAATAAAAGAGGGTGACCTACATTCCAGCAAACAGCTGATCGGTGATTTAACATTGAAATATGTGTGTGTGGAATTTCTGTCTCTCCCTTAGAAGAGAAATTATTCTCTTCTGAATTATGCAATGATTTACCCAAGAATGCACCTTGTCTATGTAGTTAGTGTATAGTACAGTAGAGCAAGTATTTTCACCGTGACGACAATTAAATAATATAGTGACTTAAATTTCAAATAAATAAAAGACCTAGTTAACCCTCCATTGTTAGATAAAGTGTTAAAACCACATGCCCCAAAACAGTAAACTTTTAAACTAAGCAAAACTGAAAACAAAGTAAATAAAGTGTGCTAAATAAATATGGTAATTAAATAGGAAATAATTCTAAGTAAGTTCCTTAAATCTCCCCTAAGTAAATAATAAATAAATAAAGAAAAAGGTAAGTTTCTTAGAAAGAGACCAAAAGGAAAATAATAATAATTGCTTTAAATAATAAGGCTGAATAAATCTTAAGTTAAACTAAATTGTGTAAAGTGTCTCCCCTTCTGCATAGTTTGTTTAAGTATATTTAAAAACAGGATAAGAATTATCTTCGTGAGATTCCGCTTCTCTCAGTAGCGTAAGCTAATAGGATTAGCAATATCTAAAGTGGAGTATGGGATCCGCTTTAGGTTATATTAGATGCAATTAAGAAGTGATTATATATGTAACGTAACATGGTCACAACGGCGCCGACTGAAAAGGGTAATGATGGGGCAGAAAGGTGCCAAGGTAATCATTAGAGAGTGCTGAAAGCTAACTTCTGTAGTTAGAGTAAGCCGATGTCAGTTACCTTCCCTCGTTTCCAAATAATTAGCTTAATTAATTTTGTTAATTGTGTTGAGTTTAATAACAGTTCGTTACAACGTAGGCAGCCCATATAATTGGCTGGTGTCAATTAGGATGGGTTCCCTGGATTTGTAACGTGGCAAAAGACGTTACAGTACCACTGTATTTCCTTTGTCCGCCTTCGTAACTATAATATCATTCTTCTTTATTTTATTCTTTAGTTTAGTTACAGTTGATTTGATTTTTTGAATTATACAAACTTTTCTTAAATATTTTATCTACTACATTCCCTACTTCCCACCTTATTCTTTTTTTATCATTTTCATTTCCTAGTTTTTGTATTATGCTTTCGCATTCAATAATCGTTTTTTCTTGATTTAATTCTGGTAGCGGTGCGTAGGGGATGAGGAAGGGTCATTAATTTATAGCGTGTTGTGTGTGAGCAGGGTGGGGGGGAGGGGTGAAGGGTTTGTTTTTACATATTTCCTGTCTATTTCGATCTGACGATGGGCTGTGAAGCTTGAAAGCGCTAATCGGAATAATTTTTATATAGTGGTGTGCAACAGTGATCATTCTGATTGTGATTTCAACCACTAACATAAATTTCTTCATTAAACGTCTGTTAAGATGTGCAATCGACTACAGGTAATGGACAACAACAATGAGGTAATAAACGACAACAATAAGGTAAGTAAAGTTTTTAAATATCTTAAGTTAAAGTTAAATTGAAGAGGGTTTTAAGTAAAATATGGTTTAATAAACAATGTCTGGATAATAATGTCATCCCAAAGTACGCTCAAGTTAACATTAAAAATAAGAACAGTGTAGCCAAAAAAGTAAAAGAACAAAGCGAGAAGTTGTGGATAAAACTGGAAATAAGCTCACTCTACGGCTTAATCAATAGATATAATAGGGAATTATATGACAGACATAGAATTGTTAAGAATATACTCGTATGTAGAGTTAGAAGAAATATTATATAATTTTGGTTTGGGGTACGTAGAAAAAAAAATTGGAAAAGAAAAATAAAAAAATGGTAGATAAGTTAAATAAATTAATAAGAAAGAACGAAGTAAAAAAGGAACACCTCTCTAAGAATAACTATGAAAAAAGAGTAATAAACCTTACAGAGGTAAATTTCAATACAGAAGAAAAAGAAATGTTAGCAAAAGGCTTAAAATACGCACCGCCACCAGAATTAAATCAAGAAAAAACGATTATTGAATGCGAAAGCATAATACAAAAACTAGGAAATGAAAATGATAAAAAAAGAATAAGGTGGGAAGTAGGGAATGTAGTATATAAAATATTTAAGAAAAGTTTGTATAATTCAAAAAATGAACAAAAAATTAAATCAACTGTAACTAAGGAATAAAATAAAGAAGAATGATATTATAGTTACGAAGGCGGACAAAGGAAATACAATGGTACTACTGAGAAAGGACGAATACATAAAGAAAACGGAAGAATTTATAAGGGAAGGACCATACGAGGAAATAAAATATGATTATACAAGTAAGTACCAGTCAAGGATAAAACAAATGATGAAACAGATAACATTTATAGAAGAAAATAAGAAAAAGTATTTATTGGAAAGTAATCCAACAGCACCAACTTTTAAAAGTCAGGTTCAGATACATAAAGAAGGAAAACCAATTAGACCGATTGTTTCTTTTATTAATGCACCTATTTATAATTTATCAAAGGAAGTTAGCAGAGTACTGAAAGAGAAATATGAATTTGGGACAAAATACAACATAGAGAATAATGTAAAATTGATAGAAAAATTAGAAAATATTAGGATTAATGTAAATACAAAATGGATTATCACTGGATGTTAAGGACATGTTTGCCAATATCACAGTAAATAAAGTTATTAAGTTAATAAACGATAATAATATGGGAGAATACAGGTATAAAAAGCAGTTGATGAAAGTAATTAAAGAATGTGTAAATCAGAACTATTTTAGGTTTAATAACAAGTTTTATATACAGAAAAAAGGTTTACCTATGGGGTCTTAATTATCCCCTATTCTTGCTGAAATATACATGAATGATTTTGAAAAGCAATTAATAACTTCCACTAAGTATAAAGACAATATAAAATTATGGTCTAGATACGTTGATGATGTATTAGTAATTTGGGAAGGAAGCATAGAAGAAGTGCATGAGTTTATAAATGAGGTAAATAATAAGGATAAAAACTTACAATTTAAAGAAGAGATAGGAGGTAAGAAAATAAATTACTTAGATTTAAACATAGAAATTAAAGATAATGAGAAACTACAGTTTGGGATATTTAGGAAAGAGTCGTATTCTGATATAATTATACCAAGAGAGTCTTACCACCCATATAGATATAAAATGGCGGCAATCAATTCATTTTGTTACAGAGCTCAGAAGTGTTTAAAAGAGACCGAATCAAAAGATAGGGAGTTAAAAACGATAAAGGGAATTGTAAGGAATAATAATTATAACACCAACATAGTGGATAAAGTTATGAAAAGGGTTAACATACAAAAAGCTAAAATAGAACCAGAACAAAAGAATTATGCAGGGTCATTGACATACATAGGTTCACATACTAGAAAAATTATAAAATGTTTTAATAAATATGGAGTAGATATAGCTATTAAAAAATGTGAAACGGTATTTGATAAGATAAGGAATAAGAATATAGAAAAAATTCCAGTATTACAGAAAAGCGGAATTTATAAATTAAAATGTAAAGACTGCAACAAAGTGTACCTAGGTGAGACAGGACGGAAATTCGTATGCAGGTTGTCTGACCACAAACGTGGAGAAGGTAATAGAACAACCAATTCGTTATATGCAAGACATTTCATAGAAGACAACCATAAGTTTGTTAATCCTTTGGAAGAATACGAAATTGTAAAAGTAGTAAATAACACAGTTGAAAGGAAGCTTAGAGAGGAGTTAGAAATATTGAAAGAAAGAGAAAAAGGGTTAGACAATTTAATTAATATTAAAATTAAATTTGATAATGAAGAAATATTTTATAACATGATTAAGAAGTAAATGAGAGAGGACACATAGATAAGATTAAGAATTATATTGCATAGTACTAATTGGTTGTTTTAAAATAAGGGTGTGTGACTGACCCACGTGTGTGGAGAGGAAGAGGGTAGTTTAAAAGGATGCACACACACACACACACACACAACACTGAAACACAACGAATTTGCTAGAAAAATATGTAACTGTACAGATGGTGGGACAGGGTTTAGGGGGTGAGGAAGGGTCATTAATTTATAGCTTGTTGTGTGTGAGCAGGGTGGGGGAGAGGGGTGAAGGGTTTGTTATTACATATTTCCTGTCTATTTCGATATGACGATGGGCTGTGAAGCTTGAAAGCGCTAATCGGAATAATGTTTATATAGTGGTGTGCAACAGTGATCATTCTGATTGTGAAAATAAATTAATATCAGTATAAAAGTGTTATATCAGTATAACAGTGATACAGTGTTACATCAGTATAACAGTGATACAGTGTTACATCAGTATAACAGTGATACGGTGAGACAGTGTTATATCAGTACAACAGTGATACAGTGTTATATCGATACAACAGTGATACATTGTTATATCAGTACAACAGTGATAGTGTTATAGCAGTACAACGGTGATACAGTGTTATATCAGTACAACAGTGATACAGTGTTATATCAGTATAACAGTGATACAGTGTTACATCAGTATAACAGTGATACAGTGTTACATCAGTATAACAGTGATACGGTGAGACAGTGTTATAACAGTACAACAGTGATACAGTGTTATATCAGTATAACAGTGATACAGTGTTATATCAGTACAACAGTGATACAGTGTTATATCAGTACAACAGTGATACAGTGTTATATCAGTGCAACAGTGATACAGTGTTATATCAGTACAACAGTGATACAGTGTTATATCAGTGCAACAGTGATACAGTGTTATATCAGTACAACACTGATACAGTGTTATATCAGTACACAGTGATACAGTGTTATTTCAGTACAACAGTGTTATATCAGTACAACAGTGAGAAATAAATGGTGGTTTTCTTTTATTCTCTTCAGATTGTATAAAAAACATCACACAATTGTTTGAACAAACAATTCTCTGATGCCCACAGAAGAGACTACTATTTCACAGTGCGAACAGTTTACTCCTCCCGGGAATGTCTCGAAAACGGTTCTGGAACCTTATCGTATGTGTACAAAATATGCGCATATGGTACCCTTTAATGTTACACAAATTATGTTTAAATAGACGTTCATCTTCAACAGTAAAGATGAACCTTCTCTTTCGAGACAATATAAATTTCACTGTGATAAGCTGTACTTAGAATACAGCTGACCAATGTACACTCTCCAAAGTACCAATACAGTGTCCAAGGTACTTACAGCGTTTAATGTAATGTAGTTTTACGTTGAAAATGCAGTCTGTCTGACTGCAGTAACATGTGCGAATCTGTGTGGTCGAGCACAAAAGTATACTCACTAACACGCCTTTACCACTACCAGTACGACTTTCTCATGAATAAGTTCCCTCTATGTTATACGGACTGTTACAAACATCGTGTGCATTAGCGGCAAACGTCTTAAGGTAGATAAATTTTAAAAGCCGGAGAAGAGTGTGAACGTGAATGCGATGCATGGGAGACATTCGAGGATTATTTCTTTGAGGGGTGGGGGACAGGGTGATCAAATCTTGATAACTACAGAAACTTTCAGTTCTGAACACAAGGTAATAAGTGGTACACTTTTCTCGTTCTATTGCAACTATATAGCGATTTGCACGAAACAACAACTGCTGTAGCTACAAACTAAACGGAACTATTACTTCAGCATCTGTAACTACCGTATTTTAGTGAATTTCACACTGTAATGTAAAAAGAATACCAGAAACGCGGGGAAAAAGTAACGTTCTAACAACCTGAGCTTTATCCAGTGTGAATTAACTAAATTGATGTTTAACTATGGATTCGTTATCTTATAATTCGTTATATGGTCTTTCAATTGCTCCGTATCTATCAACTGCCTTTCCCTGTTTCGAAAAACGTTTAACAATCTGGAAGGGAACCCCGTCCCGTCTTCGCAATACAGGTATCTATACATGTATAATTTATATCCCTTTACATTAGCAGCACGTAACTGGTGCTATGAGTGTCAAAGCAGCTGTTTTGAAACAAATGATTATATCTTTTGGCATTGGTTTATATCTCACTTCAACCTAATTTTGTGTAGCCCATAGAGTTTAACTAATTAAAAAACCTAAACGACTTACGTAAGTGTACAACTTAACATAGTAGACAAATGTGAGGGACACTTTCAGCGTCTATACTATATCAGAACAACGTGGTACACTTTAGCATACGTTTGGCTCAAGTACAGACCCAAAAGATTGTCCAGGCCAGGGCTTCTGCAAGGTTGTGTCCTTCCGAAAACCGGCGGTCCGAGCCACGATACGGTGTTTACAGTGCTCTACGGTGACTGCGAACTATCACCCACGACTGCACGGCTCTGTTTCCGTGGACCAACTACAGGAGGAAGCCTTGAGGCAGCTGCTTCAGACGGGGGGGGGGGCTCGTAACGGTGTAAGCAACAAATTAAAGTTTAACCTAGCCCGATTAGCACGCTAGTTCGTGCAGCGAGACGCAGAGACCGTGCAGTCCCGGAACGAGATGGCGCTCATCGCGCTGCGACCGAACTGACCACCATATGCCTATGTGAAAAGAGTTTCAAACTAACCACGATCTACAATAAATGCCTCCTCTTTAAACTGACTCATTCCCCCATTACTCCAACCGTAGTGCATTTTATACGGTCGTACCTCACCGTAGAAAACGTGTGCGCCGACGGGTCCAGTTCTTCAGTTTGACTCGTTGTCGCCGAAGTTCGGCAGGGTTCCGTCCTCAGTCCCGTCCTGTACCTTGTTTACACGAACGACCTGCCAGTTTTGCCCTATGCCCTTCGCTGACGACCTGTGATTTGAGAGCACAAAGCTCCAGCGTCAATTGGATTAGCTTCCGAACTGACTTTGGTAGTGGCGGGGGGGGGGATCAACACGACACGGAGAAATCCAACGCTATTTCCTTCATTCGTAAGTCCACTTCCCGATGCCAGCTCATCTCGTTAGAAGGGAGGCCCATCACGTGGAAATAGTCGGTGAAGTATTTAGGTCCGGCGTCTATGCTCCAACGCCCACGGGACTGACATCCTCACCAAGGATCCCGGCGCTGAGTCAAATTGTTTGCCATGCTCTCGTGTCGCAGCTGCTTGGATCTGCGCACAAAAGTGATTGTCTATCTTCTATTTATTAGGTCGGTGCTGACCTATGCTCCTCCCGCATCGTGGTCGCTCTTGAAAATCACCAGCAACTACAGGCTGGAACAATTTCAGTCCAAAACCCTCCGTTCTCGTTAGGGTCTCCAAGGTTTGTCAGTAATTCGTGGAGGTCTCCGAGTTCCCACCCTTACTGCCTTTGTCTGGTCGTTGGCCCAACTCTTTCTCCTTCAACTGTGATTTATTCCTTCCCTTACTTGAGAACCATCAGCGCAACAGAACCCCTCCCGATTCGGATCAAACGCCTACGGGCAATCCTAGATGAGCCACCAAAAAGTCAACCTCGAGCTTAACAATCCTCTCTGTATTCTCCTATCTCATCATGGGACTCTACCCACAAGCAAGACTGTAACACCGACACGGAGGCTCTCAGCGTCGTGAACTGCGACTGACACCTCAAGGCGACTGCCTTGTGCAACGTCAAGGCGGCACCTGCAGTCTGAAATTTGGCAACCGAGGAAGTACCACGAAATTAAGTTAAAAATGTCAGCGTCATCTAGCGAATAATCGTGTTGGCGTCGTTCCATCCAGTTTTAGGAGCCTGTCTTTATAACCGGCAAAATTTTCCTGTGGCAATCGTCGGACACGACCGAAAGCTCCAAGAAAAGACACCCCGCCGAAACTACACAACCTAACTACACTTACAAAGTGTACGCGGGAACTGTGCTCGTGTACTATGTACATAAAATAAGTAGATAATTAAAGCAACATGGGTTGCGCATCCCTAAAAAAATGATGTTTTTTAATTCATATTGTTTAAATGTTATCATTAACTGCCTGGGAATATCATTAGACTAATGTGTCACATACCTTATTGTAAATTCTTCAGACTATCCAGTTATGGTAATTAGGCACAGTTTCCTGACTACGTGAAATCGGATGTGAGGAATATTTATTACAAACGGAATACTATTGGAATTTTAAATACAGTTTACATTCACAACGAAAGTAGCATACGGCTGTGTGGGGCTGATGCTGGGGCGCTCGTTCACTTGGTCATGAACATGGTTTCTTAAACAATGCACACACACACGCGCGCGCGCGCGCGCGTGAATTGGGCGTTACCGGTACAGTTACACGGTATAGTATACAATTATAAACTTGTTATTGCTCAACACGGTTCGCGAACTCTGACAACATAATTACGGCCCAATTACTGATATCAGTGTACACCGTTGCAAATACGATCACGGGTGTTTTATAACATTTGTTGCCAATTGAAGCGGACCTTTGACGTCAAGTGCTTGATACGAAACATCTACAACATCCAGCAAGTAGACGACGCGACAGCACACTCGATCAAACGAAAATTTAATAACACACAACATCTGATAAGCTGCATACACTCTAGTCGTCCTCTAAGGGCCTTGTATTTTCTTGCGCACGGTGTGTTCCCTGACAAAGGAACCAGCTTTACACAGTAAAATCCAAATAAGCGTGTAAAGGGAGCGTAAAGTGATACGTCCCAAAAGTACCCTGGGGCCCACTCAATATGATCGAGGCTTTCCTTATAAATTTTGCACGAACCAATCGGATCGGTTGCATTAAAGGACAAATTTTAAAAAGTACGGTATACTTTGAAAATCTAATTACAAAGTATAAGCTTTGCGCACTCCGTCAGAAATTTTCCCAAAGTAATCTCTTTTGGGATGTCGGTGGTCACAAAATGTAAGAAACAAGTCTCTCTAATCTTTACCGACCAGAAATATATTTTTCTGGAATTATTTCAATCATAAAAATGTCACCATCCGTATCTGCAATAAGGAATCCAACTTATGTGGACATCCGACAGATATATGGATCACACATAATACCGGTTACTTTGCATTCGCGTATCCGAAGAACATTTTGCCTCCTCAGGTAAACGCAGCATATCTTGTAAAACACGAAAAGTGTGCATTAAAATACGCGTTCATGGATCAACGTGGGTAATCGATCAATATAATATAATAATCGATCATCGATCAATAGTAAGAGTGGGTCGTGTAAACGAACTGAGAGGAATGACAGGTCTCACAAAATTGGTTTAATCCATTATACTGTGTGGGTCACAGAACTACAGACGCCGGTGTACAGAACTGCATTTGAGAAGCGATATAGGCCTACTATTCATGTTCTAGATATCAGTTTTTCTTTTAGTTTATCCTATCAACACGGATGGGTGCGCTTAGAAGTCTTTCGTTGTGTATCTGTGGTACAAGAGTCGAACGTAAATACAACTGAATATTCTGTGGGACGTTTCATCGGATAAGAGACGTGAGAAGTATCTGCTGATGACTTTAAGATGGTCAAAACTACGTAGCTCCGTCCGCCTCCCTTGTAGTTCTACAGGTAACATTACGGACTATCTCCTTGACTGGTACTCGTTATTTGGAACGCTGAAAACGGAAAATCGGATTGGAGTTTTTGTCCAGGCAATGACTGTCTGACTCAGAAAAGACCACAGTTTTCTCATACATTAGGACATTTAGTTAACGGAAATGAAGAAGCGATATTTATAGCGATAGATTAGGGTGATGAGACCGGGGAATGCGACCCGAGCATAAGGATCAAAATCAGGGATTCGACATGCTGAGCCACGTGAACATCTATCAAATTCACTTCACTGTTAAGGTTCCTCTATTCAGAACCGTACATTAATTTTTCCAAGTTTTCTGTAGTTTTTTAAAATAATGTTTTATAAACAAAGTTTATATACCAAAGTTGGCCTTAATAATACACTTAGCAAGGGTGTGTACTAACCTCAGACTGCATTTAGGTAAACGTCCAGTTTACTTCCATAACACATCATGATTTCCGGCTACTGACATTAATGCTACCTTTTTCGAATTTGAACATCCAATTCCCTATAATACGTTTGACTCTTTCAGCCAATAGGAAACGCGAACTGGTGATCGAAAGCTCACCAGTAAAAGATGTTACTCTTACTGACGCTTTGCGATTTGCGCTACTGAAGATTCACCAGATCATAAGTGTACATATCTGTCGCATGAGATCCATTTTCATAATAATACACTAATAAGTACACTGGTTATGATAAGTGTTGTACCACAAGTAAGAAAATTGGAGATAAGTGAAAGCATAAATTTACGGTTAATACTCTAACAAAGCTTCATCTGATAAATGCATATTATACACATGATGATAAAGATTTTCCCGTTTTCAATTACGACACAAGTAAACGACAGCCGCTTAGGAAAGGATGCGGTGAGAAGAAGCAATTTACGCTCGAATTGTTACGATGTTTTACCTGTTATCTAGAATGCTCACTAAAAACATGAACAGACAGTATTACTTCGTAAACAGCAAGTAAACAAAAGCTGAGAAAACAAAATTATTTTTATTTAAACGTTATAAGACAGAGTTTCATTGTTACTGGTCTGGTTGTAAGTGAAAGGCGAAAAACGGCAGATGAGTGAGGACGGTATTAGGTTTGCGTAACATGAAAGTAAATGTGAGAAAATTGAAGGTTGTAGATGACATAATGTGAACGTTAGAGCTTGGGGAACTATGTGGGTCGTTTTTGTGTGTCGTATAAATAGGAAAATCGTGAGGTACGGAGTCATGGACACGTATATTGGGGGTCACAGGTAACATGTAATGTCTAATGGTGGATCTATAATGTGCTACGAGGATCCAGAAACTGATCTAATCACACTGTTCACGAATCTCCGACTTTGGCCTCCATACATTTCCCAAATGACACGCAGCGTGTTTATAACTACTACTCCACGGCGGTACAGATCATGAAGAGCCCTGGCCTCCAGAACGAAGTGCCTCCACTCCTCTCCATCCTGCTACTCTTCGCCACCTTCTGACCCCCCAGTCTTCTCATATCTTTATCTACATCGTCCACCTATTTTCTTCTTGTCTTCCCTCTTGCTCTTCTTCCTCCTGGTCCTCCAATTACTACTTTGTTCACTGCCCTTTCCTCTGCCATTCTTTGTACGTGACCTGCCAACCTAATTCTGCCTTTTTTTATTACTGTGACGGTGTCCGGTTCCTTGTACAGATCGTACAATTCGGCGTTTATCCTCATACGCCATATTCCAGTATCTAGTACACCTCCGTATATCCTCCTCAGAATCTTTCTTTCCCATTTTATGATCATATCTTCTTGGGCTGAGGTCATGGTTCAGGCTTTTGAAGCATATAATACTACTGGCCGCAATACAGTTTTGTAAATCTTCTTATAACACCTGTGAATAATTATGGTAACTGCATATTCCGTACATATTGTGGAACCTAAAGTCTGCAATATAGCCACTCACTTAAGAATCAACGAACACATCCTCATCCGACCGGTAAGTCTTCTCACTTCACATCTGAAACGTGAGACATAAGAGAAATCAGAGCACAAAGGTATCAATGGTACCGTGGTGACGAAGCAGTATACAGCGGATGTGCGATCATTCTTACCTCATATTGAAAGAAAAAATACCACCTTAATAACTCTCCAGTATAACATATAAAAAGATGTTTCGTAGAAACATTATATCTCCGCCATACGGCAGAGAGTCTAGGTGTAGAAGGGAATCCTAAAGTACAAGAAGACTAAAAAGATGGCTTACATGATGGACGCACGAAAGCAGTAACGAAAGTACTAGATACCGCTCTGGAGGAAGGTAGTAGACGATATCAGATACAGTAGAAGCAGAAGAAGCCGGAGAAAATCTTCTACCCTTCTAATGACACAGATTGCGTTAAACAGAAATCGTCAACTGCGCCGACGGTCAATTCTCTACATACCTGTATGCCTGCATGATTATACACACATCTGAGACGCGCCAAACTGTATTAGCCTACTTGTACAAACTTTACTCTAAGTTATGTCGTACATTATAGCCAATATTTGTTGGCTGCTTTGCCAAAATTAACATACAATATATACAATATAATACAAAACTTTGCGTAAATGTTTTCGTAACGATTGAACAAATCTGAAATAGCTTTGTAAAAAAAAGAGTAAGTATCAGAAAACTCGAAAGAAACGAGACATTATCGTAAAAAACTCCTATCAGGAATTACTCAAATTGGTTTAGAATCTTCACCAAGTCCCTCAGAATTAACAATCTTGAGTTATTCACGACTGAAAAGAAATTTCTTATATGTTGTCACTGTTTATCAGTTTTTGTTCGGTTTTTATTTGTATTATTTTGGACTGTTTTTGCTTACTTTTATTGTTTTATTTTTACTCTTTTACTTTCATGTTTTAATTTATACATGTAAGGTCTATCCGTCTGAGTTTGTCAATTCTGCACACGCTATTTCGTTCGTTGAAATCGTCTTCTCTCCTCTTTATACTATCAGAAATAATTCTTCGGCCCATGAATTTACTCAGATCATGATTTTGGAATCGGTCCACGAGGACCACTGCTTCGGAATCTCAAGCTATATTTTTGCCGTACAGGTCTTTTTGGTGCATCTCCGTTTCCAGCCTTATGGTGTATTTTGTCGTTTTTCAAAACGTGAAGTTTGTACAACAATTAAGAAAACTGCCTCTTTCACTCAGCATTTTCTCTACATGTTGCAATATTCAATTAAGAAAGCGAATGAACATCTGAGAAAGATATATATTGTAACAATACCCTGTATTCTGTAAAGTTACAAATAAAGATAAAGAAAGAAAAAATTTTATTAAAAAAAAATTAAAAAAAAAAATTTTATGTTTGTCTATAGTGTAGATAATTTGGAATTAATTCTGTTTGATGGTTTTAATTGAATTTCTAAAATTTAATAAGGTAATTTTTAATTAATTCGCACTTCTTGAAGATCTTAACAAAATCCGGAGTTAAACAGATTAACTCCTGTCAGCAATCGATTAACGACTCTCCGTGCTGGTCCAGTATCTCACTTGTTGTTAATATTTTCTTCTTTCAGGAAGTCTCGTTGCTTAATTAAAACCTTAAATTACCATGTGAAATAATTTATAAATCCATACAATTGAAATGAATTGGTTTATTAACAGAATTAAATAATGATCGATATTAAATCGATTTTGAGCAATTGTCGACTCCGTCTCAGGAATAAATCGATATGTTCATACAGGTTAAAAATTCTTATAAGTATTATAAAAGGTTCTTGGAGCGATTATATTATAATAGTCAGAGAAGGGCAGGACGAGAAAGTATAACATTTACAATAAATTATTTTAAATAATTATTATCTAACAAATGTGAATAATCTTTATAAAATGTTTAATATAGTTGAGTTTTCAAACCAATACTGCAGGCGCTGTAGTCATTCAATGTTGGAGGCAGTGCAGCTCGATTCCATGATGGCGGCCATCAAAAGTGGAGAGGTTATTCGTAATATTCGTCACGAGCAAATCTCACAATAAAATCAACTTTACAATTGTTTTAAAGATCCCCGAACTTGTGTAAACTGTCTAGGATGTTGTTTGGGATAGTCTGGATGAGTGTTCCGTGTCCACTGGTGTTAATTATTTTATATTATATGTGTTCACTGGTATCTGTTCGCTACGCAAAAACGGTTATTCTGTTGTAGCTTGAAATATTACTAATATGTAGTTTTAATGTTTTATATCACTGGTATTATGTAGTGTGGTGTTCGTTTTCACTGTTGTCGTTGAAGGTTTTATGTTTTTACTGGAAAAGTGTTTATTTAAGTAACTCTCGTTCTCAACGAATTTTTTAGGTAACCTTAGTACTTCATTATACGGTTTTTTAAAGAACACAATTTCACATAAACTGTTCAGTTTGAGCGTTAACAAAGAACTAACTAACTTCCTCCACTTTAGTAAAAATCTTGCCAAGTTAATATTGGAAAAGTATTGTTAAAATAATTACGACTTCCCATATACATGATTCCAAATTACATTATATATGGAATAATTTTAGTTTATAATTCGCTTTCATGAATTATTAACCATATAATTGGTTTATTTATCTCATTCTGTTTAATTTAATATGTTATAGTCCATATCTGTTGAGATTTTTGTTGAAATTACCAAATTTCTTTCTTTTTGGAAATCTAGGCCCAAAACTTGGTTTCCGCCTTCATATACTTTTACTGCCATTTTAAGTGTTATTAATACCATTATAATAAATTTCAAATGGTCATAAATCCCTTCCTTTCCTTAATTACATATAAATTGAACATTTGAAATGGTTTTTAGTGATAATTTCTGAATTTAACATTCCTCTTTAAAAATAGTTAATTTATACATTTCAAAAATTTTCAATAATTTAAGGTATTTTTCTATATTACCTTTTTAAATCATAGGTTCATTTACAGTAGCTGTTAATTGACCTACCTTACCTAAATCTTGCCAGTTTACATGATTCATAGGTGAATTAACTGGTTTATATTGAGTTTCTGTGAATTCATTATTTGGCCTAGAGTTTAGTATTTTACATGTCTGGTTTTTTCAAATAAATTTACTTCTACTCCTCCTCTGACCTTAATAGCTATCATGACATAAAATAAAATTGTTTACAAACTCACTGAGATGTGTAGCATCTAATTCATGCTACTGTTATAAAAATAATAATTAACATCACTCAGCATTCTGTAAAGTTGGACATGTTTGCTGAAATTGTATTTAACATACATTTAACTCCTTTTGTTAATTAATACAGCATACATACTGAAACATTTTAATTGGTAAGTATGCTGTTATTTAACTAATATAACTTATTCTAAACATATAAATCTTATTGTATAAGAACTCTTTCAAAAATATGGAGTTCATGGCTTGGAACAATATTAGCCATTTAAACGTTTTAATCCTATGAACACTTAAACTATTACCAGTCCTTTCTGATATTATTACTATTATTTAACATCCATATATATAGTAAACATTTCCCCCCATACTTTAGTTATTGTCATTCCTACAAATGTCTTGTAATAACAAAGTGACATAAAATAATGAAATATTGGAAATACCTTCCATTTTATTATTTCATGATTTGCCAATTATCAAATATAAAAGTTGTTTTATAGCATATAGTTAAATCATAGTAACACTACAACTTTAAGTTTATTATATTTCAAAAACACTTACACTAGTACACTTTCACTGGTGGTTCTGACATATTGAGTCTTATTATTCTCAGACCAGACCTTTAGTCATCATGGACTGTGAAGATTTGTTTATTTTTATATCACACAATAACTTTAGTTGGTGCACCTCTTATCATACTATATAACACTTTTGTTTATCAATAATTACAATTTTATAGGGTATCGGGATGTTATACTTTCTTTAATTGTATCTATGGGTTTGGGGTTTATGGTAGTTAATAATAGGTTTTATAATGGTTCTTCCATCCTATTTCTTCCTTTCTTCTCGTCTTCCTTCTAGTTTACAATCTTGGGTAATCCAAGGTACTCAGTGTTATCTCGACTGATGGTTGGTTTGGAGTATCTTCCTTATTTTTTGATACTGACTTTACTCTTCTTTCTTGGTTTCAGGGTATTTTGTTTATCTCCTGATAATAAACTTTATTCTTCTTTCTTCTTGTGGCGGGTATTTTGTTGTTTCACCACTCCTAATCTGATTCCTTTTTCTTGATTTTGTGGTATCTTATTTGTCTCCTGCTCCTAACCTCCTGGGTAAATTCCTGATTTTATAATATGAGTTTTCCTTAATTCTTTTTTTGACTTTTAATAGTGGTATTTTTTATAATTTAATGACTGTTTTTCTTTTATTGTGGTTTTTTCCTTTGAAGTAATTGAATTTCATTCGATATTCTTTTAGTATATGTAATGTAATTATTTTTTATTATCTTAAATGAATTAATTATTGGTGAAATATCTGTCATGCTACAGAATATATATATATATATATATATAGAGAGAGAGAGAGAGCAGACGATAGGTTTGTGTGCAGTCGTGTCAAAAACGTTTGGATTAGGTATTAAACCGGGCGTAATCGATGGGCGTCCCGAAGAAAAACCATTGTTACGAAGAACCATGAACACACAAAACGCGACAAATGTATTTACTACAATAATCTGAGAGGCTCGTTTTACAACATAAAATATGCATATGTATTTATTACAGTTTGAATCGACGTTAGTGAGAAAAGGTAAAATCAGATTTAAGAATACTTTTGTTTTAATCTTAATAAGTAGTTTTTTATTTACTAAGCAATTTTCCCGAAAGTACACGTTCACAGATGCAGAAATGAAACCGAGATAACAGAATCCGAACGGAAAGTAGCTAGTAAGACTACTTGGTGTTTCTATTTCGTGACAGGTTTCGATATATTCTGTTTCATACAACAAGAATATCGGGTTAACAAGTTTTTCAACGTTTAGGGCTGTCAAGAAGTGTCAAGAGACATTCAAGTGATATTTTATAAACTCATAACAAATCCTATGAATGAGGATTTCTACGCGAATGAGTCGCGATGACGGGGAAGGTCGATCAGAATGCAAAGCTGCGGTTTCTTGGTTACATTAAGAAACAGAGTACTCAGTAACATCAGAAGGATGGAACTTAACGTTCATCTCACAGGTTTCCACGGGGCAGTACCGATGGAAATGGTAGAGACATCGACACACGACATCTACATAAGAAGATATGTAGGCCTACAAACTGGTGAAACGTAAAAATGATACACTGGTAGAGACAAAGCGTTTACTGGTAATGTGATTTACTAAAATGGTTCTTTGACGTACTCCTTGCGAGGACCGAACTAATACGGATATTCCTATATAATGCCACATAAGTGTAAATGTTGATAGCCAAATGGTCTGGGTGTTGCGGTATCGCGGAACAGTGCAAGTTCGTTTAAATGTCAATTATTTTTAAATATATTTAATATAAGTTGAAATTATTCTGTACCATACGTCTGAAAATCTGTTTCAATTTAATTTTAACGGATTAAACTTTCATTGTTATAATGCCATTCGATGGAAAAATGTCGTGATTTCCAATTTTAAGCCTATCGCGTATAATTTCTTGTGGTAGTCGCCATAAACACATTTTTGCAATTTCAGTCTATTCTCTAGTGCCACTGTGAAATAAATTATTTTGTTATTTGTATGTGATCGAATGTGACTATTATAACAGGTGGTTGAAAATAAAATTTTTAATTCCTTACACGAAACTATACCTTGTTTCTTATATTCGACGGGCGCGTTTGAAAGAACCACCTACGTATATTAACTGCTTGAGGTTCTGTGTTATTCAATACTAGTTTGTTCTTCTTCATTTCATATAAAACAGTCATCCAGTCCTATTTAATTTCTGAGGCTACTTTGGTTACTGCAAGTATTATTTTCCCGACAGCTGAGTACCAGCCAAGTAGTGAGCCTTGGGAACGAAGTGACGAAGAATCAGAATTCGTAAAGGTGTAAGGCAGGGCTGTTATATGTCTCCCACGCTCTTTAATATGCTTGGAAGAAATAATAAATAGTTCTCTTAATGGGAGAAGAGGGAGAAGAGGGATTAGAGTCGATGGAAGGAGGATAGAGTACATCAGGTTTCAGACGATATGGTGTTGCTTGTCGAGGCTGGAAGGACATTAAATGGAATGATGAGGGATTTGGAAAGAAAATAAACGTAAAGAAGACAAAGAGCATGGTCATAAACAAAATTATCAAAATTGAAGAAATGCCAGTTTTTAAATATCTGGGATGCTTGGTTAGAGAGGACGTGCGTTGTAGTCGAGACGTGAAATGTAGAATTGCCTTAGCTAAGGAAAACCTTAATTAAAAAAAAAAAAGATTATTATGCATGCTCCTATACGGGTCGGAAAATTGGACACTGAGGAAAGAAGAGGAAAAGAGATTATAAGCCTTCGAGATGTGGACATGGAAGGATAGAGTGACGAATGAGGAGGTGCTTGGAAGAGCAGGAGAGAGTTTGATATCAACAGGGGCAAGAAGAGAAATTGTTTGGGACACTGTATGCGGCAAACACAAGGTAATGTGATGGCGAAAATACTGAAGGGGCTGGTAAATGAAAAGCGGAATAGAGGATGGAGGAGAGGGCAGATGATAGACGATCAAGAAACGAAGCGACAGATCAGGATAGGAAAACATGGAGGGAGTATGCCTTGTAAGATCTGCCCTTTGGCAGAAAACATGACGGTACCAGCCAGGCTGGTCTATCCCATACCTAACTGACAATGAATGTCATTTACGGTTAGGAATTCGCCTCCACCATGAGTAACCGGCACCATGATGCCGATGGATAATATCCTGGCAGTATAGGACTCACCAGGATGTAACGAGATGTAAACTCTATGTCCATTCCACCTGTTTGGTTGCGACAAACTTAAGATGGATTCCTGGAGGTAACGCGGCCCAAGAAGATGTAGAGACTTATTCTCTCGTGAGTAGATGTATTCGCGGCAAATTCTATTCAGGTACAATTAATTTTTGTTATTATAAGTCAGCTGATATGCACAAGGGTATCGTATTAAATCTAGCGCAATCGTAAGTCGAACGTTTTATTAACAAACGTTTGCTACAGGATTGTAGATTCACAAATACAGAAACTACTTGTTGCACCCTAATATTTTAAAGTAGGCCTACTTACGATAAGCGCTTTCGAACTTTTCAGCTCATTTTCGTATCGGAACAAAAATCACAATAACGGTTGAAAATAGTGGAAAACAATGTTATTGTGATTTTTGTTCCGATCTGAAACTCTCGAAAGCGCTTATCGTAAGTATTGAAAATAATGGATTGCAACAACTGGTTTCTATAATTTAATTCGAACAGTTGTTACGCACGAAATCATTCGAAATTTGATTCACAATCCGTGGATTGCTTAAAAAAATGTTAGCTATAACGCATAATTATAATCAGTCAGCAGTTTTTATTTTTGTTAGGAGTTTAGAGAGACTGCGTGTACGTGAAACCATAACAGTAAATGCGTACGGTTTTCAATGAACGAAACCTGACTGCGACAGATAGTTCCGTGTCAGCTGATCCAGCTTAACCCTTTCCGCCCCGTCAAGTGATATCCGTTTATTTGACCCTTATCGTGGACACGGTGGGACTACACGAAATGTGAAAAAGCGAATGGAGTAATTAGGTTCACGGATTTATTTGTAAAGTAATCTAAGTAAGCAAACAAGATTCAATAAATCGTCAAGTACCTTCAGCAAATACGAGTCGCCACTATTAACTGATAAGAGTTTTCCAAAAATAAAAGTTTTTACGCTCACAAGAAATCTTCCTGGTAGATTTTTCTTTAATGCAACAGTAAACACGTCGATTAGAATCCCGTATTTTGTTTTGTTGCAAACTTATTTCAGACGTGTTATTTTTTACGTATTAGTAGATACACGAGAGACGCTACAGCTACTGAACGATTTCTTACTGTTATGCTAATAATGTTCACCTTGTTTACAGTATGCGTTTAAGGACGCTGTATAATGCGGAAACGTACTGTGTGGGGGTATATTTGTAACTCCGTGGGTACGTTACAAAGAGACTCAGTCCAGCGTAACAGCATCCCCAGGAAAAATGATAACTTGAAACACCGCCCGACTGCAAATGTACTAAACAAACGTTAAACAGTCTAATCTTTCCAACTGCAACTAATGATTTGAAACGCTGACCCTCAGAGCAGACTGTCGTAAAGAGCTCGTGAGTTTAGAATGTTGGATGAATCCACGACAGCTCGCAGGTCGAATGTCTCGACATTAAGAGATCTATATTGATGATAACTCCGTCTCATGGCAGAATCCATTTTGCCACACATATATAACTAGTAAATATATCTTTAAATCATTAAGACAACCATTAATTTAAAATTACCCATTTTCACCCGTTGACATGGTCTCGGGTCAACACAGGTCACATTATCTTTCTAAAGACAGAGTTACGAGAGTGCCGCCGAGACAGTGGTCGAGAAGAAATGCCGTTTATAAGAAACAATTACGAAAAATTGTAAGAAAATCGTGTTTAAACGTTTACATTAAATTGTGCGGTAGCAAGGAGTTTTCGCATTGCTTCCGTCTGGTGTTTCTACGAGACACGATATTCTGTATCCTTAATAATATTCATAGCGTAAATGACGTTTGACAAAATCCATTTAAAACTTTAATTACAAAATTAAAATGAAGTTAGTTTAGTAACAAAATAAGGTTCACCAGAAAAATTCAAATCAGCAAAAATACGATCCACCTCCAAAAACTTATTTCCTCGTTTCAACTGATACAATTCACTATTTTCTACAATAATTTTGTAAATAAAACTTTCCTCAGCACAATTCTGGTTGCAGTGTGACTAAGTACCACAGAGGCTCCACACTGCGTTTGAAATATGTCAGGTGTCACGTATCAGATCCACAACTTCTCTATGTTTTATCACCTTAACCTACCTTGTACACTTTCGCATACCAGAAGTTGTGCTTTTACGTGTTGTCATGAATATTTTTCCGTTTATCTGGTTACAATTAACAACAGTAATAAACTTATATGTCCTGCCTTTCTTCTCGTTATGGCCACTGTTTTCTGATCGTTATGCGTTTCTACTGAAATAAGTGTATAATTTTTGCTGCCTTATAATCGTCATGTGTATACTTTATATATCATCCTAGATGTCTGGCAGTCCAATGTGTACGGTGATGGTTAATCTATGGGGCTATGCGATTTCTGATAAAATCATATATCAAAACGCGTCGAACATGTCGACAAGACCTGTAATAGTGGAGCGCAATGTTACACGCCGTATGCCCCATTGTGTAACACAAAAATACCCTACTATTAAATATTATGTTGTTATCTCACAAGCTTAACGTTCCCAGTACCCGTTTGTATTAAACTATCATAAAGTACCAGTTTTTCTTTATACAGTAGTGCTCGGTCTATGAGTGGGAGAGGCTTAGCGAACTGAAGGTGCTCCCTTAAAGAAAAAAAATACCTTTCCACAATGGGTTTAAATCATCTATTTCAAATAACATCATAAATATCCGAAAAAATGAAGAATTCGTTATGGTGTAAAAGGGCCTAAAAAACACTTACATTAGGGCTTCCACGGCTCGAGTGCAGGGCAATACAAATAGCCTCTTGGCTCAATCAAGTACTGGATCCGTCAACGACTGTAACAGTTCAGAAGCGGCTTAAAGAATCTCACGACTGTTTCATTTATCGTGAGAAGGATGGTTCCGTCCTTTGACTGGATGGATTTTCATGGTTTCAGGCGTTTTGATTACGTGATACTCTTAACTTATGTATTACAGGCTACAGTACAAACAGTCTTACAGTTTTATGTTTTGCCAGTTTTGTTTGTTTACCCGATTTTCCAGATACTATAAGTTATGTGATAATTACTGTTATGTCATGTTATTGTCAAGTCACGTGTTATACCTGACGTTCTTCAGAAATTATTCACACTGAACAATACATTCTACTTTCTTATGTTCATTTACGTCCTCGTATATACAGGCTAGAGACCACGTTACGTGTAATGATGAAAAATCCGCCCGACGAGATTACAACTTTTTTTTGAAACTAGCTGTAGCTATGGTATTAAAAAAGTTAATTATTGTTTAGGAAGATAACAGCGGATGTCGCGACAGTTTCTGCGGAATGGCTGTAGAGTACGACAATTGTCCGATACGTTTATCTGAAGTGCGATCTGAAGTATAATATGCGTTCACGTTACACTACACACTTCACACTTCGACATACTGTGCTAACCGTTCTATTTTTAACATATATAATCACGTTTGTTGTTTTGCCTTTTTATTCTCACGTTCTCTCTTTCTCTCTCACTCTCCCCACCCACATATCGTTTCCTTTGCACGCTAACACGCGTAAACGCGCGCACCCACACAACAAACAAGCAAATAGACAGACACACACACACACTTTATTGTATTTACACGACTTACTACTCGGCAACGTTTCAAATACTATTTGTCGCTATACGAGGCTGTCCACATACATACGCGTTTTTTCTTCTTTTTTTTTACACAATAAACAAATAATTTAGTTGAGGGAAACTGAGGTTCTTAAGATTCGCGCCAGTATCCAACGCATTCTTCGTCTTTTTGTACAGTTTAAATTCAGGTTTTATACAATCAACTGAGTCTGTTTTACAGGATATTTTGTGTATTCACGACACGGACAGGTATGCCTTAATTTCTCGTAATGACGGTATTTATAAGTAAAGTAATAAGCCCAACAAAATTTTATTTCATTAACAGGAAAACAACTGATTAAATAATTTTTTGCCCATTTACGGCTTTTTGTTCAATATTATAGCCTGGAATATACTGAACAAAATTATATATAACATGTCCATGTTAAAAAATTGTAACCTCGCTAAAAAATTAAAAATAAAGTGATTCGTGCACAGAAAATTTGCGTAAATTCTTTGCGCCTACTGCGTGCTGCTGCACGAGTTTGAACATTCATCAAGCATTTTTATATACTTACACTTCTTTAGGTATAGGCCTACATTTGTTTGTACCATTACCATTACCTTTCTAAAACAGTTTTAAATTAAATAAAACCAATTTTTACAGATCTCTCTAATGAAACCATTCTGAGTAAATGCTGTTTGGGGAAGACCCAGAATCCAAACGAAACATTCAATGCGGTAATTTGGAAAAGACTGGCAAAAACTATTCTTGTCGGCATCACAACACTGAAATATAGTGAAAATTGTAAAGTGCGATTACGGCAAACCGACAGACTGCTGGTGCGAAAAGCTGATAAAAAATTCAATGTAGATGGAAAAAGAAGAGGAAACAAACGAGACATGACAAAAGTAAGAAAGAAGAAAAGGAAAAACACAAAAATTATGGAGTTAGACTGTTCTGAAGTGTTAGTTGCCCACTATTTTATCAGGAATGGGTTAAAAATATCTTCTTTAACTTAAACGGGTTTCCTGAAAAAATGTCTTTTTATTTCACGTAGGTATACACCTTTTTCTCAGGAACTATAAAAGATTAATACTTGAAAATTTTAGTGTAGCTAAACTTCGTAAGATCACATACGTGGAACCAGAATTATGATGGAACGTACGCTACAAAAAATATTAAAAATTGTAATCTCTTAAAAAAGTAAATTTTTTGGACATTTTTTAAAAAATCAAAATTTTTTTTCTATAACCTAAAAGTATAATTCTGTTTCCATATGCACAAAAAGGTCGTAAAAGTAGCATGTAAAAATTTCAGCTCCCTATCGTTTATAGTTTCTGAGAAAAAGGCACATAAAAACAGTAAAAATAACATGGGCGAGATAGGGAGTAAGGTCCTCCCTTAAAAATCTCCTAGTAATACGACTTAACAATTTATTATTTAGATAATATTAAACATTATAATATGTATTTGGTTTTCAATTTTAAAATAGTCAATATACACAAAAATACGTAGGCGTACCTTTCCTTGCTGTCATTCCTTCCATGCCTTCTTCTAGTGACTGTGCACAACCACGGAATGTTACGTCTACACATTCGATCGATTTTAAAGAAGCAAACATCAAACGACTGTTTCTTATTTATACAGATTGCTACTATCGACTCAGTAATTTAAAGATAGACTACAAAATGGATGAGGCAAACCCCATTTTTATACTTTAGTTCTATAGTTAATAGACGATATTATTATGACGCCTGAGTAAAATTACTAATACTCTTCTCCATTTTTGATTCCTTCGAATATGATATATCCTACGACGATCTTTAAACAAAGAGGAATAATTTGGCGTTTGTTAAATAAATTTTATTTTTAATGAAAATACCTTTAAACCTTTGTAATTATTTCTTTCCAATTCAGAGGGTAATATTTAACGTATTGCTTTAATTTCTTGGTCGATGTTTTTGTTAATAATTATGACTGGGAAAGTACGATTTCCTTATTATAACCCATAACATATTCATTTCGTGAATCACGTATCATTACCTAGTTAGTTGGTAGAGAAAACGGAACTAATCACGTTAGCTACTGTTAAATTACATTTATTACTTTGATGGTGAGTGTACACTTGAAAGTTACGCTAAACAGTCTCCCACATCCATTTTTAAAGATGCAAAAGAAAGCTATATATTCTATAATACATCTGAAGGATCTGTGGAACTTACAATCAACTAAACACTCAAACAGCTGCTTACTTTGGTAACGAAATGTAGGTATAGGACTGCATCACTCTGGTCGAGTCAAAACCCCAATGCGCAATTCAGAATTAATGGAAAACCGAGTGTTCAACAAATTTGTTATAATTTCCATTTTAAGCATCTTGAAGTCCATAAAAACAATTTAGAAAAAAAAATGTTTGCAGAACACGAGTAACCGGCTAATCAATTTTTGAGAGAAATCGTATTTTTTGGCCGCTATATCTAACGTTATAATCTGAAATTAAGCACTCAAATTCGTTGATATTCGAAACGTATCCCGTACATTCGGGACCAAGCAAGAAGTACATTGGTAGTTATTACAAGTTTCTTTGATATTTCCTGTACTTTTAAGTTTTATGTTATTTCATTTTATTTATGTACTTTTCATTATTATTATTATTATTATTTTTGGTAGAATGCGTACACCCTGTAGAGAGATTCTCGTGTTGTACAGATTTGTAGAAAAATCCATACCGAAAAAATTCTTGTCTGTCGACTGATACGCAGACGGCGAGATATTAAAAAATACTACAGAGAAACCAACATACGTACATAGGCCTAACCGTTTACTGAACAAAGTAAAAAACTAGGTACAATTCAGGGGTCTAGGAAACTGTAGGGAACTGTAGGTTGAGGAGGATTCGCTTCTACCCCCACAAAATATGACAAGAAAAACGGCTCATCCCAGAGAATCCTATTTTTTTTTTTTTTAATTTTCAGATAAAACTCCACTACCCAAGCTTCTTTGATAAGGTCGTTCGCCTGTTCAGTGTGTACGATAAAAAATTACGGTAATAAGGTAACGCTCTGCATCCCCTACTTATTTATCTGAAGTAAGTACAAGTCCAGAGAAATGCTTACAATGCGTATGTTCATTTATCAAATGCTTACAAACTTTGATATCTACGGGAAAAAACACCTTTATTTTAACACTGTAATCAATGCGGGTATCTTTGAAAATCTTGTGACAAATGATACTATTAATTCCCTTTTCTGATTTCACACAATCTTAGACAATGGTCACCTCATTTATCCATTTTTGCACACATCCACCCATATCTGCACACAACAACTGCATCGACACATCAACTAAGTATCGATTTAAATAAGTATCCATACCATCCTCGCATCAGAGGTCAAAAGCATAGAGTACTTATTTATCATTGGTACAAAATACACTCAGTACTAAACGTGCACAAAACAGCTATGTTTCTTCAATAAAAATAAAATAAAATCTTTATTAAATGTAGACTATACCTGAGCGATCTTTACCTATATAAAAAAAAGTTATGGAGAACTTATGGCAACACTGCATAACACAAAATGATTGATTGTAACCAATTATTCACTGAATTAAGTTTCAAATTTGAAAAGATATTAGGGAATCACTGAGCCCATCGTCCATAACAGAAAGAGTAGCAAAACATGTTCACTTGCTTCCGCAGACACACGCTGCGCGCGCGCGCACCCAGCAAAGTGGTCTCGGAATCGGATGATTCATAACGAGTAATTATTGCTGAGTTAAGAGTGTCGTAAGTGATACTACAAACAACATCAATGGACATCTCTGGTGTTACTTCCACCGTAACACCTTCTCTTTTCGAATTTTCATTACGTTTCTCTATCTTTTATCTTACTTCACTCTTCAACTTACTGAAACAGATAAACCGTAATATTTGTACAATAAATTACAGAAATAAATTACTTCTGTGAGTATGAGTGTTAGGGCGCTTGCGCGCGCGTGTGTTTAAGAGACAGGAAACAGAAATGCCTGCGACTGTAGATGCCTTAGCAGCCAAAAGGTGGTAAAACGTGTGCTGAACACTTAGTACGTTAAAACATGTTTCTACTCATGTCACTGTCCGTAATTATTACTAAATTTTAGGATTAAATTTAGGTTTTAAATATTTTATTTAGGCTCTTTAAGTTATATTTATTACTAACTTATTTAATGCGACTACAAAACGAGCACATACGTTAAACCTGGAGTAATACTGACGGAGTAATGGTTGGATGAGGTGTTGAAGGATCTGATGAAGTTGGGAGTTCGAGGATGGAGAGAGAGAGTGGCGGATAGAGATGACTGGAGGCGGATTGTTGAGAAGGCCAAGGCCCACCAAGGGCTGTAGAGCCGGAGAAGAAGAAGAAGGCAGAAGTTTTATACTGATATTTTGTCTTTCTGAAAGGCATTGATATTTGACATATTTCAGCAAAGCGTGCGGACTGAGGTAACACGGGCACAAATGGAGAGGTATAAATTACCCTCACGGTAACACGCATACACGGTTTTGGCTGTGCGTGTAAAACACAAAATCAGCAATAAAATCCTCCAATTTTTCTTACACGTTCGTAATCGTGTAAGAATAGAGGCAAGCGTTCCGTTGTCACACAACGTATTTACCTGTTCTATTGTATCTAGCGTTCCAGGTATCTACCAATTGTTAGGATTAATAAAACATTTGTAGAACTGAACTCAGTGTGTATTTATTGAATTTTTATAAATACATTTTCTGTTTTATTAGGAAAAGAAAATCCCGCAGGCCTTCGGGGAAAACTTAAATAATGCTAATGTAATTTCTGAACAACTTTTCGCTTAGCGAGTTCTCAATGCTGGATATGATGCTCGATGTACTTACGTAAAATACGAACACGAATATTAATATTATTACGTAATAACACGTAAACTAAAACTTCCATGAAAATAATTTTCTACAGTATTACCCTACAAAATATTTACTGCTGTCAATAAAAGTTAGAATTACAAGAAAGTTAGTGCTTCGGTTACTGCCGAGATATAAAAAAATTTTTAATATTAAGACATTTAATGTCTTAACGGACCTAGGGTTGACCACCTCCCTGCGTTTGGTTTCAACGATTTCATTAAACAGAGGAAAAGAAATGTCTGTTTTGATTTATTTGGAAAATCCATTCGTTGATCACATATTCAGTAATAAATAATCATTACTGAAAGCAAACTAGATAAACCGCTTCGATACTTGAGTGCCAATTAGTTAGGTACTGCGGTGTTTAGGCCATCGGACACGCGTCCAGTCGTCACGTGGACGGGGTTACAGTTTAGTACTTAGCGAGTGGTTACGAACGAATGTATGTTTACTCTGCCAACTATTATTTATTTATTTTTCTCATACTCGGTTTTCTGCTATACCAAACAATGTTCTGAATGTATACTCAATTGAGATCGCTGTAACTTCAATAAAGCTGTTACCAAGTGCAGCTATTTCACTACGGATTAAACTATAAAATATAGCTAAACAGAACCTACATTTATCCATCAGTTTACAATCAGTTTAGCGGTCGGATGACGCATGAACGGAGAGTTTGCCAAAACGCATTTGGCGGGGGGGGGGATTAAGTTATTTTAATTACCCGCCATTCAGGGAACTTATGGGTCGTCAGGTCGTCCTCTCGATCGCGCAGGATTCAAATATCAGTGTCCATTTAAACCCACTTCTGGAGCTACTAGATCCAAAAACTCCTTTTTGGCCGCTCTTGCCATTTCCTCCACCGACATTCGCCACCCCCCTCTAAAACATCAGTCATACGAATTAAGTTACACAAAAATCGATTTTACCTTCGGATAAGGCATTTTTACCGAATATTTTTTTCGCTTGCATACACTTAAATACTTACTATTATTCAACCTACCTCTCCATGAAATACTATCCCTCCAGCATATTCTTCAAAAACCTCTTACCTCTCTTGCCAATCGCTCGTAATTTAAAACCTCGGTCCACACAATGAGGTTACGAGAGCATTTCTTGTTTTGAGTCAAATTTTTTAGATAAACTACTTGCTATTCTTGTGCTATCCTAAATTCCAGTCTTCCGTTGATCCTCTAGCCACTGAGGACACTGCTACTTTTATATAAAAGTCTTTTGCCTTTATCTACTCATATCACTTTTATTATTCTTCTTTCCGTTCATAACAATGTCAGAAGCTTCCTTTCCATAATAAGTAGATTGTCCTGTAAATCTTGACTACATAAGAAATGTAGTTAAGCAGACTCCCATTATCGATCAAAGATATTTTCTGCAAATCTAAATATTGTGGTTATTTGATAATCTACTTTAACTCACTTAAAATGGATCATCTTTACTGCGACTCAGTGCAAATGCCGGATTATTGGCGCCGACAGAACAGAGCTCTAGATCCTTGTCAGGATCCCTCCAAAATGAGACGTTACTATACAGTATTTCTACACTTTAACTCTTATTTAGATCTGTAATTAAGAACTATCCAGTGGGTCTCCAAGAACTTTAAACGTTTACGACAGTCAAATTGTCAACGCCTTTCAGTAAGTCTAAGAAAGGTAAAAAAAAATCTTCCCCTCAGTTGCCTTATTTCTTTCCACTTGTTACTTATTTTATTTAAAACAATCCGTTTTTTCGAATAACAATGATTAACGATACAAAGATACTTTACGATATAATAACTAAAACCTTTCAACTGCAGAAAAAACATCTAGAAATACTACATTCGACTTTGTCACCATAAACGACCTGATGGTGGACACACCGAAAGGCCTCGTCGCGAGCAAAGCGACTAGCAGTTTTGCAATGGGTGGTGACAAAGTTGGTGTTAAGATGGCTGCTAATAAACTAACTTGACTGGGAATATCACACTCACTGGCAATAATACTCTGACGTTAATCCGGAAGTCACTCGTGTTCAATGTAATCAAAGTTAGGTAGAATACCTGCCAGTATCAACTAATACAGGTTGCTATTGCCTATATTTCTTCGTGATCATACAACAGCCACTGTTAGACACCGATAGAAGTTAGCTGAATCCTCATTTTGCAAACGATGAATTAGAAAAAGTTTACAGTTATTATTTTCTACAGTTAAGATAGAGAATTTGTTCGTTTCGTCTTCATTTCGTACGTGGTCAACGAGACCACAGGAAGTTAACGATCACCATCTGCCTGACTCAAATTAGTAACACACTTCGTTTGTGACTGAAGGTATTTCATTTTACGTAAAAGGGAAGTCCCGTAGTTACAATCACCCGTGATTACTTTACCACGTACAGAATTGAAGCCGGAACGAGACTGTATCTGTTGAGAACAAACCCAATAACAAGTGCAATAGACAAGTGTCCGTTACATAACTATGTTTGTATAACTATGCTCTCCAGAATCGTAAAAAAAAAATTATATACGACATGTCACCTTATCAAATGTACGCGTCAAACACTCCACTCGTAATGTATACGTCACGTTGCCACACCTTCCGATCCCCTTCCTTTTAAGTAATACAAGGGTAGAGTCTGCACCCGCTACTCACGTACGTCTACATATTTTGTAATATATGCTTATTTTCTAATAGAGCTTACTTTGGTCTAGTAATCTTATTAAGACCCGACCATGTACCCGAAATTTTTTTAAAATTTAACTTTTTCTGTTTTCAAATTTTCAGAAACTACAGTTAATTCTGAAAAAAATGATATAAAATTTGTTGACCTATGAGAAATAAAAGTTACAAAAATAAATAAATAAAAAATACACAATTTTGTGTTGAGCGCTTGCATTTTCAGGCTTGGAAACTTAATATATTTGTTTTTTTTTTCACATACAAAAGGGAATTTTTGTGTTATAGGTTAGGTTGGCTACTCTGTCATTATTACAGGTGAGGAATACAAACATGAGCATTCACTGCCTTTACCTGAGCTTCATAAAATAAAACATATTCAGGGACCTAAGCAATGAAACTTTACTGAGCAAGTGCCTTTTTGGTAAAACACAAAACCCGAATGAATCGTTCAATGCCCTAATTTGGAAAAGGTTACAAAAGACAATTTATGTTGGGATAAATACAATTAAAGTGGGAGTGTATGATGCAATGCTTGCTTTCAACAGCGGAGCTTACAGCAAATGTACTGTGATGGAGAAACTGGGACTGAAAGTAAGTGAGTCTTGTCGGGCACGGTTGAGACGAATCGATGAGAGGAGAGTAAAAGAAGCTGATAAGAAAATGACAGAGCAAAGTAAGGTAGAAGGTAAAATAAAAAGGCAAGAAAACAAGAAGAAATCAGAAGAAAATGAGGAAGACCCACAGTACGGCGCAGGACTATTTTAAATGTAGCTTTGTTGTGTAACTATGGTAACATTGACAATAAAGTACGTTTTCTCAAAAAATGACTTTTTACCATATTTACGTACCTTTTTCTCAGCTTCTGTAAAAGATAGAAACACGATTCTTTTTTTAAGTTGTAGGGCTAATTACAGTGTATCTACTGAACCTCAAAAACAGAAGAAGAAAGTAACCAAAAAATTATAAAAAATTAACTTTAAAAAAAAATTAAAATATTTAGACAATTATTCAAAAAATTAATTAAATAAATGTGAGATAATAAAACGTAATTTTTTTGGTTCAGATGGTTAAAATACCTTCCCAGAATATGCTGACCAAACCTCAAGTTTGTACCTTGAACAGGTTTTGAGAAAAAGGTACATAAAGTTGATTAATTTAACATGGGGAAGATAGGCGGGTACATGGTCCCCTTAAGATCTAGTCTTCCCACCCAAGAGACTAAACTCAAAAGGTACAGAGCAATGGTCAGGCCTGTAGTGACGTACGGTTCCGAAACCTGGACATTAAGAGCAGTTGATGAGGAGGCTCTGAGGACTTTTGAAAGGAAAATTCTTGATCAGATCTCATCAAGAAATAGACTCCATTCTAAAACAAGGAGATATCGTCCGATTTATAAAGTCCACAAGAATCAGTTGGATAGGGCTTGTAGAAAGAATGGACAACGAAAGACTCCCCAAAAGGATAATGAATGGGCGCAGATGACGAGGCAGGCCAAGAAAATGGTGGGATGACGACGTAGAAGAACATCTGAATAGGATGGCTCGTGGAAGACCAAGCCACATGATCGGACTATCTGGAGGCAGATCATCAGGGAGTCCAGGGTCCATCTTGGACTGTAGTCCCGGATATGTATGCATGCACATTGCTCATTTTCTACTAAAAAACTGATAGTTTTAAGAATAGCCTACTGTAAGTGTATTATTTGCTCTAAGAAAAGAGGTGAAGATACTTATTCTTACTAGAGGAAATCAGAAATACTCAGCGGAGTTAACCGCCAGTATACAACCCTCGTAGTTTCCGGAACAATCATTTAAAACTGTACCACACTTTTTACGAGACATTCTTTAATGTATATCGGTTACGTTCTACACGAAAATTGTCCTAAGTTATTTTTATACAGCTTTCTGTTTCAGTCAATTCAAACAGACCTCTGAAGATACAGAATAATTTATGTGAAACGTGCGTCAGGTGAATATAAACCTATTTGCAGTGTATTTATTTGAAGATATTACATGGGAGACCTGCAGGAAACTCAACGAATTACTTACAAAGGAATATAATTAATTTATTATACAAATGAAAGTAATTCAAAATTGATAATATTCATTTTAAACAGTTACGCTTTCCTGTGAAAACATGTTAGAAGAGATACTTACAGAATATTTCAGACAAACTAAATAGTAAAATTAATTTTTACCATGATTAAATTTGCAAAATTTTACCTTTTGGTGTAGTAAATCTACACCTCTCGTATCTGCTTCCTAATATAAGATTGTGAGTTAAAAGAAGATGCAACACAAAGAAACCAGGCCAATAAAAAATATAATAACTATTACTCCACGATAGAATGTTTATTCAAGGAGGTATATCCTAGTCATTGTTCTAGGCTAGTAGGTAAGTAAGGGAGGTAAGTATTTTTAGGCTAATGCGTCCGCGTGTAAAAAGCGTAAATTTCTACAGAATAAAAAGTGTTGTTGCTTGAGTATTTCGTTATTAGGAATATGTCCAATGAGATCAAAGATTATAACGACTTTTCAACTTCTGGCTGTGTAGAAACAGATTTAGGTCATTGTCCTTGAAACATGTTAATATATTTCTTAGAACAGATATGGGACATTTGGTAACGCGTGTTCTTGAAATACGTTAATTGCCACTGAATTGGTAACGAGTTACATTTTTAAAGTACACATTTAGGTTTGTTACGACTACTATTAATAATATTGTAATTATCGAATGGAGAGTGCAGGTAGTCCCGTGCTGATCCTTGTCAACTAATCGCTGGCATCTATCTTGAATGAATTGCTCCTTTGAGCAGGAAGATATAATGCGTTTCCCACGACCAAAAAAGAATAACTGAGCATTTGAATATTTTATTCAGATTGGATTTTCATCTGCAACACGAACACATTCTCAGTACAACTTTTCATGTCACATACCGAAAAAATTAAAACCAAATGTTAAACGCGTTCCTGGACACGTATTAAAACGTTAAACTTTAAATTTTCCATCCTAAGTTGATAAATGACGGATCTGTGGTATCACAAAGAGTAAGTATGTTAAGATTAATAAAGCTGCCAAATTTTAAGTATAATTTCAGTGTTTGAAGAGCGAGTTTCATCGACCTAAATTGTCCGAGGGTGAAGTATACAGGACTGACCATGAGGTGCCGAATTGCTTTGACCCTCCTCAACTGAGTATACGCTCCACCATATAATTTTGATAAGCCTTGAATGGAGATTTGGTCAATGACATTGGCTGAATTTGGACAATTTGCCTTGAAATGTATTTGAATTTTCCTATCCTTGGAACACCGAATTATTTGACACAAAATAATGACGGTCAATAATTTAAGGCTAATTATATAATTCTGTCTACCAGTCTTGTCGTCGTCTCTCATGAAATCTTATTTCGCGTTCAAAGTTAAAGACAAATTTAGTTTCTGTATCGAAGTCCCTGCGTTGCAAACGATGTTGAAGTCTCAAAATTAAAAAGTATATTTCATACCGGTGACGTTTCTATCTAGATAGTCTGTGTTGCTGAAGTAATGACCACATTGATACTTCTCTTGTATGCGCTTAGACCAGACAGGTGGTGTGCATCCAGAATTACTGTAAGGAATCAACAGGAGATTTGTCCTGCTTACAAAGAATAAAAGAAGATGAGGTTTCTTCTCTGCAGGAAAAAAACAAGAATAGTGGTGACGGTGGATGCTTTCAAGACGAACGTTACAAAATATGTCACACAATAAATGTAGTTGTTTCCGTTACACTGAATACAGAGTTGGTCAGTACTTTTACTTGTAACGCCGCGTTCAACATGAATGTCTGGTAAGTTGGTAAATTTTGTATGATCTTATAACAATTTCACATAGGTTTGTTTCTAAAAGGGGGCTTCCCTTCGACCCCTTAAGAAAGAATGCTTTGAATTCATTACGTTACCCTGAGGACTGTCAACAACAGTAAATGTTATGAATGGTACCGTTTTACTACCTATGATCCTAATGAAAACGGTTCGAATGCTGAAGTACATCCGAGACCCTTCAGCTATTTGTTGCAGGAAACGAGGCAAGAGGCTGAGTATGGATCAACGGTACTGTACTCGCACATAACAATGAGTGATATTTTCTAGTACAGTGTACAACGAGCAACCCCAAACAGTTTTAACTGTATCATTTGCGGTTAGCGTCATTAATTTATTACAGTTAAACATTATGGTAATTTTTACGACAATAAACACAATACTGTTATGTGGACGTTGTTTGATTTAACGCAGAGGGTTTGGACTGGTCACCACTATTAGCGAGAAATTCGCTTTTTAAAAATTTAAGATTCTCGTAACAGTGGGCAACGTATCATCATATATATATCATCATAACATGTATCATCATATATGTATGATATGTATATAAGATTACAATGTATGTAACATTCTAGTATGTGTCACTGTCAATGTTAAAAATTCTCGTGACGCTTTCTGAGACCCCTGTCATATATCCGTATAGAATTAGACAAAGAATCGTAACATTTTCATTCGTAATATCTTACAAACCTAGTGAGAAGAGATTTAAAACTAGCTGTAAGGATTTACAATTTTTACAAAACGCACAAGGCACATAGAGGGCTTTATTTGGGCCGTAGGACGTTATGGTCCTTGAGTTGTGAAAACTCTTGACGAGCTTACACTGTGCGATACTGTATTTCTCGCTGCTAACTAGAAGACATTTGTTCCGCTGTCTTCTATCCGAGGCTAGAGACCAAACAATATTTTTCAGCATCTACTATTGTATCGTTTTGTTGCACTGTATTACTGGTACAAAAGCGTAATACAATTCATAACTCTTTTAACTGTACGGTCTGATTTAACGCGCGGCCTTTAAAACTTTCAGTCTGAAGTAAAAATTTGAAGAAAAACGCAATACAATAATTGGTTACGTTATCACTAGATTTAGGCAGCGAAGTTTCTAACAGTTTTACATCCGACCTATGGCTGCGGTGACCATATTTTCTCAGTTGGAATCCGGGACATAAGACACCAGTTTTTTTTTTTTTTTGGGGGGGGGGGAGATATGAGGCATTTCTCGAAACAATGTTGAAAATATATATTCTATTAGTGGAAGTTATATTTGGCGTTAATTATTAACAAAGTGATTTGAAATTTGGTATATAAGTTCAGGCACATTAGTGTTATAAACGTATAAAATTTCATTCATTTATATCCATTATTTTCAAAATAACATTAATTTGTTTAAAAACGCCTACTGATAACTTCACAAGCGATTTGCATAAAAACTATTTATTGCATATAATTTTTATAAGTTCAGTCTCATTTGAAATTATATCGTGAACAATTTTCATTAAAACTTTTTTTTGATTCGATTATTAGCAGTGGAGTTATTCTGACAAAACCACGATTACAAATTAAGCACAATTTTTGTTTTACAACAATAAAACATTTTAAAGTATAAATCCGGGGCCTTTTAACGATTTTGGGGGACACAGGGATCCAGATCCGAAATTCGGGACTGTCCCGGAAAACCCGGGACGTATGGTCACCGTTCCTATTGCCATGGCTGAGAGACGTCAGTTAATTGTCTCTTTCAATGACAGCATCTGAAGCTGAATTACGACAACCTGGACACGGGTGGCGATAACAGTAATACTTCCTCCTTACACTGCAGTACACCGTCATCTGCTATTGTATTATTCAAATTATCGACATTCTTATCGAACTGAGCCCTGTTTTCTTCTTCAAAAAGAATATTTACTGAGGCGTACTGGCATGCTACTACGGCTTTGTTCACGTTAATTCAGCACGGTGTATGCAACTTTTATGAAATTGCAAGACAATGACAATACGGACAGAGCACAAGTACAGAAATATTACCTGTAAAATGCGAACTCAAAGAATGCAACACAAAACGGAACGAGGCTGTACACTAGAACTAATCGGGGCTAGCGGGAGTTCGAATTATCGATCTGTCCGGATTTTCGAACATACAGAATACACGACAATAGCAGTAAAAGAAACAAAAATGAACTGTACGGTGTTCCAACAATAGGTACGTACTGTACATGTGAATGAATTTTACTTACGCATTTTGTCGTTTGGTATCCAAAACATAAACATTGAGCAACATAACTGTAAAACATAAAATACACGATATTACTGTATCACCTATATTCCAGTATTCTTCTTTTCCGTTTACAGTACTCTAAGGCGATACCAGTACAGTTCTTATTTTGAGCAGTTCTTTTCACTCCACGTCTGTTTGAAGAGTTCGGATTTTTGACAGTTCAGATTACTGACGTTCGGATTTACGACGTCCTTCTGTATAACATTTTTCCTGAGCCAGTTTGCTGAGAGGTTTACGAGAGGAAACAGAGGACAATCGTTATCTTGTTAATTTCTTCGCCTGAATTTACATCCGCTTGCAAAGCAAAACCAGAGTGTTGGTTTGGTTGTATTTTAGATGCGGACCTTATAAACGAAAACGAGTGCAGGTACTTCGGCATTAATTAGCTACGGTAGATGGCACTCTTATGTTGAAATACGTTCAGCGTAGTTAATGATAAATAAAACTGCTCTACATTTAAACGGTAGTAGGCTAAGTCTCAGCAAAATCTGCAACACGTTCGGGAAGAGCACGCGCTCTTGGAGACTGCTTAACCCGTCTTTCAATGGAGTGAGTTAATAGAGTCGAAGAGTAGAAGGCCTTCCCACTAAATTTTGTGAGCCTCGGGCTCCTGAGTCCCTACAGACTCGGAACCTATGCTCAATTAAAGTAAATTATTCGGTATAGGAGAATTCTGAGGAGAATATATGGGTCAATCCAAGTCAATGGGATAAGGAGAATACGTCACAATGAGGAACTATACAAGCTATATAAAGACAATGTTCTGGCCACCACCATCCGACTGCATAGATTGCAATAGGCAGGACACATCATTAGAATGGAAGGCAACCGAATATTGGGGTAGAAGACCTGTCGAAAGAGCCAAGCACCACTGGATTGACGCAGTGGCAAAGGTATGCTGATACTTTACTTAAAACGATGGACATCAAACGCCAAAGACAGGGAAAATGTTGGCGGATGATTATGGAGGCTAAGGTTCGACTCCGAACTGTGACGCCATAGAAGAAGAAGAAGAAGAAGAAGAAGAAGAAGAAGAAGAAGATTCTGTATCCTGTAAATGCAAGTAAAGCATATTTTGAATGTTTGTTTATTATTGCTATCCAAAATGTTAACACCATTGAGCAGGGGGTGACCCCCCCCCCAAAGGCTATGGCGCATGCCCCCCCCAAATTCAGTTATCCCCTAGTCTTTTATTTATTTGCCCCCTTTATCATAAAAAATGCTGTAAAAACATGCCCCCCCCCAAAGTTTGATGGCGCAGCTTGCGCCATGCACATCCCTTCTGGGCACCACTGCCATTGAGGTTGGAGCAATGACACTGCATAGCAAGCGGATTATAATTACTGCAGGCCGGACTATAAACATTGCTACATTTATTAGTGGTTACCATACTTTTTGTACGACTTTTGCAGTCTAGGTCTATAAGCTCTCATCGTTACAATCTGTCATAATCTTACAAGACGCAAGATAAATAGCATACGTAACGGTTGTTGCGTAACCACAGATAGACGCATTAATTTCGAAATCGTTAATATTCTCTGGCAATATCTAGCTGAGCTTGAAAACTCTCGGCTGTGGAACATCCTCGCTCCAGCACACACTATTACTTAAACAGCCAGAAGATTAACGTTCGAAAGCCTTTGACGTAATAATGTGTTCTAAATTACGCAGCACTTTGCGGAACCGATCAGACTGCACCGTTAGTAACTCTAGATTACTGTTTTGTGTCCACGTTGCCGTTGTGTTGCCGCAGTTAGTATTCATCAAGCGCAGCTTATCGCCTCGAGGGGAACCGACGAATTCGTGTGCAGAAGCATGTCAACTATACTGATGCCTGATAAAATATTAATTACCACGATAACAGCTGCGTTGATGCCGAATGTCATCCTCTTACGCGAGATAGTAATACGAGTGACCTCTCCTACTCATTTAAAGACAACACGAGAAGGCTGCGAGCTCAAGTGATACAACAGTGCTATTAAGAGGACGCCAAAGTACGCTATAAGCCTATTAATATCAATTTAACATAACTTTGCCCCATTTTTGACTCTCGGAGTCAGTGGCTTGTTTTTGTGCGCGCCTGGTATATATAACTCTTTTTAACAATTTTAGAGTTTTACTGTAGTATAATTATTATTTCTTAGTACCGGTTGATTAGACTTGTAACTGAAGTCTAGCTATTGCTAATGTCACAGTTTGTGTTAATGAAAAACCATGCAATGGAAACTTCTCGACAGGGACAATAGACCATGAACTTGATATATTATCAGTTGGTCGTTTTGTATAAAGTTTACTTTGCCGAGCCATGAGATATCTTTTATTAATACTTTCAGTCCTTAAAAAATTATTTTTATACTTGTCTTTTTAATATTATTTGTCTAACAAATATTCTATGTAAGTCAATTTGTTGTATTAACTGAAACTATGAACGCTATAAATACAACAAAACGCTTAAACTAGTGAAATATCTACTGCAGTTTATTTCTTAATTATTACGCGTAGATGACAAAGCTTTAAAAAAAAGATCTTAAAAGAACAAATATTTCTAAATTGCCACACGTTTAAAAATTCTATTGCCGTTTAAAACAGTCTGCCAGTAGACTGTTGCAAGCTGCCAGGTATCGAACACTTGCTTTAACAGCACAAGCTAAGACCATCGTATTCCCTCTACGAGAGCTGTCATACGGAAGTTATGTTAAACAAAATATAGGAAAGAGTCAACTGTTAAATTGTTTGTTATTTTCTCGTGTTACCAACTACTGTAATTATTTTAATTGCTGGCATTTATTACTGGTTGTGTATAGTGCGTGTTGACGATGTACTAGGGGAACTAATGTAAGACGGGTGTGTGCACTGTTTCAAACACGTTTTAATAAAAACTGTGAGTATTTATTTCTCCGGCGTAGGCTATAATAATTTATATCACTGTTTTAAAGTCACAATGAAGTGATCCTCACAACAGTAGCCTACTAATTCTGTGCCGGAGTACGCTGGAGTCTTGTCCTGGACTGAAACATAGGCCTACAGGTGATCAGCCATCCGTGATGTGAATTGTGACCTTAAAGAATACATTAACTCCACGAAATCTAAGTAAACAAACTGTGAATCAACAACGTATTCGGTAACCTGCGTAATCTCTTTGTAAATCTTTTTAATTATTGTTTTTGTAATTAATAGTTTTCACAATTTATCTTGTATAAGTTGAACAGTATAGATACACGATTACGTATTCCGGGCACTTCAGTTCTTCACGTTCAGCATGTAGGTAAATTAATGTTATCACACGTGTACAGAGCTCTAATGTTTAGAACTATATTTAAGTAATTTATTTATATCCAGAATTGCTGTGAATAAAAATTTAAATGATATTGTGATGTTACTTTTGTTCTTTGCTGATCTTCGTGTAAATTAATGTTAAACCTACATTTAATTTATATATAGGCCTACACACACACACACACACACACACACACACACACACACACACACACACACACACACAGCGTGCGCGCATGGACGGAGCACATACATGTTTTAATAATATGTTTCCTATAACGATAATTATAAAACTCTTTCATTTTACACACGCGCGAGCGCACTTCTTTGCCTGTGTATGTGTGTACATGGGCGAGCGAGCGGGAGCGTGTCTCACTCAATTATGAATGGGATTAATTTTATAGCTATTTAATTCTTGCACGAGACAATATATTAAATGCGTATAACTGTAATATCACAGTTACTGATAGCGAAGGATAACTGTATAAATTCATACAAACTACAGTCCACAGTCCACTTCTTAGTACACAATAATGCTAATAATGTTGAGTACCGTAGAAAAACAGTTATAAACGTTAAATTTTAACATTAATGAAAATGGACTTTTCTTTTTACATAATACAGGAACCTCCATTCAGCGCGTTTAATTTCCATACTGGAAACTGGGATTTCGTGGACATTAACTGAACACTTGGGGTACCTAGTACGGCTTATTACTCTACCTAATAGGTAATAGGTAATTAGGTACACCGTAATTTACAACTTGATATTTCCTTGCCAACATGCCCAATGGAATTTTCACTAGCCACCTGAATAAAAGAGTGTATCAGACAGAATCTGTAATATTTCTGTAATATTGCTTAGCTTTAACAGTAAATATATTTTTAAATGCTACAAAAATTAATAACAATACTACCACTACTACCATCACCGACGTTTATCGATGGTAAACGTCCACTGTATCCATTGTAACTGCGTTATGAATTGTCTTTACTCGTGCTATTTAACATTATCATTAGCACTTGTCTACCGTATACTGAGTGAATGCCTTGCCAATCTTCCTCCAACGATTTCATTCCTGACTAATTCTAGTCAAGTTCATTGGTACCACAGTGTCACCGGCTTGCAGAGGGCTGTTTACGCATCACGGCATTCAATCTAGTAACTTTCGTAGGCTAGCAAGTGTTTTGCTCACCTTCACTTCATATCTTGATTCTGTAAGTGGTACCATTTGTTCTAATTTGGTTGCATATCCATTTATTCATTGATATTCCTACTGCGTGAGGCAACTATGCGCTCCAGTGGAGAGCAAGCGATAGTCTGCATAATGACAATAAACCGTAAAACGTGGCCTTTCGTAAACACAACAAAAATAACTCTGTCAATAGTGGCAACGTGGAAATAAATACAATAAGTTTTTAACGGGCTCGGAAAAGTCAAATACACTTTCCGATTACAGTAAATTTGCACATTGTTTGAAATTGTCACGGCGACACAAAAACTAAATATAAAACAAAATGTAACAAGTCTCAGGGTGTGTTCAAGCGTAATTCGACCTGTCGATTTACACCAGACTAAAAATACCTCGAGACGACAGACACTAGTAATTACCTACGTAGATCAACACAATCACCAGGCATGAAAAGAACACGCACACGCACAACGATCGACGTGAGAGCGCCAGGACCATCATTACCATGATGCAGTAAACAACACACACAACGATCTATGTGGGAACGTCAGAATCATCATTACCATAATCATCCAGGAGCCCCCCCCCCACACACAAACAAATATCTTAACAACGGTAACACAGCAGTAAAAGCACATGAAAAATTATCCATTTTTTTTTTAATAAACAAAGACTACAAAACAGCTAAAATAGGGGACAAATAAAGAAAAAAGAAAAACATACATACACATAGTGTAAATTGAAAATCTGAATAATTAGTATCTTAATTTAATATTTGTTGCTAATCACTTCTCTATTTAATTAAAATGGGTGCACAATAATTAGTGTTTCTTAAACTGAAGTAAATATTATTTTTATTAAACTATTACGAGTGAACTTTTTTTAATTATAAATAGTACTTTTATTCTATTTAAAAAATACTTTTATAATTTGCAACATTTAAAAAATAATGATTCAAATTCAGTATATTGTGCTAAACACCCAAGCAATGGAAATATTTTCTTAATTGTTTTTTACATGTGTTTTTATGTTTGTTATTTTTATATTCTACCAGTGTGATGTATAACGTGTGTACTACGTTCTTTAGTTTCTCATAAAAGGGAATATTTTAAATTCATCCGTTTTTTTCTTTCTATATTTAATTTTTTTTTTTAATAAGTGTTTAAAGTTAGCGATTTTTTCATATTTAATTAGTTATTTCACGCCAAAAAAACTGTTTCCTCTATACTAACAAAAGACTTATTTTGCAACAGTAACACTAAACAAATCAGTACGCATCAGAAATCCTACGAGCTGCCCGGTGATTCATACACTACAGTTGTGGTCTGTATTGCTACAGAAATGATTATTTTTTTGGACTGTAACTAGAGGAGAGTGATATTAAGTTTTTTTTTAACTACTATTTAGCAAACTTGCTAACTTCAATGACTGTTATTATTGTATCGTTTCAGTGATATTACTATAGTGTCTGTGTCTATTCAGTGATTCACAGATCATGTGTATAGGATTATTGTATAAGTAGGATAGTTGTCGAGGAAATTGTAAACCTGGTTATAGCAATAAATTAAAAACTGTCATTGTTTTATTTTATCTAATGTCAATTTATTGTTACTTGAAAAGAAAAGATATCCACGTGACAAAATATTATTTTGTATGCTAGAATAAACATGCGGTTTCAGTAGAGCAAGCATTCTACTATCACTCTTTTTCTTTTCAAAGAAACGTTTAAAAATGGCTTTCATATGATACTGTTTCTTGAACTGTGATTTTGTTGCGTACTTTTACCTTCCTCCGCTAAAAGTCAGTAACCTGTGTAGTAACGCTATCCTGAGCCACTACGCGATCAGACCGATTTTTTTATCAAGGTAATATAGCGTACCTTACAAAATATTTCTTTTGTGCAAGAATCTTTTATTCAACCGTTTTTGTACGGGCATAAATATTTTTCACTATCTGACACCTGGCGAACAAATGCATCAATTTGCTTTCCTCGCATCCATTGGTTCTGATCAGCTGTAAGCACCAGGATCACCCACCTGTGTAAACGTGACACGGCCCATCGTTGGCTACCTACATCGAAGGGCTGCAAGCTTTTAGAATTATTTACGCATATGAGACACTGCAATAAACATTACGTAAGGTGCTGAGTTTTAGTAGGCTACTCTACGCAAAAACACACAGGAACCACGTCGCTATAAAACACACGTTTAGATCTCTCGACGCTTTATCATGTCAACGTTTTATCTCCAAATAAATTGATAAGGCTCGAAACGTCTTGAGTGCTTCACACACACACACACACACACACACACACACACACACACACACACACACACACACACACACACACACGCACGCACGCACGCACGCACGCACGCACGCACGCACGCACGCACGCACACACACACACACACACACAGAGTAACTTCATACTACCGTTAAAAATTAATTCTATTCTTAGTTACTATAGTATCCATGAATGTGTTTAAACGTACGCCTGTGGCTCGTTAGCGATTTTGCTACTTGACGATGAAAGTCGATGGAAATTTATAGGGACAATAGGGTTATGGTGATTACCCGCGAAGGCCCCCGTTAGCGATCTCATTCTTTTTAATTTTTATAGACGTTATCTTCTGATGAAATTTTAACATTTATTTCTTAGACGTTGGCTTCAATGTGGCAATATTCGTTGCTGTTTAAAGAGATTCCCCAGTCGGATGAAGGGGTAGTTTTGTCACATATTTCTGGATTTAGGCCTACACTAAACTACAGAGACTTACAAAAGTACGTAATAATATCAACCGTTACGGTGGTGAAGAACTATAGTAGCCCACAACAGTTGAAAATGGGTTTTGATTAAAGCTATCCAGACAGATTTCTATTCTTCTGTACAGAGGAATTTTTTGAAAGATATAGATCAAACAGGAAGCCTACTACAACATTTAGACCGTGTTCGTAAGTATGGAAGAGTCGCGGTTCCTACTTTTGCTAATATACAACTGTGTACAAAATTAAGACAAGAAAAATCAGAAAAACAGAGACAAAAATTAAGTTGAACAGGTCTGAAATTATCGAACACCGCTGAATGAAAGTACACAAACATTTAAAACTGCTGATAACGTCCCAGGATTCCTTACAGTATCTAAATAATGAATGTTCTTAACATTAAATTACAAAAAACATTAATATTGATGAATTATATAAACTCGTCTGTTTAAAATACAACTAAAATTTTAAAAAGGCAGAAAGAATATGAAGGTTCGGGACCCGGGAGTAGACAAAATACACTAGATAATGAAAGGCAAAAAAGAATTGGGTAGGTGAGAGAAAACGAAACTGATGCGAAAAGAAGGGAACAAAAAGGCAGACAACACACAAAAAGAAACAAACGATACAAACGAGAGAGCGGAATTTACTGAATAATTAACCAGCGGCAACATGTAGCATTCACACAGGAATAAAAGGTGTTTAACAGAAAACAAGTTATTATCCAAATTTAATTCTGTTATATCAACCGAGATTTTTAACAAGAAACGATACGAAATACCTTGTGTTCGGATAATCATAAGAGCGCAATACCTACTCCCGGGTATCTATCTGTACGTGTGTTAGACTTACAATTTTGACTTTTCCGGATTAATTTTTCTGTTGTGAGATACGTTTTCCATTAGTATTAAATGAAGAAAATATTGTAATACTAACAACCTCTAAATCTACAACGCTATCGTGTTCTGTGTTTTTCAACAACTACTGAAACTCAGTAGCACTGGAGTGACAATTAATTATACTGATATTGTTATTACTGATAATAACTGTTGACACGCGGTATTCCTATATCACATTATTTGTCTAGCATCGGCAGCGATAAAGTTGAACTCTTCAACTCCCATCTCCAGTCTCGGGTTTACCACAGTGGGCGCTTACACATCGCAGAATTGAGGAAATATTCGTAGTTAACAACAACAATATCTATAAACCAAACCGTGATTATAAAGCGGAAAAAATGTTGTAATTAAAAACAGCACAAGTGACAACTTTTTGACACGCGTTACACGGGATCTTTCCCGAGGTGTGGACACAATTGTTGATGAGAGGTGACGTGTCTAAATTTCTCACGTCGTAATTGTCGCCTGATCTTCTTTCGCAGACATTAAATACAAAATAGTCTTCCGTTTTACTACTGGCGTAGGTTAAAGAGAAATAAAAAGTGAGAACAAAAATATTGAAGCAAGTCCCGAGGTCACAGCTTCTTGTTTCTGTACTTCGAATGAAATTGAAATATTGTAACTAGGTCTACTTCACCGACACTTTATAATATCTACACGGACGACATATTTCGGCGACGGACAGCTAAAGTTGACACGGGAATATCACTTCAGCGGAATATTCATGTGAATGCATTGCTATATGCAGAGGACAAGGTAATGATACAGAAAACAAGACCAATTACAGCGGACAATATTTACGTTCAATACAAGACTATAAGCTACAGATCTCTGCTACAAAATCTAAAACGGTGGCAGGGCAGGTATCCCATAGAGAACTAAGATAGTCGTGAGTAATCAGATTATGGATCAGGTTAGCCGTTTTAATTACCTGGGTTGTAATATCTCTTATGGAACTGACATTAACTGGGATAGTAAGCTGACAAAATTTAGACGCATATGTGGAACGATTCTGCAAAATAAAACACGGAAGGATACCCGAATGAAATTTTATAAAACTGTGGCTGTCCCCACGTTACTTTATGCTACTGAGACATGGACTCTTAAGTACAAGGGACGTGCAGAGGATTCAGGCAGCCGAAATGAAATTTCTAAGAGGAGCACAATGTTGTTCTCTCTTGGATCGGAGAAGCAACGAGGACATTAGACGGGATTTAAACATTGTGTCATTGCACCTTACGACTGAAGACGACAGAAGGAGATGGTGTGAACACTTGAATCGCATGGCTGATATCCATCTACATGTGGCTGCCTTGGGTTATCTCCCTACTGGGAAGAGAGATGTCGGTAGACCGAGAAGGAGACGGGTTCCGGAACAGGTCTAAGGCCTAGTCCTTGGAGTGGTGATGATGGTGATGTAATGGCGTCGACTTTACTGCCCGATATAATGCCTAATTAGTCACCTACCAATTCTAAACAAAAAAATATGCTTTCTGCAGAAAATCTGACCATCTTCAACTTCGAATAGTTATTCGGATTGCTTATCGGTTTTATTTCTTTGTTCTAACCGACTCAATAACTTAACACGAATTAAAACCACCATTTGCAAGCGTAACCCAACTGTCTCCTACTGACAGAACACGATACGCTTGGCTTAAACTATAACTCGCACAAAAATAATCTGTATCGATAGAAAAACCAAATCGCGTTACACAACAGTCCCGTTATGATAATAGCACCTCAGTAGCACTAAAGACGAGTACTGTGCGAGTCCTCGAAAGAGCTAAGTGAAATTAAAACACAGTAAGTTCTTCATAAATTATATTGACTGGTGTAATAACTGGTTAAATTAAACTTTAAATGTAATCAGGTTAGTTCGTTAAATTAGTGTAATATTTTATTAGTGTAATATTTTATATCAAGAAGATAGAAATGTTAGCGACATGTGGAATTATTTGCCCACACTGTGTAGGCCTATAGCGACAATACTATATACATGGGAAATATTTGTATTCACTATGCGTACTGAACGTGTTTAGAAGGCGTTGCGACATTTCGTCAACCCGATCTCAGGTGCGTTAAACACTGGTGATTTAAACTCAGTAAGGGTCCCACCAATTTACCGAAACCGGCGCCCGTAACTAGCCGTGTAATTACGTCGCTTGAATAACAGATTTATTCATGTAGTTGTTATTCAGAATTTTTTTCTTATAATGAATGGTAAACGGCTCTTAAAAAAAATGTCCCGATGCTATTCTGTAAAGTCATGAAAATATCCTTTTCAAAGTAGTTACAATAGTGAATTAGCATGTGTTATAATATAAGAGGTGATTAAGAAAAACGTATAGTTTCTCTCTGTGTGTGTGTGTGTGTGTGTGTGTGTGTGTGTGTGTGTGTGTGTGTGTGTGTGTGTGTGCAGGCTTATATATTAATGAGCACAGTAGTAAGGTAACGAGTGCATGCATATACATGTGCCTGGCGTTTGTTTGTTTGTTCAAAGTTTACGTCCCAATTGTGAAATTTCCAAGGTTAAACATATATAATGCGTAATTAGCGCCCCATAATGTAGTAAAATTTGTGAACACAAACTGTCAGCATTCAATCTTATTTAATTTAGACATCACTGAGGATTTGTCGCTTACACCGCTGCATTTTTCTTGTTAACACCGCGCGCGCGCGCGTGTGTGTGTGTGTGTGTGTGTGTGTGAATATGCAAAATAATCTTAGAACCTGTGCACTACATGAACGCTGCCTCAAGTTTGTACAACGCTTTTGTGCTGTGCTTGCCGAATAACTGTCGTTAGTTTTAATACTGGAGATTTGTTTAGAAGAAGCGACCGTGGAGAAAACTTTTTCTCCGGGGCAAAGTCTGAATTTGGCGCTTCTCTAGGAAAACTGAAATGTGGTTTTTTTGTATGTACGATGACTTTGGTAGGTACTATAACATATCCTTCAATGTGAGACGGATATAGTTTTAGAATCCTACAAAAAGTCTTATTTACAGTAGTATAAACTTACAGAGTATATATCACCTAACTAACTAGGTGAGACTTGTTATCTCTGATAGGGAAACTACACCTACTCATAACCTTCACATGAATAAGCCGGATGCATTTTATGGCAACAGACCTAGGCATGTCAAGGACAAATACTCTGGAATTGTGGATAGATTAAAACTAGCTAGCTGGAACGTAAGAGAGGTAGCTAAAAAGAGTTGAACAGAGAACTAAAAGAAATAGTAATACGATCAAGTTGTCCTACACGAAAACGAAAATAGATTACAAAAAGGAGTGCATCAAGTCAGTAAAATTAGCAATGAATATAATTTAAAAAATTCCACGACAAATGCGTTTAAAGGAAAATTCCCAGTACGCTCCAAAATAGTAGTAGACAATAAAATTATTGGACAAATATCCCACTACAGCTATCTAGGGTGCGACGTAAGCTATGAATATGAAAACGATATCGACAATAAAATAAACAGATACCAGAGGATGTGTGGCACAGTTCATAAGACTCTGGGAAAGAAAGTACGAAAAGATACAGAAATGAAATTATAAAGTAATGGCGGCACCAGTATTGATGTACGTGAATGGAATCGTGGACACTCGCCCAAAATCAGAGAAAACGAATTCAAGCTGCTGAAATGAAATTCTTAAGGAAAGTCAAAGGATCCACCCTAAGAGATCACATAGGAAATGCAGACATAAGGCAAGAGCTGAATATACACTCGATAAACTATAAAATTAAAAAAAATAAAATAAATAAAACTGGGCACAACACATAAATAGAATGAGTGACTCGAGAATAACAAAAAAGACAATCCAGTACGGAGAAGAGATAGAGGCAGACCAAGAAAACGGTGGCTGTGAAGGCAGAACAGGCTGCAAGTGAAGAAGAAGAAGAAGAAGAAGAAGAAGAAGAAGAAGAAGAAGAAGAAGAAGAAGAAGAAGAAGAAGAAGAAGAAGAAGAAGAAGAAGAAGAAGAAGAAGAAGAAGAAGAAGAAGAAGAAGAAGAAGAAGAAGAAGAAGAAGAAGAAGAAGAAGAAGAAGAAGAGGAAGAGGAAGAGGAAGAGGAAGAGGAAGAGGAAGAGGAAGAGGAAGAGGAAGAGGAAGAGGAAGAAGAAGAAGAAGAAGAAGAAGAAGAAGAAGAAGAAGAAGAAGAAGAAGAAGACCATGTGTACTGTGTACGTCACTGTGGCGCCCAGAACTGTCCTTTGACTTCTTCTCACGATACTTGCAGTGCTACAACCGACGTACATTCACCAAACAAAAAAATGTAATAATTCACACACACGTATATGTATCCGCCAACGTGTGAGATTACTGTACACCGTAATGTTACGAAACCGATTCAACAATGTACGTCAATACACACAAGACATGCATTCTCAGAAATTAATGCACTGAGATATACAATAAAAAGGTGTATACAATCATGAAACTGTTCGAGAGGTCTACGTATTTCATAATAGTAGATCTTTTTTTACCGCCCTGCAGTCTACGAGGTAAGCAAGGTACAATGTATTATGTCAGCCGTGTCCCGGGTACTCTATTCCAAAGTCGACTTTGAAAGTAGCTGAGAATCAAACTCGTGGCCTCTAGGTCAGTGTAGCAAAGCCTCATTCCCACTACTACGGAAATGCTAGGGAAATGATAAGAAACAGGTTCTCTGATCATGTGGCTGCTACAATGGGTTTGAAAAGATACAATCTGAACAACCAACTGAATAACGAGGTTACAAAACGGGCATTCTCCAATACACGGACTGAGATCGCAAGGAACACGAAGAAGAAGAAGAAGAAGAAGAAGAAGAAGAAGAAGAAGAAGAAGAAGAAGAAGAAGAAGATACTTGTACAAAAATGGTACACCGCTTAGTCTGCAATCAATACTTTTTATAGCGCTAAATTTATGTAATTTATAATTAAGGGAATTGCGTAGTGAGCTCGGCCTGTAATAAGGTGTTCAACAGGTTACGTCACAATAGCGATGCGTTCGTGAGATATGCGCCGTGATGTAATCTGATTGATTTACAATTAAAGACAAATGTTGTAATCATGTTTACTAATAATATAACTCGTATTTGGTAATACGTCTGTGTACGAAGGAAAATTCAAACTACGGACACACATTTATAGGGCTAACTGTCAACTTCGTCAACAGCATTGTGAAACTATTAGAGATAAAAGAAATTATTTGAAACGATGTTTTTAAAAGGTCTTCGAGATTTTATAAAACTTCGAAGTCTTACTATTGTAGTAAACTTTGTAGTAGCCTAATCTGTAATGAATGGTGGTACTATTTGTAGTAACTAATATTATGAAAACGTCTCGCAAGTAAATCCCGTAATAGAAAACTGAAAAGACGGCAACTATAGTTAGTCTGCTTTTGTCATGTCAACCGAATGACTGGTGAGATAGCAAGGCGTATTTTAAAACATATCATGCTACAAAACGGAAAGCGCGGCAGACTTCAGCGTAGTCAGAGGGGTCAAGTGAATGATCTTGTTTTTATTCCTAGACACTGAAAATCCCCCTCGCGACTCTATAAAATTTCATAAAAATTACATAGATTTTGTTCCCGTTCTTATCAAATCGCAATTCCATTAATCCAATAAAACATGAATTCGTGGAATACTTAAATAAATTACAAAACTGTTTTGATATATACAGATACAAAATTACTAAACAAACAAAAATAAATTACTTTTTAAGGTTAATTAAATTCTGTGTGCGAAATATAATTTTGACGATTCCATTTCGAACGAAGAACAAAAAGATAAATAAATTAGAGTGAATTTTCTTGTAATTTAAAAATAAATATCGTACATGTGGCATGGAAAGTTCTGCGTTGTTTACCAGATAGCCGGCTGATTTTTGGCAAGTTTTTACTACACACAGTTACTTTTACTATATTTCGCGAATGCACTGTACGCCAATATTTAGCAAAGAATGTTAGCGTCTAAAAAACGTTTAAAGTCTAAATTTTACTTTTAAGCGTAGAATGTAAAAATGTCAAATTTTATTGTGTAAAGCCATTTCTACAGTAGATTTTTTTGCGGTGTGGTCGATAATCACGGTATAAAAAATTTAGGCTTTCGAGTCGACAACTCGGATGTAGCGAGTACCCGGTTTTAACGGGCACATTTGTCCGGTCCGTTGAATCTCGTTATAAGCAAGTTCCACTGTAATTATATTATATTTTCCTGCAGTATTGTTAATACACCTGGAGGTCGTCAACTACAATTACCAGACTTCCAGTGTGTCCTCCTTAAACGAAGAATTTTACCAGTGACAACGTAGCAGAATTCCACCAGTGCGTTTCAAAGGACATGTATAAAAACATGTTGGAAACAACATACGCCTGTTTTGTTTTATTGAATGAACAAAGAAAATACTCGTTTATCTTAATCCCGTAAATAAATAGCTTGTTCCAAACATTTCACCAAGCACATACACTTTTTTTTTTAAGGCATCCCTGAGCTTCTGCTCAGCAAAAATACGCTGTTCTTCAAGACTTGATCGTACAGTTCTAAAAACGTATATTTGTTAATTTTTCTCTTGACTATATGTTACTTTAACGAACAAAATATTATTCATATTTATAGCTACAAACTTCTTACCTAAAGTAAATATTCTTTAGTGCATTTATAAGACTTTGATTATTGTGTTTATAATGTAAAATTCATGCGGCCCTACAAGAACTTGAATATGTCAAAGTGGTCCTTCGAAGAGTGGGTTCGGGACCGCTGGGATAGAGCTTCGCATCTACCCGGTCGCAGTATGCTGATCTGGATCAACACATACAGCATTTTAGTCATTGATTAGTACTGAATTATTCTTTCTACGATAGCAAACGTAGACCTGGCCTATACCGCGGACCAGTATACATACTGCGTAGAAAACAGCACGCAGTCTTGGCATGGCCCTACTTCTGCTATTCTACGTCCTATCACTTTGCTGGATTCTACAACTTTGGAGAATTGATTACTCGGAGTATCAGACCTCTACTTCAGGAGGTACGAGAAGATTGGACTGGATATGACAGGAGACTTCTTTCAATTATGTCTTAATTTAGGTCTTCCACTGTTGCTGTTAAAAATTGCTTCTTTCACCTATCAAATTGTTAAAATGTGGCCGATCAAGATCGTTTTCTTCAGTTTCAATACTTAAGTTGTCGTAGTCGAATGTCCAATTTTTCTCCCATTCATCCTTCAGAACTCTTTTCCATTCTTGAGAGACTCGAGACTTTCTTGTGTTCCACGACTAGTAGTCCTACATTTTCCAAGCGTTTCATCGGTTAAAAACTTATTTTTGCAACGGTTACTTCATGTCCCTCTGAGAGTACGGGAGGAATTATTAACAATGGCGGACAGTATAACGTCTCGTCTTTTCGACATTATAACACTGGGAACCAGTTTAATTGGCCCTTGTCAATTAAACCGGCTGCCATTGTATGTACTGATTACTTACAAACAAATGAGGAACCTGTAAAGTTTAGGAGTTAGATTCAGGTTTCGTAAATTTACTCGCTCTCTTGGGTATAGCAAAGACATCTCTTTATTACAAATTTAAATGCAAGGTTTCTGATATATTAGGATGTTACTAAGATGTTAGCTACAACATTTATCATTCTTACTTAGTGATTAAATTCTGAACTAAACGCTTTCATTCTGTTTAAAACATTATTCTGATGAGCTCAAAATCATACAGCTGCATATTTAATAAAATCCCACGGATCCGGGCTTTAATTTTTATGATATTACAGATTATTTAGAACATTATGTAAACCATTTGAAGAATAGGTTCATTTACTTTTTTCTTAGTTATACCTGTTTGCAGTTTCAGGCTACTATTATTTAGGAATATTGACTATCCATATTACTACGTTACAATTTACAGGATTGATATGAGTCTTTACGATAAATTTACTGTCTTTACTCTGGGTTTTTAAAAGAAGTACAACCACAGAAGTTATCCTTCCGTGTCACCTGGGTATTGGTTATATCCATAGCTGGTCCTCTTCTAGATCCTCTACGGCGGGGTTTTCTGGATGATCTTAGTTGCGGTTGTAGTGGTTCTCCATTAAATCTGTTGACTCTAAGTGTGTTGTTTATTCCTGATGCTCGGTCTCTGGATACATGGGGCTCGTAGTGAATTGTAGTTGATTTATTTCAGAAGGTCATTTTCACTATTCACATTTATGTTTGACTGCACTACAGTTACATTATGATTGAGTATTGTACATACTGTAACTGTTATACACTTTCTTAAAGAGATGTCATGGCTACACTGTTTATATATTTATATTTTTACTTCCTTTCACTACATATTTACGCTCTCCTCTACCTATTTCTCTTTTTTACAAAAGCACCTATTTAGTTCTACATATTTTGGTAATACAACACTTATTTCTTCTCGCAACACATGGCTAAGCAGTTGCCTCGGCCGGGATTCAGAGACGAATGGGGTAGGTTTAGGGGCCGTGAGTAGTGATTTAGCGTAGTTTACACATCGAGAGAAAAGTAGTTCTTTCTGATTATTATTATTTTACCTTTAATTAGCTACTATTAATTATACTACAGCTTCTTTATTTTCGTCTGGGTTATTTTGAACAAAAAATTTTTTTTTTGTGTTATTTAAAATTTCTTTTAAATCGTCACATCCTCCTCTACTTAAAGAAGACACATGGGACGACATTTGTGGATTCCAAAGGACATATCTAAGAAGTAGAATTATACTTAACTCAGAACCTCGTGATGAAATCTCTTTCTACATGATTACTTTGATTTACCCTAATCTATTCGTAAGAAATATACGATTATCTTACATACTATTTAAATCACGTAAAATTTAACACTCATAAAACACATAAAATATACAAATACATAAATCTACCTTATTTCTATTTCTTAATGCTACTACCGGTTTTTTTTTTTGTTCACTCGTTTTACGGAGTTACACTCATGAGTATGTTTCAGATACACACTTGTATACGTGTATACAGCTATACTGTAAGGGTAAGGTTTCTACTGTGTTCTTACAGAAGAGTATTCTCACCTTTATAAGTTTCAACGCGTCTTTTCGCTGATTATTTTCGTCGATTATTTTGACTGAGTTGTGGTCGACGAATCCTCTTATTTTCTAGTTTCTTATTTCTCTTACTTCTTTGGTTAGTAAGTGAGTTGTTAGTCGCAAACGTGAACTATAATTCAGTGTATTACTATCACCATGTTCATCGTAAGCAGTAACGTAAAATATGTTGTAATAACTATAATGTTACTTTTGTTTTCTTAGGTAGGGGTTTGTGGTTCGTCAGCTGACTTTTCATTATTTATTTTATTTTCGTAGAACAGGAACTAAGGTTGATCAGGCCTCGCTCTTATTCTTACGCGGTGTTTGAGTTTAGACTCAATTACAATATAGGATGTTGCCTATATTATTTCGTAATACTTCGGTCTGTTTTCTTTGTTTACCTACTTGCTCACGATCGTGTTTCTTCTTTGCGAAAATCTTTTATTTGAGACACATGACTTCTGCGAACGTAATTATCAGTATTTGGTTCGTACAGTGCTACTGTTACGGGAGTGATGTACTTGTGAATCGTGTAGGGGCCACACCATCGGTAAGACAGTTTGGAGGTGGTCCTATCAACGGCTCTACTCGTCGGGTGAGTTTTATACATAACCAAGTCACCTACCTTGTACTTTATTTCCCTATTATTCTGCTCGTGATATTTTCGCGATTTTAGTAGATTCGCTCTCAAATTTGCGCAAGCTTCGTTCCATATTTTCCTTATATTACTCCCATTTATTTCGCGGGGTAATAATTCATGAATTTTCCACTTGGTGGCTAACGGGTGGTTCGGTTTATACTTTTATAGTAAATCAAAGGGTGTTGATTTATGTCCTTCATGATACGCCGAGTTGAAGGCAAATTGTATCCAGGATAGATTTTGATCCCAAGCTGTTTGACCTTTAGCGTGGTAAGCTATTAAGGCTGATTTTAGGTTTCGCAAGTATCTTTCAGCTAGGTTCCCTTGCGGTCGGTACTCTGTGACTGTAATGTGATTTATTCCTAGTTTGAAACACATGTCATTGAATTCTTTGGATTTAAACTAAGGTCCGTTGTCAGATACTAGGTGTACTGGTGTACCGAAGTCTTAAAGAGATGTCATGGCTACACTGTTTATATATTTATATTTTTACTTCCTTTCACTACATATTTACGCTCTCCTCTACCTATTTCTCTTTTTTACAAAAGCACCTATTTAGTTCTACATAGTTTGGTAATATAACACTTATTTCTTCTCGCAACACATGGCTAAGCAGTTGCCTCGGCCGCGATTCAGAGACGAATAGGGGTAGGTTTAGGGGCCGTGAGTAGTGATTTAGCGTAGTTTACACATCGAGAGAAAAGTAGTTCTTTCTGATTATTATTATTTTACCTTTAATTAGCTACTATTAATTATACTACAGCTTCTTATTTTCGTCTGTATTTTATTTGTGATTATCACGTCTTTTAGAGATAATTACAATGATTATTTTAATTAGTGTAACAACTGGATAATTTGCGTGTCAGTACTAGTTTTTCACATGTTTGTACCGGTTATTTGCTACAAAGGGGAGGGTGGAATATTTTATCGTGGGTTATTTTGAACAAAAAATTTGTTTTGTTTTGTGTTATTTAAAATTTGTTTTAAATCGTCACAACAGCCCCTGTGTCAACAATGTACTGGGCATAATTAAGTAATTCACTACACCTGGTGAACTGGATGTTTGAACACTTGGTACAGAAACACTATTTCTAGTCATTCCATACCAGTGACGTAACTATGGGGTGATCAGGGGGACTAAACCCCCCCAGTGCTAAAAAAAATTTCACATAATCAGTCAATCTATGTCTAAGCCAGTTCCATGTGTTAAAAATAAGGCTTACAAATTATTGTAGAAACAAAGGAATTACAATAACAGTAAAGTAATGTAATAAAGTTGCAGTTTTCTTAATAATGACAATCACCCAACATTTGGTATTTCCAGCATACCAAACGTATAACGTACGTATTTCCAGCATTAAAAAACCCCCATTACGCACGCACCAGAAAACGTCATATACGCAAACACTTTTATCTATTTATAAAATTGTATGGGAAGAATCCTAAAGATTTCATTTTTCCTGGGAAAAATGGGGAGTCCAACCTTTAAGCTAATCTCATCCCTCCCCCAGAAGCTAGTCTTACCCCCTTCCCAGGAGCAGCTCCTAGTTACGCCACTGTTCTATACCACAAAAGAAGTACAAATTAAATACATTTACATAACTGAGTGAAGACGTTTTTGGAGAACTAGAGACAGTAGGAAGAAAAATGGGTCTTAAAGTAAATGTGAGCAAAACAAAATATATGAAAGTATCCACGTCGCAGGCAAGAAGGACCCCAGTAAACCTGACAAACGATAACACTTTTGAAGGAGTAAATGGGTTTACGTACTTTGGAGCTTATGTTAATAGTGAAAACAAGGTATCCAATTAAATAACTAAGCGAATAATGGCGGGGAATAGAGATTACTTTGGTCTAGTAAAATTATTAAGATCTATTCTTCTCACCCAATGATCAGGCCTGTAGTGACGTACGTTTCCGAAACCTGGACGTTAAAAGCAGCTAAAGAAAAGTATATGAGGACTTTTGAAAAGAAAATTGTTAGTAGAATCTTCGGAACAGTATGTTGTAATGGAGAATGGAGGATCAGATGTAATCAAGAAACAGAATCCATTCTAAACAGAGAGATATCGTCCGATTTATAAAGTACAGAAGAATCAGCTGGATAGGCCATGTAGAAAGAATGAACAACCAAAGACTACCCAAAAGGATAATGAATGGGAATATAGAGGGGCGCAGAAGACGATGCAAGCCAAGAAAACGATGGTAAGACGACGTGGAAGAAGACCTCACTAGGATGGGTTTCGGCTCATGGAAGACCAAGGCACATGATCGGACTATCTGGTGGTAGATCATTAAGGAGGCCAAGGTCCATCCTTGACTGTAGAGCCGGATATGTATGTATGTATGTATGAATGTATGTACACAATTGAGTAACAATTGAGTAAAATAACACTGCTTTAATTTAGACAAATCTGCCTTTTGTTTATTTAAACGCGTCATTGTCAAAATACAATACACATTAATCGGAATATTTGTTTAATCTAAGACTACAGGGCAGAGTGACAAAAATAAAGAGCCATTCCTGAGAAAATAATGAATGTTTGATTAGCAAGAACACAGACAGAGAAGGGTGACGCTTATTTTTTTGTGAATGGTAGACTTATTCGCGCGCGGTAGTTGTGAGCATTTATCATGTCTGTATTAATTGCTATTCAACATTTCATATAATAATACTTAATGTGCCTCTCGTTACCTTCTTCCACCTTATTTTGAATTGTTTTTAAATTTAATTAACTTAACTAATTCTTCTTACTTGACGTCTTCGTAAAATATTCGTTACTCTAGTACTGTATTTTATAGTCTGTTGCATGTATTCGTTCTGTCTAGCAACGATACTAACAGATGTTATTGATCTGCACTAATGAGTAACTTAACTAATTCAGTTATTCAGTTCCCAGTACGTTAATTAGTAATAAGTAATATTTTACAACGAATACGGATACACTATATTCAGTGCGATCGTCAAAAAACTTCTCACATCAGAGAAAACATGTCAGACGTTTTTGGCCACGGAAATCGGGATACTTTCCTACGCAGTAGGGCGGTCAGAGGATTAATCCCCCCCCCCAGAGCTATTTTTCAGCGTGATTCCATAATCACTTAAAGATAGGCCTATTTCTAAACTAGTTGTGTGTGTTTACAGTAAGGCTTTTGTCGAAATAAAAGGAGTTAAAATATTTGTAAACTGATAAAATATATTGTTGTATTGGAGTGTTAGTGGTCTCAAATATTTCTACTAGTAATTTTGTACAAACCACTATGTAGTCATTACCAAAGATAACATAGTGGTTTGTACAAAATTACTAGTAGTGATAAAATATAGTTGGAGTTTTGAATAATAACGATTACTCAATTAGTAATTGATGTACGTATTTCCAGTTGTAAGAAAAAACAATTACACATGAGCCAGAAAATGTAGGCAGAGCCTATTAAGCTAACTTTTGCTTTTTGGGGCCACGATCTCTACGCCATGATTCCTTTAATGTGTCTGTGGCTTGAACCGTCCTCTTAGTACAGGAAAACTAGCAGTTTATTGACTTTACTTCGGAAATTGGGAAGATTTTTACTGTTAGAGTTTGCATAAAAATTAATATAATTTTAACACGAACTATACATTAAAACGTTCTTGAAAAACCATCCTCAAAATGCGAAGTGGCATTAATACCGGGTTTTTACAAAATACCTCCAGAAATACTCATCTGAAAGATTGATTAAGAATAGAAATTTAGAATTCCTAATGGTATGAGCTTTATTGCTATTAATCTCAATTAAAATTTTAGGCCTAAATTTGTAAGAATTTAAATTATAGGCCTATATCAAATAAAAATAAATTTTATGTACTTTTGGACACAAATTATTTCATATGTCCAAAAATTAATTATAATCGAATATTTATAAAATTGTATGGAAAAAATCTAGACTTTCTCATTTGCCCTGAGGAAAACAGGGGGTCCAACCTTCAAGCTAGTCTCACCCCCACCCCCCCGAATCAACTCTTAGTTACACCACTGTTCGTACGTACGATATCGTTAAAAAAATTTGCGCGTAACTACGTTTAAATTTTATTTTTATAGATATACAGCATCCCTATAGGATACGAAACCAACCTGTCACGTTTCAAGGAGTAGACGAACTACGAACGTATGGATTTCACATTCGATGTACCGTAATACGATTTTACTTCTAATCCATATTATTTTATTTTTGTTTTTGTCAATGGCCTCGTTATTTTTTATATAATTCCACACAGTATATACTGATGAGTCATTAAACAGATAAAAAGTTACTGTTTTTTTATTAATTATATTTCTTCCTTCCTTTGTAATTAAGTAGCCTGTGTCTGTGCGCAGGTGTTCAGAGAGAAACAAATATTATTGTAGTTAAATTAAAAAATTTATATGAATAATGTCAACTTCTTCTGGCATCACAACGCAGTGCGGGTCTTTGCCTGCTCAAAGATTTGCTTCCATTCCGTCCCCTCACCAACGCATCCCCGTCACATTCATAGTCCTCAAATCATTCTCTATGTCATCTGTCCATTTTTTCCTAAGTCTTTTTCTAATTCTTGTGCCTACTGGTTTCCAGTCTGCGATTTTTTAGTTGTTCTGCTGTCATCCATTCGTCTTACGTGACTCGGCCATTCTAATCTTCTACTCTTGATGGACCGGACTGTGCCAGCGCCGTGTATTAATTGATCCAGTTCATAAATTGTTCGAACGTTCCAGAACCCGTCTTCAGTTTTCCCAGGCCCAAAGATCGTTCACAAGTTTTTACGCTCGAATGTTCTAAGCTGTTGACGAATAATGTATACATGACGTAGATTCCACAACGGTTTCCGTATAAAACTACAATATACAACGTATTAACGTACGTAAAACCACAATAAAAAAATAAAACGTATTAACGTATTAAACTACGAGAAGAATGATACAGGATATTCCGAGGAAATATTCTGTATTATTCTTCTCGTAGTTTAATACGTTGTATTTTTTTATTTTGTGTAGCACAGGAAGTGTATTTCGTCTATAAATCGTAGTGTATTTCTATAAAATCTTGTAATCATTCTAATGACGAAAAAATTAATTGTTATTTGTGAATAGTTGAACCTGCGAGTTTAGTTGCTACTGACAGAGGTGTGCAAGGTTTCCCCATAGACGTAGAAGTTGTGCAGTTGACAACACAGTCGCCGTAGTTCTGCATGCTAACAAGTTACAGTCCATTTAGCTCGGAGACTCTAATATTTCACACATACGGTGCATTAACAAGTCAATTAGCAAGCTTTTACAATTCGGCCTTAACTACTACTCAAATTATTCAGCACACAAATACGTGCGCGCACGAACGCATGCTATAGTTCATGAAAGTAAATCGGTGATCGTATTCATGTAGTTCCTCGCATTACGAATGCTAAAAAATGTGTCCATGAAGGTTAAACTGATCAACAAATAAACCAGTCTTCTTCTTCTTTTTCATTTTTGCAGTTACAACCCTCTGTGGGTTTTTCGCTTCTCCACAATACCCTTTCATTCTGCCCTTTCCTCGGCCATTCATCTCCAGTTTCGTAATATAATTTCCTTCAGATCTTCCTCCACGTCATTCCTCCATCTCTTTCTACGTCTAGGTTATCCTTTTCTGCGAAGAGGCCAGATCAAAAGTCCTTTTTACAATTCTACACTCATCCATACTCGCAACATATCCAATCCATGCGATACGTAGTGATTTAATATATCTCACTACGTCAGCTCAGGTTCATTTCCTTCATGCGTGTGGAGGTACACATCCGGATCCTCCACGCGCCATCAACATTTCTTATCGGTGCATGTATCTTTCTTAACACTTTTCGTTTAAATAATCGTCATTATCTGTCATAGCCCATGCCTTTCTACCATAAGTTAATATTGATCTTATTAAGGTTTTGCATAAGGTCAACTTTATTTTTCGATCTATCACCTTATATCCGATCTAACTTTTTGTATCCGTAGTAGCAGCGACTGACCTTTTGTATACGTGCTGTAATGCCAACAGTTATTTTGTTGGTCTTGTTAACTTCAGTTCCTAACAGTAGGTGAAACCTTCAGCATGACTGAATGTATACTTAGCGGTAGTTAAGTCAAGTTAGTTTAACAACTAAACCAGTGGTGAAGTATATAATACATTCTATTCTGTCAGCATTCGGCGAAAGAATGATCAGTTTCATTTTTCTGACACTAGTTCATAATCCAGGTTTGAGTAGCGCTTGAAGCGAGGCCTAGGGGGCCACACCCCTCCAAAAGCCAGAGTATTTTCTTACTGATGTTAAAGTGCGTACTCTTTGTTACTGTTGAACGAGCGAAGCGAGTTATCAGTTTTAACTCAACCGTTTGGCATTTGTCTGTCTGTCTAAGGTATTTCTCACAATGACTTTGGACGCATCCACTGATATTCGTAAAACTGGGCATGTATGTCCATACTTTCACCCTACAGAACCCTGTTGTTTTTTTAGATTCCAAAAAAATCGTAAAATTCCATTAAATTAATTGAGGGATATCAAATTGAAGGGAATTTTAACCAAAATATGAATTTAGCTTCGTTTTTTAAAATTTAAAAATTTTGAAAAGTCGAGGGCCAAAAGTGGGTGAAAATCCAACGGAATTGACGGAATCGCAAAACTTCATATAAGAATTTAAAGAAAATATTAATCTCATCTGAATATAGTGATCAGTTTTGATAATTTAAAAACTTTTGGACGCCAGGGCCCAGAAAGTAGGTCAAATTTTCATGAAAACGCAAAAATCCATGTAACAAAAAAAACGGATGTAGTATACAGTTTCGAAAATATCAAAATTTTAGAATACCGGGGCCTCAAAAGGGATCAAACATTTGAAAAATTGTAAAAATTCAGCCTGGTGTCAAACTAGAGAGAATTTTAACCATAAACCGAATTTCGCATTTATCATGAAAATTTGTTAACTTCAGGCACACCACAGGACAAAACTAGAACTCAAAATTTTAATAAAATAGTAAACGTCTATTACAGAGAATTTTAACCATAAACCGAATTTCGCATTTATCATGAAAATTTGTTAACTTCAGGCACACCACAGGACAAAACTAGAACTCAAAATTTTAATAAAACAGTAAACGTCTATGTGAGGGATCAAGTTATGAGGCGTACAAGTTTCATTGAAAATACAAAGTCAGTATATTTAATGACAGAATTACAATCTCTCAACACTCCTTGAAAATTTTGGATCACTTTTAAGAAAGTTTGGAAGCTATGTTTCCAAAAAACTATATATTTTTGTGAAAAGTTTTAAATATAGACCTATATGTCTATGGAAACATACATAAACTTAAAAGCTAGGATTAAATTATTTGTTATAAATTTAGCAAATTTAATAGTGGAATTACTAGTGTTTATTGTATGGCTGTAAAACAAATACTGAAATATACCTAAAAATAAATGTATGTAGTATGTATTTTGTTCAACATACTGATCGAGTTCTGCAGCTCTTACTATTTTTAATATAGGCCTATTTAATACTTTACTACTATATTTTTTCTCTATTTAATTAATATTGTCATTCGCACACACTATATTTACCCCCACATTATATATGTATGTTTAATCACTTTTATCTCTACACACTCTGTCTAGCATATTGCAAGCCTTAGAAAAATAAGTTCTGGTACTTTTGACACGGATTTCTGTTTCTGGTCAATATTATACGGTTCAGTCGATGTAAAACTTAACAGAATTTAGTTTGCCTTTATCAAAATTTCCTTTTGCTGTTACCTTCATAAAAATTTGTTGAAAATTGTACGGTTACGTAAAGAGAATTATATGACTTCGTAGAGTGTAGTCACTCATAATCGTTACCGTACTGTAAAGCTAGCATTATGTGCGTGCTGGTAGGAATTGACATGTTCATTTAGGTGCAACGAGAACCTGTTAGTCGTGAACTTACACCGTGTTGTACCACACGACAAAGTCAACGAGGTCGTGACAGATCTTAAAATGCGTTCCTATCATCCGTTCACTGAACACACTGACTCATCGTTTCCACGTGCAACGTGTGCTGCGATATTGCTAACACATGCTAATTTCTTACCAACTTTTCGCACACCACCGTACGAAATCTGCACGAGAGTTTTTTTTCGATCCAGACATTCGCAACTGAGTTTCCTCACGAAATACGCATTTCGAAATGAAGTGAATCCGATGCCAAGTCGACGTCTCACAAACGTAATCTGAATATAAAACAATTTTGTTATGGAGAGGGACGAAAAACATTTAGCCACGTGTACAGACAAATTGATTTCTTTTGGTCTACTATGGGACTACTATGGGGGTCAGGGGATTAAATCCCCAACCAGAGCTATAACGAATTTCAGTAAAAATTCATAATCACTTAACGTAGGCATACTTCTATGACAGCTGTGTGTGTGTGTGTGTGTGTGTGTGTGTGTGTGTGTGTGTGTGTGTGTGTGTGTGATTAAGGCTTATAATTTTAGAAATAAAAGGAATTACAATATTTGTAAATTAATAAAATAAAGGGATATCCGAACTTCAAGCTAGTCTCATCCCCCTCTACCACTCCCCTTGAACAGCTTCTAGTTATGCCACTATGTCAAATTAAGGAGTACCATACCATCTGTGAATGTACTAACGTAGGCTACTGTAAAACGTACTTTTCCTTTCTTTCTCGACTGCTACACGGTCTCCTTTCGTCTTCGACCCCACCGAATTCGTGCCCATATGCTCCCGCATTTACCACCCAAACAAAGAGGTTTATTCCAGATAAATAAGATTTTCAGTTGTGGAGCATTCTGTAGAAGGAAGATGCATTTAAAAAATACCCACATTTTTCAATAAACACGCCGGATGAAAATAACAATTATTGGCTAAAATCGTTTGCATTTTTTTAGTATACTAATTAGTTGGTGGGTGTCTGAAAAGTACATGATATGACAACCGAAACCCAACAATACTTATTTGTAAGGATAAGTATAAATTGCCTGGAATTTTTAAAGGCTAAGTTCTTTACGAAGTTTCTTCACCTTCTCTTCATTTAGGAGATTCTCCTGTTTATAACCCCAGTACACAGTAAGACCCCGCATACTCATTATATAGCCCCATCGCGTTCGTCGTCTCCCAATTCGGCTTTTGCCTCTTGGACGATTATCCCTAATCCTCTTGACTAATCTATCACCATCCAACCTATCGATATGGTAATTACAGAGTTGTGTCCTCTCCTGTATCTGTCACGTTGTATGTTTCTGACAATTGTTACCCTATCTCGCCGTGTTCTGCCTATCATTCTTCTCCCTGGCTTCATTTCAACAACTTGTGTTTGTCTTCTAGTTATGATTCCACGTCTTGCCTCTGCTCCATATGTCAGGATGGACCTTACTGTACTTTCATATATCCTTGCTTTCACTGCCAAACTTAAAAATGTATTGTTCCAGATAACATCACTCGCATATCCTGACATCCCGTTTACTGTTGTAATCTAACAGATTATTTCATTGCCTATTCAACCACGTTTTCTTATTATTACCTTTAAATAGCTGTTTTCAGCAGGCTTTATTTCCTCAAAAGTCTGGAAACGACTGAACGTCTTTTATTATTTTGTAACAACAGACGAATCTGTTTTTAAATATTATTTATCTGAACTTACCACCTAATAAGAGCATAGCATGTTCCAACACATCTGCACATCGCCACTCTGAAAGCTCGAAAACTATGAAAACTTCTTTTAAAAATTTAGCGTCAACGGGATTTGACGGTAATTATGGTTGCTGCCGACGCGTAAGTAGAAGAATGCAGTGGAATTCGGTCTAAACAATAAAACGCAACTTAATGGAATTGCATAAAACTTTTTGTAATTTGTACTAAATACGAAGACAATCAAAACGTAGAATGGATGTTATTTGCTAAGGTTCGTTTTTGAAAAGAGTTAAAAAAATTCGTTCTTGTACTGATTCGCCATAATTCAAAATCTTTTGTATGTTTTAACGTAAAAATGTATGCCTGCTGTTCCTGATGTCTCTGATTATGAATTTTCATATTGAAAATATAAAAATCAGATTGGCAGATCCAATATGGTACCTACAATGATTAACAACATGTCAACAAATTTTACAAATTCAAAGATGCATAAAAGTTAGTAGGTTTATGTTTTTGGATCACTGATTACAAATCTAGTGTTGAAATTCTAAAATTCAAAACATCGGGTTCAATGTACCTCGTTAAAAGACAAAATTTGTTTCATAATAGCTTAAAAAAACACACAATTATACGAGTAAAAATTTGCGTTTAATTTTTACTTTAAACACCGTTACAAATAATTACCAATCACAGGTGTGATTATTTGCCACTTCTTCGATTTTGAAAGTTAAGTTAGGACAACTTCGACTTCGTCAATCTCTTCAGATGCTTCAAAGGCCGAATTAAGACAGCCCCAGCCGTTTTAGAAGGTAAACAAATGTGTATAGTATATACATTTCCAATCAGAGGCGTATTTACGAGGGGGACGAACGGGACCGGACGCCCCCCAAGAGGGTCGAATTTTTTTAATTTCTTAATTTTTAGGCCGTTTTATTATTTTTTTCAGCAGCGTAAAATAATATAGTAGTAACTCTTTTTTAAATATAGGCCCTACAAACAGATTTCTTACACTGCGTTAGCATAAACACGTTTGAAATGTAGGAAAATCAATTTAAAAGTATCTTGTAAACAATGTTTCAATAACGCGTATTTTTAATGTGTCATTACCATTTACTGTAATTAGGGTAATTTCCGCCACTTTAAAGACAGTAATGTTGATCAGTCTTACTTATTTTTCCTTTTGTATGAAGCCGACCCGACCCCGGACCCCCCTCAAAGCCAAATTCTAGATATGCTACTGTTTCCAACGATTTGGACCATCTTCGGTTGACGTCTTTGATGAGAATATCTTTCTTTCACGTGGTGATTTTCCAAATTTTCGAAAATTAATATCATTTTCAAGTGGCTGTAGGACTTCTATGCTTTCAGTAATATTCCTGTATTGCATTTTGTATATGTTTGTACACCATAACGTCACCACCGTCGTATGTTTGATTAACTAAATTAATGATTTATTTCAGTTTCTTCATTACGACAGATATTATACCTACTTTTGTTGTAAACAGAAACAGTCAGAACTGACATGACGGTAATATCATTAAAAATTATATAGGATATCCTACGTTTCGAGAACGGTGAACTTGTTCTATTTTAGTACTGATTTTACTACAGACGTCGAGCAAATGAATTAGATAATGCGACGTTAACTTCAACGAAAATATTTAAAATTAATTGCCCTCTAACGGCGAATTAAACACTTGTTCAAAAATGTTGCACCAGCTACAAATTAACTATACTTCTGCAATTACACTACAAAAGTACAGTAAATCGTAATTAAAACAATGTTTAAATTTGCGTTGCCGGCAATTCCCTCGAAGGGGTCACCGCTGCACATCTGTGCGTGTCTTCCTATCAAATGTCTCCTACAACATTCTAAAAAATCTTTTAGAACATTTATTTACATTATATCACATATTTCGGACACGTTGTACTTGTTTTTGAAGAACAATTTAAAATCTTCCCCCACCCACAAAAAATGCTTCTGTTTTCCGTTGGTGTATCACTTAACAATTCGAGACTAAATAATATCAAAGCAGAACTGAAAGAAAACACGGCAAACCCTGGTATTAAAAAAAATCGTTTAAATGTTATTATTTTCTTTTACAACCTTTTTATTTTGGTAATTATACCGATCGCTAGTTCCGACTTTTGTTCATATATTCGTACGAGTAATCCTGTGATCTGAATATGTTAGAAACATTCAAAACAAATTCTAAACGTAATTTTCAGCTTCCAAAGTAAGACCAGTTCTATAAGGATGCCTCAATTCTCAACAAAATTCCTAACATCTAAAGACTGATAAGAAACAAAAGTGCAGTTTAGTAACATAAAAAAACGTTCAGACAGCCATTTTACTAAAACATAGCTTTAAAATAGGTACATCACAATGTCACAATTAAATAATATCTAAAAGTTGTTTTTATCAAACACCGTACATTTTCACATAATACTCAGTGTTCCGGGATTAGGAAACGAAATGTCAGCACTTTGAAAATTTCATAAACCGATTTACCTAAAAATCTGCTACAACAGACACTCACCGTGAAAATCTTTGTACACGCATATACATATACATTTGGATTTTATTTCTTTTTTTTCTTAAAATAGTAGTCCAACAATTCAGCGTTTTTCGTTTCTAACTCAGATTTAATATTACTTAAAAATTCGTGTCTCTTAACAAACTTCGAATTTAATGTTTTACTTATTGTCTTTGTGTTTATACCGAAATACGTAGTAATTTGTATGTCTTTCATTACCTCCAGAAAAGCAAAAAAAAAATTGGGATGTGGGGCACTGAACATGTTTGCTAGCGTCGAATAAAACGCTTCACATTTTTTTTTTTGGACAGGCACTGTTACCCTCAGTGACAAACGGTTGTTTAGGCCTACATACTGTAATCTCAAACGTGAATGTTTATGTATATTAGTAAAAAGCCTACTTGTTTAGTAAATATAACTCAACAGAAATTAAACGAATAAGACAAAAATATTTAGATACCAAAAGGCATCCGTTTATACTGTTCAAGTACCGTGTACGTGAAACAGTTTTTGTTGTTCACGTATTTCAGTTTAATTAAAATTTTATGTTTGACGATCTCGTATGAGGGGGTTCCGAAACGCGTGACAAACCTAGTAGAAGTCACAAGACGGAACTGAAGTAAGATAATATATTAAGTAAATAAAATGATGCCTCGCGCGCACCTTGTATACACCCCAAGAGTTTCCTCCGCGCGCACCTTGTACAGACCTTTTTGAAGCAATAAAGTGTCCCTTCAAAATCCTTGACCGCCGCGCGCACCTTGTACAAACCCCAAGAAATAATCTCTGCGACGTACAGTTTAACGCCAGTCGTGAAGGGCTAAGCAGACAGGTGTTACTATGCTGGGAAACCACGCTAACGGAGAGGGAAGACTGGCTGTGGGATATAGCGACTCAATAAACAAACCATTAAAACCCAGCTACTCTCGGTTGAAAATTATTAAAATATATTTGGTAATGCCAATTCAGTTGGCAGCGCAAAGTTTTGACAGGGCGCGGGTGGGGTGTCTACGACTTAGAAAAACGGAACGTTTCATACACGTCCAGTAATAATGTTGTTCTTCAATCACGTTTACTTCCAAGGCTGTCAGTTGGCCAAGACTCGCTCATTGTAAATTCCGTCGCGTTTCCTTTCCTTCATTGTAAGAAATTGTTAATTTCCTGTAATGTTATATGATTTTTTTGCCGTATTGTGCGAACAGCGCTACTTCCGACGTGGCGTGGACGCCTCTGAGTTACTGCGCTCTCTCGTCCATACGCATTATAATATTTTGACGGTCGTTTAAAACGAATAAAACTAATTAAAACAGCCGTTGTATACCCGTGGGAAGGCACGTTCCGGTGGGGAATTTGTTTGTCATGGTAATTGACACCAATTTGTGCAGCGCCGTTCTCTATTGATCGCTCACTCTGCTATGCCCCTTTGATCAAGACGAGGCGGTTTGTGTGCTGTCAATGCGTTAATGCAAAACAAGTTTCCTTTACGCTTGTAGCAAATTCGTCTTTAATATATGTAGAAATGCTTAATAAGTATTTCGTACAGTATACGATCGCGTCACTCTCAGCGTTTTGCTGACCACCGAAAATGGCGTTCAATACCTTCCCGTACCTGCCCTTCAAAAGGCACCTGTACCTTCACGGGACTAAAGTATGAAGGAAATCAGCAGGAATGTAAAACAAAACTTGTAATTTGCCAATCACATTGTCTGTATATAAAAAAAAATGTAACTGTTCACAAGAAGAGCCAAAACTGGTATTCCACACGAGACAAAACAGTACTGCGTTTTCAGTGACGTCTTCCGATCTAGCAAAGATAGGCCTACTCTTCGTATCTGATATTCCCACATCGCGTAATCAAATTATTCTGAAGGCCTACTGGCAAATTTCCACACGTCACTTGAAGGAATAAGATTCCTTCTTACTTAGTAACAACAGTTCTCTTCCTTACTTTGTTATTCAAAGTAACGTTCGATTGGTATCCTCGCTGCTGTACCTGAAAAGCCCAGTTCCTCTTCAGGTTCCGACTGAACCTCTAATTGCGCGGAACTTTCCGCTACTGTCTGTCTCACAGTAACACTGAAGTAAGAATCTTTTTCGAAGCTTGATCTTAAGTTTTCTGTGACCTAGAAGAGTTCATGTTTAAGGAACAACAATCGAAACACACTTCGTAAAGATATACGGATTTTGATAATTCCTCGTGCCACTAGCCTCGCCGGAAGGAGAATGACCGCTGATATGTTGCGAGCAAAACATGTCACTACTAAATACAGGCGTTATCAGGTAGGTATTGGTAATCAGCTGTATTTAAAGGCCCGAGTGTATACGTAACCTACATACGGTGTGGCCATGAGACCCACGATCCACCACCCAACTACATACAGCAAGTTCCGCTTGTTAGAATCGGCTTACTATTTCTGGAACCGATTTAGTTAGGCTCCTTACTCAATACTGCGGAGATTACAACAAACAATACAGCTGTTTCGAGTCCGAGAATTTGATTCACTTATCTAATTACCGACACTTATTGTACTTCATTCACAATACCGAATTAGTCGCTAAAGAAAGTATGCCCAGTGATCACGAGAATTATTTCCAGGACCAATCAGTATCATTTGGGGCGATTACAGTAGACTATAATTGTTTGATTACATATCCATTCACTTTCATTGCTTTCATTCTACTTTTTATGTACCTGCTTCGCAACTTGTAAATCGGTTCTAACAAAACTTTACAGCAGAAGTTTTCAAAACTTGGTCAGCAGTCCCCTCAGATGTCTGCAACAGTTTGCTACAACCCCCTACACACTATCGGACCAGACCACCGGACCGTCGGGACAAAACGCAGTTTGGTCGTGGGTTCGAAGATGTGTAGGCGTGTCCGCGGACAAAATCTGTCGTGACGGACGGTCGGGAGGTTCGATGGGAAAACCATCGGACCGTGGACCGTCCCCACCACGTTTCAGTCTGGTCGTGGAATGTGTAGCGTTGTCGCCGAACTTCCCTTGTCGTTGTCAAACCTTCGCTGTTTGTGCTTCTGTTTCTTGTTGCGTTGCTAGCTGCGCAAGTTTCTGGAATAATAACTGATAAAAGTTGTGGTGATATAGCAGCACTGAATTTTATGTCTTCATATGATCTCCCAGTAGCTAAATAACGAAGTGTCACAATTAGCCTCTCTTCTGCACTCACGGATTCCGTGAAGACCGTATTTCTTCTTTGAATAAATGGTCTCACCAAATCCAGTAAATTGATGAAACATTCCTCATCCATCCATAAAAAATTACGAAAATCGTTTGAGTCCAGTTCTTTAAGTAAGATTGCATGGGTGAATGTTTTCCGTTTTTGAAACAAGTTCTTTGCCCACATTTTTCTCTTCTTTCGACACTTGCCATCACTAGTTGCTACTAAAGCACTTAAAGCTACACCGATTTTTTTACATTATTGAAAGATACGGAGCCATAGCGCGACACAAGATCCTTCCTTCACAAGATCAAACATTCGACTAGTCAGAGAAAATAGGTTCCTGTCTGAAGTTGGTCCGGTCCGAAGGTGTGTAGCCTTGACCCGACCACAGACGGTCTGGCTGTTTGGTCGTGTCTGGTGGTTCGGTCCGATAATGTGTAGGGGGCTTACGAGGGGTCTTGGGACGTTTTCGGAAACTAGGTATAATGGTTCAACATGAGAACAGAATGATAGATATCATTAACAAATTTAGGAGGCTGAATACGACAAAAAATTTCCTTGTGGGTAGAGACAGATGAATCAAGAAACAGGGAAGATACGAAAATGTTATGGGAAAAAACTATTTAAATTATGTACCCTTCTTACTAAACTCAGCGTTTTCAAAACGCAGTATCTTCCAATTCGATTTTTTTTTCACAAAAAGCAGTAAATTATAAACAACAATACAGTTCTCATTATTTAATAAAACTACCATTAATTTAACTAACTTATTGTAAGCCGCTTAATAGTTTCGAATTTTAAATTCACCCCGTAGGAAACGCATTTTATTTATACTTACATAGTGTATTTGGGAACAAGCGCCTCATCTTCCCCAGAAACACTTGATAGTGCAGGGATAACAAAAACTACAAATACTTAATCAGGAGGTGCTCGAATACACGCATATTGGAAAGCACTGCTTTAGAGGATTGGGTCCTCTCTTCCCCTTCCCCACGATACATACCTATTACCTACTTGCCTGGCTCGAGACATTTAATTGGTGCACAGACGCAGTAGGGTAACTGATTTTGGTCCACTGTAATGTATCGCCCATCTACCACTGTCCCGTTCAATTTCGACTGCTTGACATCAAACATCACACTATCCTCTGCATCAGTGAGTTCCAACTGGAGGGCCGCAACACCTTTCATGCGACCTTATCTTGAAAAATCAATTTATTTAGTGATTCTTATATTCACTTTAATAAGTAAATGACTAATAAAGTATTTTTAAAGTGAGAATGGTCTTGCAGGAGAAACCTATAAAAAATGTTTCATTGCTTCACTAACAACGTACCGTAGATTTCACTTTGTTTAATGGAAACTGTATTTGCGATAGTCCTGTTAATTTTTATCATAAGATCCTGACTATTTGTCCTATCCCTCGGCTGGACAAACCAGACGAGCTTGTCCGATGTTTCGTCCTTGATTCGTACTAGGTCGCATCTGTTATTCAAACTTACGTTTAAAGGTTTTCAACTGGAATTGTGTCATTTACAAGCCGATTCCTTACTGCAAAAGGTTAAGCTGCGAGCTGATGAATTATTTCCAAATATGCAAAATTTTGGACAAAAATGACGTCGATATTTGGAAGTACATACATCGGGCGAAAGGAAGTTCTCCACAATGATGTTAATCGAGAACCAGCCGAAATCGCCTCACAGATTTTCTCTACTTCACCTGCTGAGTTTACCGACAATTCCTGCTCAGTCGCAGCAGCAGATCGACCTCAGTTTTCAAATCGAAAAATATATAGTTTGTATATAAATATGCTGTGTTTAATATCATTTTTATATCTTCACCATTACATTGACGTAATGAAAGTTACCGTAAAATGTATGTAGTAAGATATATCAAATGTGCAAACTACCTCTTTTTACTTATTTTCAATTAAATAATGGCTTTTTTATTTTTACATTGCTTGTTGAAAATTGGTTACTTAATGCGGCCCGCCGATAGCTTCCAGAGTTTAACTGTGGTCCTCAAAAGTCTGAACATAATACGTTCTTTAGTAACATATATGACTTAGGCCTACACCATGAAGAATCTTATGCTTTAAATTACAAAGTTTTGCCGTTACAGACTCACAGTTTCTTCCAGTTTTGTGATCAGCAACCCTATAATTACGGGGACCTGGAAAAACTGTCGAAGTAGACGAGTCGTGCTTGTCGCGCAGAAAATTCGAAGTCGGCCGTGTACACCGACAACAGTGGACGCTTGTCGGTGTCTGCCGCGGAGATAACCGTTTTCTTTATACAGTGCCAGAAAGAACTGCTTAAAGCCTGATTGAGACAATTCGAGCTCGCATAAGACCTGGTATAACTAGGTTTATGCGAACGCTCACACTTTTATACCAACACGAAGCGACGGGCCATAAAATATTTGCATGGGCGGCCTTCGCTCACACCTCAAACCGTCATCATAACAAGTGTGAGCAAAATCCGCCCCTGCACAACTGACCTACGCCTTTATCCCCTGCCCCTACCTGACTGCCAAATACGTTTTCTAGTTCTACATTACTTGACTGGCTTCAAGCAGAGTAAAAAATTTATTAACATGCAAAGAAAAATAAGTGGAATTATAATCCATTTAGGCCTATATACTCATATTATCAAAATAAGGACAATATAAGGCATGGCTATTATATTTGAGAATTTATTAAAATAAAAACTTGACGCTTTTATTGAACTGACAATGATTTCTGTGTAAGTTTTGCGCCCGGTGAAGTCCCAGAAACTTTGTGTTTTTATGTTTAACTTTTCGTATAAAGTTCATGATTTTCTTGTTGGCTGCAAATTTTAATATTGCAACGCACAAGAATATTTCGTAATTGGCAAAATAGATAAAATACTCTTTTTACTTAATTGTAACTAACACTCCTCGTCTTAACTTTAAAAATTAAAATTTTATTGCAATGTAAATCTTTCAAAGATTAATTGCAATGAGGAACAACCAATGAATTAATTTTGATTACACATTTGTGTGAGTTATATGAAACATGTGTTAATATGCAGTTAAACTAGTTCTGCAATTAAAAAAATATTTAATGGAAAAAATTCTATACACAGTAATTTCCATTAAAATTATAACATGTACAAATTTCGCGTTCTTTTTACCAAACTAAAGTGTCTTTTTCCCAAAGACCTCAACGTATACCTAAATAGATATAGAACTAGTTAAATTGTAATAACGTTCTGTTATACAGAAACCTTTGTCACATATTAACTGTGAATTTTAAAAGTTTAAAATCCATGTCAGAGGATGAAAGATCTAAATTCTTCGCATTCGAAAATTTGCACGTTATAATTTAAACAAAGGTTAAAATATCGGTATGGAGAACCATACATGACTTCCATGTTCTAAGATTTATATTTAAAATCATATTCGAAATGAAATATTTCCATAGAAACTACGTCTTTCTACTAATTGCTTCAGCATTAACCACAGTACTGTGGTCACTAACGTATACCACCTCACTACCTTTTCGCACTCAATGGCACTGCCGAAGAGTCTGGTTTTGCAGAAAACATTGGACTACGGCTAAACAGCCCGGGAAGCAATTTTAACAACAAACTACTACTTTGTTGCCGCTAACGTAGTACACATATAAAAATTCTCCCCTCTACCTTCAACAATAATTTTTAATAATAGAAAATTACCCCTACCCCGTTCACCTAACCTCTTCATTTACAGATATTTCATCTACGTTTCTACAGTGGATTATTATGAGCTTCTTATCAGGATACTTTATTTATAAAAATTAAGTACTTTACTCTTGTTAAATCATAAAATGTTTCAGGTAAACTACCCCTTTCTCTTAACCGATCTTATCCAAAGTCAATAGACCTTCAGTCCTCTACAATTCAGGGATGCATGCAAAAAAATATTTGATTCTGTTTGAATGTGCGGCAGTTATCGTTCGTCATGGAAACATTTCTCTTGTTACAACATAAAATGTTGCAGGTAAACTACCCCCCCTTTCCCTTAACCGATCTTCACCAAAATCAACAGACCTTGAGTTCTCTACAACTCAGGAAAGTGTGCAAAAAATTATTTGATTCTCTTTGAATTTTCGGCAGTTATCGTTCGTCATAAAAAAAATTACCCTTTTTAAAACATAAAAAGGTTGCTGATAAACTACCCCTTTCCCTTAACCGATCTTCAACAAAATCAACAGACCTTGAGTTCTCTTTAGTTCAAAAAGGTATGCAAAAACGTAGTTTGTTCTGTTTGAATTTACGGAAGTTATCGTTCGTCATATAAAAAAATTACCCTTGATAAAAAACCGTTGCAGGTGAACTACCCCTTTCCCTTAACCGATCTTCACCAAAAACAATAGGTCTTGAGTAGTCTACAAATCAGGGCTGTATGCAAAAAATTATTTGATTCTGTATGAATTTGCGGCTGTTATCGTTTACCATAGAAAATACCCTTGTTAAAACATAAAACGTTTCAGGTAAACTACCCCTTTCCCTTAACCGATCTTCACCAAAAACAATAGGTCTTGAGAACTCTACAATTTAGGGCTGTATGCAAATAATCATTTGATTCTGTTTGAATTTGCGGCTGTTATCGTTTGCCATAGAAAATACCCTTGTTAAAACATAAAACGTTGCAGGTAAACTACCCCTTCCCTTAACCGATCTTCAACAAAATCAACAGCCCTTGAGTTCTGTATAATTCAAAAAGGTATGCAGAAGAGTAGTTGATTCTGTTTTAATGTACGGCAGTTATCGTTCGTCATAAAAAAATTACCCTTGTTAAAACATAAAATGTTGCAGGTAAACTACCCTATTACCTTAACCGATCTTCACCAAAACCAACAGGTCTTGAGTACTCTACAAATCAGGCTGTATGCAAAAAATTATTTGATTCTGTTTGAATTTGCGGCTGTTATCGTTTGCCATAGAAAAAAAAATCTACAGACACACAGACAGACACTTTTCAAAAAATGACTTTTTTCATGTTTTGAGTGTAGTACAATCAGAATCTGCAATAATCCCGAACACGATTTTTTTTGCCATCGCCAAAGGAATTTTTTTAATTGCATTTCCTTAAGGAACATGGAAGTAAAAACGCATTATTAGTATAACAATTAAAGTTTATTTCAAACTTAAAAAAAAGTACAAGAATATTTTACTACCCAAATAGTCTACCTGATTACACTTATATAAAATATTGTTACAACATCACAGAACAATCTACGTGTTTGTCGAATGTGCCAGAAGAATCTCGATGTAACGCGTGTGGCGTACGTGCTTGTCGACGCATTTTCGAGAGGTTTCTCGAAGGCGCCAGCCGCGCGGAATGTGCCAAGGTCACAGTTAATTACGTAGTTCACACGAGCGCTAAGACGCAATTAGGAACATTCTGGTCTGTGAGCGCAGGTATAAATACATGGCGGCAGCGGCTTTAAGTTTCAGTATATCTGCGATATATTTACAGAGCGGTATAACTAGCATTTTATATGCGTATTGATAGCACAATAAATTAATTATTAAATATATAAAATTATCAATCTCTAACATGTATGTGTATAATTTAATCTTAATGATGATTCTAACTATCTATGCTCATCAACACATACGTGATATCATTTATATAATTGAACATAAGAAACTCTTAAAATCTATTTGCATTCTTTCAAACTTTAGGTTAATATTTGGGTTGCATTGGTAATAATGAACGCATGTTTCTGATTAACTAAAATACTAGTTTAATTATCATTTATGACATATTATAATAGTACATAGGTTACGTCGCTGTACCTGAAATACATACATATTCATAATAAACAAAGATATATCTTAATATATGCTGAAACAAAGGAAAACATACATACATATATAAATCAAATGATGTTACAATTCAATATTCTACTTATTTAATGCGTTCATTAAATCCCAAATAAGCTTTTGTTTATACGTTCATTAAATACTTTATCAGATTTACTCATTACTTTTCTTAATAAATTTCTCAGGTGTGAATTCTTTGAAAGAAACCAGGTCAGTAGAAGTTATTAATTAGAAGTAATTATAATAATGGTTACTTGGTTAGTGAATATCCATTAGTTGTTGATGAAGTCTCGTTCTGGTGATGGAGATGGCTCGTAGATACATTCCGTAGTAAGTTGTTTTATCACTGCCACTTATCACTTTATTCTTCCGACCGCTCGCGTAGGTGTTTGTATATGTGTGGGTAATTGAAGTTCAGTGTTCAATCAATGTTCTATCTTACTGTGTTTGCTGTGTGTTCGTTTTAAAGTCAATATACATGTCTAGTTTCATTTGTCGCTGCTTCCACAAACGATCCTATAATTGATTAGTTTGTTTAATGTTTCGTGTTCATTATGTTGTTGATACACAATACTAAGTTCCAATAATTTGTATATCGTTTAGTGATGCTGTCTGTTAGTGTAACGGTCTGATTGTTCACTTGGTGTAAATTTCACTAAGTCCGATACTGCGCACTCCGGAAAAGTTCCACTACCGCGATATGAATGTATTATTAAGTTTTAAGTTCCTTGTTATTTATCTAACTTCCGAATGATTTGAGTAAACAATGGGAAGTTAGATAAATAACAAGGAACTTAAAACTTAATAATACATTCATATCGCGGTAGTGGAACTTTTCCGGAGTGCGCAGTATCGGACTTAGTGAAATTTACACCAAGTGAACAACAAATTATTGGAACTTAGTATTGTGTATCAACAACATAATGAACACGAAACATTAAACAAACTAATCAATTATAGGATCGTTTGTGGAAGCAGCGACAAATGAAACTAGACATGTATATTGACTTTAAAACGAACACACAGCAAACACAGTAAGATAGAACATTGATTGAACACTGAACTTCAATTACCCACACATATACAAACACCTACGCGAGCGGTCGGAAGAATAAAGTGATAAGTGGCAGTGATAAAACAACTTACTACGGAATGTATCTACGAGCCATCTCCATCACCAGAACGAGACTTCATCAACAACTAATGGATATTCACTAACCAAGTAACCATTATTATAATTACTTCTAATTAGTAACTTCTACTGACCTGGTTTCTTTCAAAGAATTCACACCTGAGAAAACTATTAAGAAAAGTAATGAGTAAATCTGATTAAGTATTTAATGAACGTATAAACAAAAGCTTATTTGGGATTTAATGAACGCATTAAATAAGTAGAATATTGAATTGTAACATCATTTGATTTATATATGTATGTATGTTTTCCTTTGTTTCAGCATATATTAAGATATATCTTTGTTTATTATGAATATGTATGTATTTCAGGTACAGCGACGTAACCTATGTACTATTATAATATGTCATAAATGATAATTAAACTAGTATTTTAGTTAATCAGAAACATGCGTTCATTATTACCAATGCAACCCAAATATTAACCTAAAGTTTGAAAGAATGCAAATAGATTTTAAGAGTTTCTTATGTTCAATTATATAAATGATATCACGTATGTGTTGATGAGCATAGATAGTTAGAATCATCATTAAGATTAAATTATACACATACATGTTAGAGATTGATAATTTTATATATTTAATAATTAATTTATTGTGCTATCAATACGCATATAAAATGCTAGTTATAAATGGCGCCCAACGTGGGGCTAGATACATTTGAGAAATTATTAAATTTACATATATAATAAATAACCCATTCATTTAGTTATAAATGGCGCCCATTCGCACGGCATGATACGTATTAACACAGATTGTTAACACGTACGGCTTAGGTAAAGAACAGGCAGTAGAAGTAGTAGAAAAAGTAGTGTCATAGAAGTAGAAGTAAGATAAGGGTTATTAGTGTAAGTCAGTTTGAATGATTACGCGCAGTAGGGCTAAAATGGCGAGCAATTCAGACAGTGTAGAACTTGACATTAATAACCAATTAGGAGCAGTAAATACCGAGGACAATACTACACCTAGTGAACCAAGTAGTGTGGTAGAGAGTCCAGAAGATAGGGCGCGAGGACAGACATCAAAACTAGAAGATGGAACTATACAAATGTTAATGGAGTTCATGCGTCAACAAGAAAAGAAACAAGAAGAACGAGACGAGAAACAAGAAGAACGAAGCAAGAAACTAGAAGAAAATATTAAATTAATAAGTGAAAAATTCGACCAGCAGAAGGAAGAACAAAAGGAAGGTAATAGATTAATTAATGAAAAATTAGAAAAACAAGAAGAAAACAGTAGATTAATTAATGAAAAACTCGACCAGCATAAGGAAGAGATTACACAAATAAGGTCGGAGATACGTGAAAGCCAGCAGACTTGGGAAAGAAAGGTCGATGAATTACAGAAAAAGCAAGATGATCTCGTGAGGGACTTGAGAGAAGAAGCCGACAAGAAGTACGTAGAAATACAAGAAAAACAAGATAATGATCGTCAAGAATGGATGGCGGCGGTACACTCTACCCAGACGACCGTTAAAAAGATTAATCACAAGTTCGATGTTCACGTTAAGGATTACAATAAGAAGCACGAAGAACTCAAGGCCGAGATGCACAATACCATACTGCAGAGATAACAAGAGCAAGAAGGAACAAATAGTAATATTATACAAAAATTAGAAGACGTAGACGGTAGACAACGTTCAACAGAACAGAAGTTGGACGAGACTACGAAAGAAAAGACAACTAGGATCGAAGAATTAAAAGGACATTTAAATAAGGTAAGAGAAAACCAAGAGAGGTTACAGCGACAACTGATGGAAGGTGATTGTGGAATATTAAATCGATTTAACGGACCTAACCACAATGATCTCAAATATAATGGCACAGACAGATTCCCTATGGAATTCCTCAAAGAATTGTCCGAAGTTCAAGAGTTATATTATCCCGCTGACAATATCAAGTGGATTGGCAAACATCTGGAGTTAGACGCAGGAATTTGGTGGCGAGTGATACGTGACCAGATATCAAACTTCGCAGAATTCAAGGAAGCGTTCTCTCTAAAATATTGGGGCCAGGAACGACAGGACAGTATCCGGGACCATTTGGAGTTTGGCAGATTTGATTGGCGCGGACCAGTTACTGCTATTCAATATATTGAACGGATTTTATTGGAAAGTAAGCAGTTAACACCTACTTTGTCTGATTATCAGTTAATACGTAAGATATCTCGTCACTTTGGGCGGGACATCCAGCTTGCGGTGGTTACAAGAGGAATTGTGACGATACCAAACTTCGAATCTCTGATCATCGAGTATTCACAGATTCAACCAAGAATTAATAGAGAAGCGAACTATGCAGCAAACGAGGGAAGAAATGCGTATAAAGAAGGTGAAAGTAGCCTGAACAAAGGAGGCGGTATACAGAAGAAAACATGGGGTGACAGACCCGCCATAAATAACCAGCCCCGTAACGCGGACCGGCGCGCTGTCAACACAATAGAGTTTACAAACACGACAGCTGGTGCATCGGGCACTCAACCTAAAAGAAATCGTCAACAAGAAGAGGAAAAAAAAAATCCCTCCACCCATTAACAAAGATAGCCGTCAAAACAAATGACTACCAGACGAATATTATCCTACCGGACTTACGAAGCGATTTATTGTGTAATGATGATGAAGAAATTTCTCAACGAATAATCAGGTGTCCAGAGATAAATATCAAGTTCAATAATAATGTTAGTGTACAAGCGTTAATCGATACTGGATCTGTAATAGCTGGGTTGTCTGAGTCGTGGTTTCACCAAAACAAACATAATATTACACCTTATGAAATATTACCGATGTCTAACACATTAATAGTTAGCGCAGTTGGTAATAAATCAAAGCTAATCAGAAAACAAATATTATGTGATATCTATATTGAAGAAATTAAATATGAATGTGTTTTCCTAATAATACCAGATTTGATAAAACCATGCATATTAGGAACCAATTTTCTTCAAGAAACAGGGTGTCTCATTGACATGGGAAGAAGAATCGTCGAAATAAGAAGAGAGGATAACGAAGCGACGTACACGGTGCCTATGATGCATATAGAAGTGGTGGACGTAGAAGAAGAAGAAGAGATCATCAGAAACATTAACAAGAAGATAGAAAGTACAGAATGCGGAGATAGAGGAACGTTGGAAAGGTTAAGGGAGATTCTAATAAGGAATTGTAGTTTATTCAGAGAATGCCCCGGAAGAATCGATGGGTATGTCCACGAGTTCCGAGTCACCGACCAGACACCGTACTTCCAGAGAGGATGGCCTGTCCCATTAGCCTATAAAGGGAAGGTAGATGAGGAGATTCGGAAAATGTTACGGTATGGGGTCATTGAGAGATGCAACAGCGCATATATCAACCCACTAGTTACGGTAATCAAGAAGGACGGTAGCGTACGATTGTGTTTGGATGCGAGGAAGGTGAACAGTGTGACTATCCCAGACTACGAGGGTGCCCCTCCAATAAACGACATTTTGGCGAGATGTGGAGAGATGAAGTACTTATCTACCGTGGATCTAACTAGCAGTTTCTGGCAAGTACCACTGAAGTCGGAATGCCGGAACTTCACCGCTTTTATGTACGACGGCAAGTGTTATCGTTTTACAGTTACACCATTTGGCCTGAGTACCAGTTCTGCTGCACTGACCAGGGGATTGGACACAGTACTGGACGAAGAAGTAAAAGAGAATACCATTATTTATGTCGACGATTGCCTGTGTTATTCAGAAGATTTAGAAACGAATTTGTTACATTTAGACTTATTATTATCTAATTTAAGAAGGGCAAATTTAACCATCAATTTGGAGAAGTCGCAGTTCTTCAGACAAGAAATCGCGTACCTCGGTTATCAACTAACAACGCAAGGAATACGAGCAACGGACGAGAAGATAGATGCCATTATGAAGTTCCCTGCACCTCGGAACCAAAAACAATTAAAAGGTTTCCTGGGGTTGACAAATTTCTAATCGTTTTACAGACAAATACGCGGAAACTACTAAACCATTACTGGAGTTGTTACGGAAAGGACAGAAATTCACTTGGACACAGGAATTAAATGAATGTTTTCAGCAGGTTAAAAGGTTATTCGTAGAAACAGTTATCTTAAAGTTTCCCCGAATAAACAAAAGATATTATATGCAATGTGACGCCAGCAACTTTGCATATGGCGGACAACTATATCAATTGGACGAAGAAGGAAGAATTGGAGTAATAGCTTTTACCAGCAGGACATTCAAGGGTGCGGAAATAAATTATTACACTACGGAGAAGGAGCTTTTGTGTATTGTAAGATGTCTTGAGCGGTTCCGTATATACATACTAGGACAACCGTTAACCATCATTACTGATAATAAAGCACTGACTTTTATGAATAAATGTCATTTAAACAACTCGCGTATTACACGCTGGATCTTAAGTATTCAGGAGTACAAATTTGACATTGTCCATTGTAGAGGTAAGGACAATATTATTGCCGATCTTCTGAGCAGAAATCCAGAAGATGCCACACCAGAAGTAATTAGTGACAATATTTCCGAATATTTAATTAACCACCTGACAATCAAAATGGATAAGAAGGTGAGCAAGATCCTAATGGATATTGGAAGGCACCAAATTCAAGACCATAAGCTTAAGTATATTATTGATAAGATTAGGGAAAATTGTATAGATAAGAAATTAAATAAATTTTATAGATTCGTCGATGAGAAATTGTACAGATTACGCAAAGGAGAGTGGAAACTATACGTACCGAACAGTGTGTCTGGCGAAATAATTGCTGAAATACACCGTATGTATGGGCATCCCGGTGCGAAGAGATGTATCAAATTATTGCAGGAGTACTTTACCATGGACGGGATGTTAAAGAGGGTGAAAAATTACGTACGGACTTGCGACACTTGTCAGAAAAAAAAGGATTCCGGCAACAGAAGCTCGTTTGGAGGAACAAAAGCCATAATACCGTTACGCAAGGGTGACCTTGTGAGCGCGGACTATTACGGACCGTTACCTGCTTCGTCGGGCGGGGTGAGGTATCTATTTATTATGGTTGACAACTTTACCAAATACGTACGACTTTTCACACTTCGAAGGGCAACGACCGTCGCTACACTGAGGAGAGTACACCAATACCGTGAAGAACTAGGGTCTCCTAGAGTGATTATCACAGACAACGGAACGCAATTTTCATCTAAAAAATGGTTAGATGGATTAACTGAACTAAATATCCAACCACGATTTACCGCAATAAGGAACCCTTGTGCGAATCTGGCTGAAAGAATCAACAGACAGCTTGGGAACTTATTTAGGATCTTTGTTGGTGATCAACATACAAAGTGGTCGCGTTACGTACCAATCGTCGAGAGTTGTATTAACGAAACGTACCACGAGACGATAGAAGTAACACCGTACGAAGCTCAGCTCGGAAGAAAACCTCCCAGAGCGTGGGAAAAATACATCAACAAGGATATGCTCCTAGTTAAAGGGGTAGATCATAACCAAATATTTATCAAAATGAAGGAGAAGAGAGAAAAACAAGCAAAATTATGTAATGAGACTAAGACCATTATAAGATTCAACATTGGTGAGAAAGTGTTAATCAGAACATATCATCAATCGGACGCGGTCCAGAAAAGAATTGAAAAATTTTGCGAACTGTACTGCGGACCATATAAAGTGCATCAAATTCTCGGAGAAGCTACTTATTTACTCGTTGATTGCGATGATGACAAGAAACTCCGTGGAAAATTTAATGCCAGACAATTGAAAAAATACTATGAACCAGAGAATTGAAGATGAAGGAAGAGGAAGAAATAGAAGAAGATGTCTTAAGAAGCTAGCTGATGCTGATGAATCAACTGCTTTAGGGTAATTGACGCGGTGATATCATTCAAGCTGGCTTATCCAAGAAAGTTATGTACTTTAATTGTTGAAACATAACATCAAAAATGTATTTAGTCAATTAAGCACTAATTAAATGTTAGATAATAAGATAAATTAACATTTAGTGTGACATTTTAGAAAAACATTGCAGTGAATGCAAAGGACATTTAATTGCTATTATTTGATTTATATGGTAATAAGTTAAAAGGACAAAGTGAGAAAAATGGACACTTAAAATCAGATAAGTGATAATATTCTACGAACTAGATAGTGAATGAACTTTATTAATATGAGTGTATGTAATTAGTAGGTTAGGATTATAAATGATGTTATCATGAAGTAGGTAAATCATTGAAACTAAATGTAATACGTGTATGTAAATTATTAAGATAATTACAGTTAACGTAGCGATTGTGTCAATTAACAATCTAATTTTAAAAAAAATAACAGTTTAAAAGATTTTACTGGTAAGATCATTAGTAATGCACAAAGGTGTATATGTATAGGAGATTTTCTTTGATATCATGTAAAGGTTACATTGAACCGCGTAACTGTTTGATAATATCTTGTGAATATGATATTTTAGAAGGTAAAATCTTATTCAATTGATGAAATTATTTAATTGCTTATGGAATTTATGATTTATCTGATAATTATAAAGATAAGGTAATTATATGTAAATTCGACAATGTGAAATGCGTTCAGCTATCCCAAATAGCTAGCAATAAATTCAGAGAACCGATTAAAACCAAAAGGGGGTGTACCACTGGTCATATAAGCTTTTGAAAGTAGGTTATTGTGTATACCTTCCCCTGAAGAAGATGGACACGAGGCGACGTACAGGGCGCAGAATTTAGATTTGAGTTGTTCCCAGAGGTCACATCGTCAAATCGAAATTGAGGACACTGTAACGAGCAGAAAATTTTAAAAATTTTAAATTTCACCTCGGCAGAGTACGTTCACACGAGGCAAGTGTCAACGACTTATGGTGGAGCAATAAATAAGGAGTAATGAGAAGGTGTCAGTGAAGCGTTGCTGACTTGACAATAGAAACGCATTAAGTTCAATCCAACTATAGAATTTGGTGGCGTAAGATGACAGGGAAAGTTTCGTCCAGAATTATTGCTCTCCGCAGCTGTAACAAAGTAATAAGGACATTCACACCCGTACCAAGAATTGTAGCAGATGTGGCCGTGTTACGTCAGTCGACGATAAGCGACAAAAACAAGTGATGCTCCATACTACAATGAAACGGATACGCTGCACCTTAAGTAACAATACTGGAAGATAGGCTGACAAAAACTAAAGTCATGTTACACAGCTGGAGGTATCGTCTAATTGACAGACAAGAATTTACGAAGGGAAAGTTGGGGTGACTTCAACGACCAGCAGATGTTCGAAATTACTAATAGCCAGAAAAAAGGGGTAAGAGCATAGAACAATACGCCAGGAAGACTGTAAGTACAGATAATGGGAATCTATAGAAACACAGAGTTTACTCAGACAATAGGCTGATAGACAAGCTGTTGATAGCCGTAGTTTCTTCGAAGCGGGTCAACGATCGTCAAGCCAGAGAGCAGGGAGACCTAAGGACCTATCAGGGACCTTCAGCCAGCGAGAAATTTGTTGGTGAGGGATGTTTCCATAGCAACTGAGACGGAGAACCTATCGGAAGAACTATGACGTAGGATTTTGACAGAGTGGGACAGTATTTTCCGAGAAAATCAAAAACTGACCAATCTCGAAAAGAAGTGGGCGTGAAGCGCGCCAGAGACAAAATTTTGAGTAGGGACGAATTGATAAAACTAGCTGTCCAGGAAGGCGGAGAGGCAGTCATACTCAATTTTTTAGTCAGTCATACTCAATTTTTAGACAGTCAACACTCAAATTTCGAATAGTTATACTAAAGTTTTTACAGTTAGAATTTTCAGACAGTTGACAATTCAATTATCAAGTAGTTTAACTACAAGTGCGAGAGACGGTATATTATAAACTTCCCATTGTTTACTCAAATCATTCGGAAGTTAGATAAATAACAAGGAACTTAAAACTTAATAATACATTCATATCGCGGTAGTGGAACTTTTCCGGAGTGCGCAGTATCGGACTTAGTGAAATTTACACCAAGTGAACAACAAATTATTGGAACTTAGTATTGTGTATCAACAACATAATGAACACGAAACATTAAACAAACTAATCAATTATAGGATCGTTTGTGGAAGCAGCGACAAATGAAACTAGACATGTATATTGACTTTAAAACGAACACACAGCAAACACAGTAAGATAGAACATTGATTGAACACTGAACTTCAATTACCCACACATATACAAACACCTACGCGAGCGGTCGGAAGAATAAAGTGATAAGTGGCAGTGATAAAACAACTTACTACGGAATGTATCTACGAGCCATCTCCATCACCAGAACGAGACTTCATCAACAACTAATGGATATTCACTAACCAAGTAACCATTATTATAATTACTTCTAATTAGTAACTTCTACTGACCTGGTTTCTTTCAAAGAATTCACACCTGAGAAAACTATTAAGAAAAGTAATGAGTAAATCTGATTAAGTATTTAATGAACGTATAAACAAAAGCTTATTTGGGATTTAATGAACGCATTAAATAAGTAGAATATTGAATTGTAACAGCATTTGATTTATATATGTATGTATGTTTTCCTTTGTTTCAGCATATATTAAGATATATCTTTGTCTATTATAAACATGTATGTATTTCAGGTACAGCGACGTAACCTATGTACTATTATAATATGTCATAATTGATAATTAAACTAGTATTTTAGTTAATCAGAAACATGCGTTCATTATTACCAATGCAACCCAAATATTAACCTAAAGTTTGAAAGAATGCAAATAGATTTTAAGAGTTTCTTATGTTCAATTAAATAAATGATATCACGTATGTGTTGATGAGCATAGATAGTTAGAATCATCATTAAGATTAAATTATACACATACATGTCAGAGATTGATAATTTTATATATTTAATAATTAATTTATTGTGCTATCAATACGCATATAAAATGCTAGTTATAAATGGTTGCCCAACGCGTGGCATAATAGATTTATAAATTATTCAAGTTATAGCGGTTCGAGTTATTACTGTGCGCGTTCAATTAGTTATTAGTGAAGTGTTGCGTTTTATAATCGGGCGGTACATTGTAATACAATTGTGTTTAATATTAGTGACATTTTATTGCGTGTGAACAATTTTTATTTAATTTGTTGTAATAGACTGTGTTGTTAATTACGAACTGTTTAACTGTAAAAATTAAAGCTGGTGATTAGTGACTTAATTGGTGTCTTGTATTTTGTTTCCACTGTACCTACGACGATGGAGTAGACCGTCGTAACAATATGTTAACAATACCTGTGTCATGTTTTCAATGACCTACTTAAAAACTTCAAGAGAATATTTCAGAATACTTAGATATGTAGGATGTAAGTTTTGCTTCGTTAATAATTTAAAAAAAAAAAAGTGTATCGACGTTAGTGCAGCGGACTGACTACAGTACGCTTTAAAATGTGGGGATTTAAGTTATAAGTTGATACATAAATGACAGACGTACTGGTATGTTAAATGTAATTGTAAGTCGATACAACTCTTCGCCTATGTTTAAAGTGTGAATTTCTTTGCCCCAGCGTACTCTGAGTTGCTACGGGTTTATTGAGATTGTTGTGATCGCTTGTCAACATTCACTTGCTGAGGGCGGCCTTTTGTTACACATTGAATGAGGTATTTAGGTATGAGTAAAGGACGCCACCTGTGAATAATTTTGAGGCCCAACCGTCGACGCGGATTAAGGTGTGAGGGAGGTTTTTCCGTTCCCCGATACAACTATAATTTCTGATTTGTGTGGAGCGACAATTGAGTACCCAATTTGCAGGGGACGAATTTTCGCCATTTGACGGTCAATCACAGAGATTCAGAATTTTGTAGATTAACCCTGTAATTGAGGCACATACACAATCGTCTGAGTCGTCGAAACGGGTTTATACAAGGTGCGCGCGGCGGTCGAAGAATCTGAAGGGACACTTTACTGCCTAAAAAAAAGGTCTATACAAGGTGCACGCGAGGTTTCGGAATGATTATAGGCTATATATCCCTCATACGATATCGTCAAACAGTAAACATTTAATTAAAGTGAAACACATATAAACATAAAAAACTGATTCACGTACATGCTAGGATTATAAATTCTAAGTGATTTGTCGATGAGCGAGCGGCCCGTAGCGGTCCGCCAGGTAATTATAATCAGGTTATAGATATGTTACATAAAACATTAAAGAACACTTCGTTGATAAATTTCTCTACCTATATCGCGCTGAGCGAGGTTTATGAAATAATTTGCTTTTTATGAAATAATAACATAAATCTAGAAATTAACTTGCATATTAAATGACCACAGGATTGACCTACCTGATGTATCGTTGTCTGAGGAAGACAAAATTCCTGTTACCGAAATTAAGGATACTCTAAAAACCGTGAAAAATTCGACGGCCACCAGGTCAAAATATATTCCATATAAGCTCTTTTTGACAGACCCAGTTTTTGACCTTTTGGCATATGTCTTCAATTACGTTTAAAAGGTGAAAAGCTCCCTCTTGAATGAAGACTGCATGTATTTCCAAACTCCATAAAAAAGGCAGCAGAAAGATACTATCGAATTACAGAGGAGCAAATGTAACCAATTCCATCTCAAGGTATATGGAAACATTTTCAAAGCAAGAATTGAAAGCCAATATGAGGATAGGGGTTTCGTCCAGGCCAATCTTGTACGGATTATACCTTGTAGGCCTACCTGTACTGTATTGTTTGATTCCACATTTTTATAGTTTTCTACTGTACAATTCAAATAACAATATACTAAAAGTATTGTAACAAAAGTGAGTGTTTTAACATGTAATTTCGAATAGACCCATATTAGCTCTTCCAACGGCCACATTGCTAATTCTTGAATCTAACCACAACTCATTGGGTATACTAATTTATGAGCTTTATTAGAATACATGCAACAACGAAAATAACAACATAACAAATTATAAATCAGGTATAGAGCGACCAAAACTGACCGCCGCGCGAAAAAACCCTTGTATAAACTTTCGGAAAGGACCCATTGACCGCCATGCGCGCCTTGTAAAACAACATCGAAACACGCGAAACTAGCTGAAATCAACTAGATTCGTATTCTGTGAATTCATGTGGAGGCATCACTGCGAAGGAAACGATTTGTTCCAACAAATATGTATGGCCACGTGAATAGTTATTGTAATGAATGTGTATGTGTATATTTAATGAATATTAGGTTTAATTTTACGTGGTTACGCTTCGCATTAATTTTGTGCTGTGTATCATCAGCATGTGTCATTTTAATGGAGGTAAGTCAATTATAATACTTTTATACTGCAGAACATACACAATTATACTTCCTACTAAAGACTATAGACAGGTCACTGAAAGATTAACATTATGCGTGAATTATCGAACGCGCGGATTAAGTGTAAATGGACCCATACGTGAATGTCACAATCCTTTCATGTCCTGTGCGCTAACGGATCCAAACAAAGCCTTCACCGCTGTATTCTTGCGCATACATATGTATAATATAAACATACGCTTGATCATGTTCCTAACGCGTTAAATTTGCAGCGTACACGGTATTTAGCAATACCACTAAAACGAAACCTCTCCACAAGTGCCGACGGCATTCTACTGTTATAAATAAAAACAGCGTAATTTACTCAAGTGTCTCAAATAAAAAAATTAAACATTAAACTTAAAAAAAAAAAAATTCTAACGAAACGTTCCAAGACCACAGCGGAGTCGACCCCGCCATTGTACACACTCCGCTTAATACTATAATCCGGTTTATCTTACAGAAGAATAGGCCTACTTTATACTCACTCAATAAACGGCGCCTTATCAAAGCTGCTGCCTTGAACTGCTCAAGTACGTAACATGTTTTTAGGGTACGATATACAAACGTTTCTCGCAGCGCAGAAATCGCTTCGTAACAAACAATCGTATGACTCCGCTTCCAAAGTGCGTGCCTAGTGTTACTGTTAACATTTGTCCCAAACAGAAAGAGACGGTAAGTTTATACCTTATAAACCCTTTTCATTTTCAGGCATTCCTTGTTGTATAGTGTAACTAGGACCTGCTCCTGATAAGGATGAGATTAACTACTGGTGTTTGGAGGGGGGGGGGGAGATGAGACTCGGTTGAAGGTTGGGCCCGCCAATTTCCTCAAGACTAATAAGAAACTGGGAATTCTTCCCTTATAACTTTATGAATACACTTTATTTTACGTTTCAAAAATTTTGAGCAAACATACGTGAAGTACTGTATAGGCTAACGGTTGAAGAAAATATGAAAAGGGCTGATTTCAAAATATTGTGTCTTGATTAATACTCAAATTCAAGGTAATAATCTCGTGTCATTAGAAATTACTTTAATTACAAATTTGTATTCTTTAATAACTCTTGTGTCAATGAGTCTTTCTGAAGATATTTTGAAGAACCTGGTTTTATTACCCCTTCACAGTTTAATCTTAGAACGTTGTTCTAAGAATGTTTCAAGCTACTTATAGTTTGTGTAAAGTACGGTATATTTTATGTAAAATCGAGCAACAAAATCTTATCATTTTCCGTATTAAAAGTCAAGAAACTGCTAGTTTACCTGCGCAAAAACGACCAACGGTTCAAATCATGGCGCTAATAGACTAGAGAAGTCATTATATAGACAACCTTCTCAGAGAAGTGAGTCTGGGCGAGAAAGGTAAAAGTAGATTATTAGGCTCTGACTTCGTTGTCTGGCGCGTACATTAACGCTTTTAAGGCTGCAAATACGTACATCACTTTCCAAATGTGGAACTATCATTAATAAGAAAACATGATTTTATTAATTTACAAGTATTATAATTACTTCTGTTTCTAGAATTACTTATAAGCTTCACTTAAACACACGGGACTGGCTTACAAATAAGCTTACGTTAAGTGATTATGGAATTTTACTTAAATTTTTAACAGCCCTGGAGGAGGGGGACTCATCCAACTGATCCCTCCTTGTTACGCTATTGGCATTGTCATTATTAAGAAAACCCTAATTTTATTTTATTAATTTAACAAATATTGTAATTTCAGTTATTTCTACAGTTATCAGTAAGCTATTTTTAACACACTCGACTGGCTTCGAAGTACATCTACATTAGTGATTACGGGATCACGCTGAAAATCTTAATAGCTTTGGGGGGGTGAACCCCCCTCGCAAACCACAAACGTTTCAGCTGGTGCACTGATTGACACGCAGTAACCGTGTATGTAAAAATCTCTCACTGTCTCAGTCACTTTGAAATTTATGAAACTTTCACATCTGACTGAACGTAAGGATTCGACGATCCATTAGATAATAAAGATCGATAATAAAGATGCTAAACACGACGAAACGGTTCACAAACGACAAAAAACAACAACGAATAATCGACGTTACAAACTCTTAAGATACGTACCAGTGGTTCGCAAGGATAGCAGTCTCCTGGTAACTCCCAAAAATGGTAAGCCATTGGCACTGAAGAGACACTCGCTGAACTGACTACTCAATACTGATCACTGTCAATACAAGCGATCCCCTCACGTTTGATGTACGTACGTTTAAAAAAAAACGGAATGCCAACAACATAACGTTTGATATGACTAATTACATTGTTGTGTCTTATGTACAGACGTTGTTTCTCGAATAATTCCGAAATATATCAATCGACAGAATTCACTACGGTGTGCAAGTATGCAGAATGCAGACGCTATACTCCAGACGACACGAGACGCGAAATGGTAATTAGAGTTTGTCATATCAAAGAGATTAGTACTACGTTAAATAATATTTCACTTGATACTTGGTAAAAGATTAAAAAGATCGTACTTGGTAATGCATTTATAAAAAATTCCGTTTTAAACCTCATTAGTAAACTGTGTATGTATGCATACATAGTATATTTATGCAGCTGGCTATATCTGGAGATGGGTTCAGTTAAACCGAAACAGGAGCGTAACTGGGAAGGTGACTCAACCCCTCTGCAGAGCTATTAAAAAAAATCAGCAAAATTCCTTAATCACTTAAAGTAGGCCTATTTCTAACCAGTTTCGTGTGTTAAAATAAGCCTTATAAATAATAGTAGAAATATAACGTATTACACTATTTGTAAATTAATAAATCGAGTTTCTTAATAATGACAATCATTCCACATTTGTAAATAACGCACGTATCCGCAGCCTTAAGAAATAATTATGTGCGCGCCAGAAAACAAAGCCAGAGCATATTAATCAACTTTTACCTTTCTCACTTCTCTTAGAGGCTTTTCTGTATCATGGCTCGTTAAGTCTCTATGGTCTGAACCGCTGTTTTTGTACAGGTAAAGTAGCAGTTTCTTGACTTTAATTTGGAAAAATGAGAAGATTTTGTTGCTGGATTTCATATAAAAAATGCCGTACTTTAAGTAACACACTATAAGTTGCTTAAAACATTCTGGCGACGACGTCCTTAGATTAAAGTGCGAACGGGTAAAAATACTATCTAATTACAGAGGACTAAGTGCAACCAACACCGTCTCAACATTATATGGAAAAATTATCAAAGCAGGAATTGAAAGCAAACTTTATGATATTGAGGAACAGAACGGGTTTCGTGCAGGCCGATCTTGTATAGATAATGACTTCGCATTAAAAAAAAAATGGTATTTACAGACCTAAAGAAGACATATGCTAGTGTTTTACTGAATAAGCTATGGCTAGTGTTATTAAAAAAATGGTATCACTGCTGTACATGTTAGACTATCTGATGAATTTTCAGTCACCAAGGGATTGCGAGAAGGTTATTCTACAGAGCCTACTTTATTTGATACGTACTTGAATTGAGCTTTATAACGCTGAAGGCACAACGGTTCCAATATGGGGATAGCTATCAATGACGAAAAGCTCTTCACTTTGCATTCCGTGGACAATCAATTAATTATAGCTGAAGATGAGAATGACAACTGTTATATGGAAACTAGATGAAAAAATGGGGCTTAACAATAAATACGAATAAGATTGAATATATTGTAATCGAAAAAATATGCAGAGATAGATTGTTGCTGCGGGGAGTTTTGGATGAACTAGATTCATAGAAATACCTTGGTTTTATGGTTACAAAAGACGTCATAAGTGTAACAGGAATAAAAAAACCGTATAGGACAACGGAAACAAGTGAGGATACAGTTACATTCCTCTTTATGAAGCAATCAAATAAGGTACGAAACAAATATTTTACGACCGATTTTATGAGTTATAAAACGTTTTTACATAAAAAATGCGTACGTTCAAGTACTAATTTTTAAAATAACTGCTGTCATCAGGTATGTGTTTTTATTGCGAGTATGGGACTTGCAAGATATAAGTCCCATCTTAAAATTTCCCACACGTCGAAATTATTTAAATTAACGTGGTTTATTTAAGAACATCCCGTAAAATAATTACGTACACTCGCGCACGGGCCTAAGTATCCATACACACCACTTCACTGCACTTAAAGTTGTTTTACAAGTCTAAAAATACTTAAAACTAACATTTTTCGCAGTGCTTCTTACCAATTAATTTACAATGTTCATACCTACAGTCTACTTATTCACATAGAGTCTTTATGCTATCATATGCTTTACTCTCTGCTACATTCCATATGCAATTAGAATGTCCATTGCAATATTGTAATGACCAAAAATTTTAATTTTTTAAATTTTGATCAAGAAGTACGTTACACCAGCCAAGTCACCCCAACCCGGGCCAGAAGCAATAAATAAAGAGGCAACTTAACGAAGTGTCAACTGGTCGCTTGCCAAGAACAATGAGAGTATGCCTGACACAACACTACAATAGGAAGTAAGGATCGCCTGTGACAGACTCGACTCAACTGAGATTTACAGCCCACAACAAACTGGACAAAAGATGCAGTACGGTGGCCCAGATACGGAGAAATTGTAGCGAACACACGCTGTAAGGTTAATTTGGAGCGTGCCAGCAATAAGAAAGGAATACTCACACAAAGGGACTCACCCCGTATGAGAACAAAACCATGTATATCTAGTGAATAGGACCAGAATGTGCGCACAGCGTGAAGACATCTTACTGGTGACAACTAGTATTTATGACGAGGGACAGGAGTGGCATCTTGGAAATGACGACACGCAGTGTGCTGCTAATTGACGAAAAAGGGTCATGGGAAGTCAAACAATAACGAAATGCGACGTCTTGTTCGCGTGAGAACAACTGCAGACCTCCAGAGTATACTTAGACAAAAGCTTGATAGACAGGCGCGGAATTGCTCTAGATTCTAGGAAATGGTACGGAGCCCTTTCGTCGTGTACTTGAGGGGATGCCCGATAACCAACCAGAGTCCGGCATCTTCCTAGGACGCAGGTGGAGAGGACTGTCGTCATGATAGCAACGCGAACAACGAATCAGAGGTCGAGAACCATAGTTCTACATAAGGGTAGGAGTTCATCTGACCTATCATGGTTGACCAAAGGCGTGTTTGCCAGGACGTTGCATTGTGGTAAATGAAGCTTAATCAAAACTGTTTACACGGCACGCAGAGCGGCAGTCTTAATACAATTCTCAGTCTTCATAAAATTTTCAATCTTATTCTATTTCTCAGTCTCAGTATAAATTCTCAGTCTTAATACATTTCCAGTTAATATACGTTTATCAGTTTTACTCTGAAACTCAGTTACGCAGTGCTTTAATCAGTTAACACAGCATTTCAGTTATTGACAAGTTATTCAGTCATAGTGTATCCGCAGTGACTCAATCATGCAGTATACGTCAGTGGTTAAAAACATTCAGTTACTCAGTTTTACTCAGCTACCGCTTGTTAAGAACTAAGTTAATCATTCGCAGTTTTCATTTAATAACAGACTCGCAGAACTTTCGTTAATGCTTTACCGAGTTACGTAAATGTATCGTTGCACAGTGCGAAGTGTTACAATACCGAATGAAACAATACATCACGTAATCTAAAACACAATACATTAACGTATATAGATACAAGAAGAAGTTTGACGATAGACAGTTATATATATACACGATAATTAACAATGAACGCACTCACACAACACATAGCTTTATAAACTCTCATATTAACGACCGACATCAACGGAACACACACACTGCGAGTGAATCTTATCCGCGAGTGTTAAGTGATGATAACATCGAAGCTACGCAACCTTACGCATTTGGATCATCAGTGGGAAGGAGTTTCGCCGATGGAAATTTTGGATAATCCATTTCACAAGTAAATCTTTATGTTATTACTGTTATAATAACTCTACTGTCCTGACTCTTTTCAAAGAAATCACCCTTTGAGAATTTAGATTGATTATCATGGTAATTTTAAATAAAGCTATTCATCTGAGGCAAATGAACGCATTAGTGTAAGATTAATATGTTGATTGTTTATGTTTATGTATGTTCATTGTGATATATATATATATATATATATGTGTGTGTGTATGTTTTCAGCGAACGACGTAATGAATTCATATAGTAATTTGATTCTTATATATATGTGTTCTCTTTTATGAATGTATTTACAGGGCATAATTTATAATTTATACCCATATATTGGAAGCTTCTTTGTTTGAATAATGTTAAATAAATAAGTGTTCATTTTACTAAGTATTTATGTGTTCATTATTGTCAATTTTACCTTGTAACAGACATTAACGTCAATTGAATGAATTGTAGTAAAATTTTATATCATTTCTTATACAACTATCAGAGTCTCATTGCAGTAATTATGCTAATCATTAATGAACATAGTCACTAGCATCAAAGTAATTAATATATCACGTAAATTCAATTAATTTGGCATAATTTAACCTAATTGGATAATTACATAATAAATTCCATAAAGTAGCATAATTGCATATTATATAAATAGAAAGTGGGGCACAACAAATATCAATTACATCCCCATTATTATAATATGTATACATAATTTAATTAAAGTTTATCCTAATGACAAGGGATTTATTACCTTTAATTTGAATAACAATTAATCAAGGCAGAATATTTTGAAATCAGCGCTTTTCCATATTCTTTACAACCCTTATACTTTACGTTGATTTACCCCAAAACATTTTATAACACTATATGGGAAAAAGCCTGAATTTCTCATTTGTCCTAAGCAAAAAGGTAAGACAACCTTAGGATAAAGCTAGTCTCATCCCTACCCCACAACCTGCTCCTAGTTACTCCACTGAGGTGAACATTTTTTCCTCGGCGGTGGTAACCAACTCCAGACGCAGAAGGCTCCCAGACAGACTATACCTAGGCGAAACTCCCCTGCCCTGGCCTCAGGAAGTGAAGTACCTCGGGCTCCACCTGGATCGTCGTCTCATCTGGCGGACACACTCCGAGCAAGTAGCCCGCAAAACTGCCCATCGTCTGTATAAACTCAGTCCTTTGCAGCAATTCCATGATCCGCCTCTTAGGGAAACTCATCGTCACCACCACTTTTGTAGTGCCGATGGTTACCTACTCGATCCTCGTATGGTGCTAAGACCCATAAGCGAAAGCTTCAGTCACTCCAGGACCGAGGATTGCGCTGGGCGTGTAAAGCCCACTACCTGACTTCTAACAAGACCATCAGGGATTCCCTGCGTGTTCGTTCCCTGTACGTCACCATACGGACACTTTCCCGAAAGTTCTATAGCCGCTGCGCCCGCTTTGAGGATAATCACCTCATAAGCGCCCCTCGGTCGCAACCCATCTGTGCCATGTGAATTTTGGACCCGGCCTCGGCGTACGCTCACCTTCAGTTAGGTAACTAATTGACTCCCACGGCCGGTAGTAGGCCACACCCTTAACATCCAGTAAATTTATGGCCACTGAGGAAAGAGCTGTACAAGAATCTCGGAACGCAGCGGGCGACGGGCTTGCCCTTCGTCCCGCACACCCGTCTGTCGGCCGGTAACCAATCGGCGCAGCGGAACAGTTCGCCGAACTGATGACAGAGATGGCCTAGTCGGGTCACCGGATATTCTCCCGTTGGTTCAGGCAAGTAAATCGCAGCACACGCACTCAGGGTCAAATACGACTGTTGAGAAAGGGATTACGGTAGCGACGACAAAGGCTGTTCTCCAGGCGATGTGACCACAAAAAACAAAGCACGGGAATTGTACGATGCCTTGGTTTCCCATGCACGTAAAAAATATAGTTATAGAAATTTAAGTACATAGTCTCTCAGAGAAGTAGTGGAGCAGGTTGGAATGAAGAAGAGAGGAATGACCACAGCGTAGTACAGCAAATGGCATTCACACCAATTTGCCAGAAGGCGGTGCCCTGTATGATTGACACGCTACCAGGGTATTAATTACTAACAATTCACAATTAATGATGCTGCGTCAGCTGGGCAAAACGTACCTGTTTTATCTTCAACTTTATAATACTGACTGTGGCGGGGCGACTGTACAACTATGGTATTAATAATGGTGTAACAATGGTATTAACTGGCAACTAGGGCGCCCCAGGTAAAATTGCAACGTGGCTTTCCATTTGGATTATACAAACCTTGCCACACTTACTTATTTATAATGGCGAAATAATATTTAACTGCACCGATACCAACCGTATTTCCGCAGGCACAATTACGTGCAAATCATGCGAGTACACGGGTACAAAGCCACTTTTTGGTGCTGACTACTTCATTCTGCGCATGTGCCGATTGCCATACAAGTACGAAACGAAGCAAAACAGAATGAAGATGTTCAGAATATCTCTATGCCAAAGAGATGAAGTTGTTTGCAATGGAAAAAATTCGTACTGATTCTACATTTATTCTCGTATGTTATGCAGATATATAATACAGATTATAATAACAAATTATATATTATACTAGTCACCAACTTGGTAAATTTTGAAAACGCGAATTATATTGTGTTATAACCTACAGAGTGACTGATAGGCCATATAATACTTTTTGTTAATGTGATTTCGGAGATGATTTTAACTTCACTACACATCTCACGTAAATTTTTTTGACATTCTTTTTTGTGCTATTACGTGCACTCTAAAGTTCATTGCCTGAGTTTCGCAACTGATTTGTCTAACCAAAATGGAATCAATAATTTAATATTAAATCTATGTCAGTTTGTTTATTCCTAGTGAAAACTTAAATTAGTATTCCCAAAGAGAGATACGCCTATAAATTCTCTTGTTTCTTATTTTCTTTTAAACAGTTACGGCTTAACAAAGTCACAGTGTAAAGTAACGCTGTTAATACTTTTAGTTTCCATTTATTTCTTATAACAAATTATATAATACAGGTATATGTACAATACGTATATAATAACAGGTATTTGTATGTGTTACTGTTTTGGAACGGTTTTGTTCCTACCTGTTATTTTCAAATACTAGTTTAGCACTCCTCTAGTACATACGTAAGCTTCATCTCGGTTCTTCCTGACGTTCATCAGTCAGAAAAGAAACGTTAAAAGTACAACGGACACAATGAGTAATGAATTTGGACACTGGTACCAGGAACGGATAGACACTGATAGTGTGGTTACATCGTGAATCGGCGTTGACTTTTCAAGGTTACCATCGCCTGTCCTCTCCAATGTATTCCTGCCTCTGCAATACTATCATCACGTTACGTTACGCTACTATTGATGCCGCTGGCTGTTACTGTAGCTTTAAAAACCACTGCTTGTGTGTGTGTGTGTGTGTGTGTGTGTGTGTGTGTGTGTGTGTGTGTGTGTGTGTGTGTGTGTGTGTGTGTGTGTGTGTGTGTGTGTGTGTGTGTGTAGAAATTCCCCTACTGCACGTTTTACGCCAGACTTTCCTTGATAGACTAATTCGCGAGTTGTTACATCCTGTTCAACCGGCTTATCTTGACTCGGTAATATCTTCTTTCGTCATAACATTATATTTGCGCGTTTGTTCTATTTTCAGATTAATTTTCTCCCTGATACACAATATCAATTTAATAAAACACGTAATCTGTGTTAAATGAGCCATGTATTAGTTGCATTTGCATGTGTTGGTTGATTAATAATTTTAAGTTTCCTGAGCACATACGAGATGAATTTGATAAATTTTTTTTGTAAAATTGCCGTGTATGTTATTAATTCAAATTTAAATTTCGCTATAAAATTTATTCTTTTGTTTTACATTCAAAATTCTTCGCATTATAAGTAACACGCATCTGTGGAAAAATATTTATGGTACGGTTCGGATTTAATATGTATACATTGCATTGAGGAGAGTATAAATCTGACGTTTGTTTGCTATATCGAACTGGTTTGTCGTACTTATGTACGCCCAGCATGCACCTGAAGGATAAGAAACGCTAATTTTTATACTAGCCTACTTGCAGTACGTCCAATCATACCCTCCAGGTCACAACAATCTGGGCCAACCTATTATCTCCAAAATTAAGTAAAAAACATAGAAAGTCTCTTCCGTGGGTACTTAATCACACACACACACACACACACACACACACACACACACACACACACACACACACACACACACACACACACACACACACACACACACACAGGTTTATGTGTGTTTCTTGGTGATAGGGTCGCATCCCGCGTGCTTCTGTTTTGGCACTGAAGAGGGCCAGTCAGAAGGATGACACAAACATTTTTCCCGGTGGAAGAGCTGATACAATTATACAGACCCTAAAAAATTATTGTAAAGAGTTGACGCGACTTGTGTAGGCCTACAGCAACGCGCTTTTCTCGTCAAGGATTACAATCGTACGTTCCGAGTTGCTTTTTACATGCTACATCATTTGGACTACGATCAAGCACACGCGCAAGTATAAAGCACTTTTTAAATATTTATTTATGCTGTGTGTAATAATTACGGTGACCCCCGTTTAACAGTGCTTTCCAATAAAATCCCTCGCCAAGAAAACATAAAAACCGTCAGAGGCGATGGTCGCAAAAAATCACGTTGCTTTGCCACTCGTGTTTACTGTTCTCTGTTTGCAGAGATTTGTTTGTCGTGTGTACTCTGTTTGTCTTCCCTTCACTAGTTTAGATAAGACACTCGCTACGTCACAAGCACACAATAAAGCCGAGTGAATTATAATACGAAAGTTAGCGATATGCGCAATTTAATTTAGGCGAATTTATTTTGTTTGCGACAAAGACGGGCGCCTAGAATGTTTGCGATGCGACCGACAGTAACGCAATGACAGTTTCTCTACGGCCTTTGCTAGTTTTGAATGTTCACAATGGTGGTATTGTTCTGGCGAAATCAAGATCCAGACCCACAGGATCTTACCGTCTTATTTATTTCTTTATCAATTTAGATCCCAACCGCCGCAAGAAAACCTAGCTAGTAAAAAAGTGTTTACTTAAACAATAAATAAATAAATATAATTATTTCACTACCGACTCGGAACACAAAGTTTTTTATGGGTAAAAACGTAAAAGTTTTACCTTATAACCTGAACCGGTTTTCGTTTAAAAAGCTTCTTCAGAGGCTCAGAAGAAGCTTTTTAAAAGCGAAAACCGATTCAGGTTATAAGGTAAAACTTTTACGTTTTTACCCATAAAAAACTTTGTGTTCCGAGTCGGTAGTGAAATAATTACTGTATATTTAGTTAAGTAACGGAGACGTCATGGACAACGAAATCCAAGAATAAATAAATATGTTCAAAACAACAATAAATTTTCATCGGACATGATTTAAAACCATCACCCTTACAAAAACAACCTACACACTTTGCGGTAATATTTCATTAGAATCTAACAGGTTGTCTATTGAGTGTGATTTAAGGTTAAAAATAACATCAATAGAACCTAACATTAATTCACTGGTACAAAATAAGCAGCAACAAGATTCACATTATTTATTTTCTTTTTAATGTGTTTTTATTTTTTAGTGCTAACAAGAAAATCTGTAATGAAAGTAATCAACTGTCTTTTGAAAAACTTTATAGGCTACTTTATTTCAGCACAGAACCAACCTGAAATTAATTTTCAAAATCAGTTCCCGTTTTGTAAATTCTACGTATTAGATTAAAATAATTAGACATAACTTGCAATAATAAGATATAATAATGTTGTATCAAGGTTTTATTGAGAAAACCCCAATAACCTTTCTTTAAGCTCCGGTGGTACTCGAAATGAACGCGGAAGACCATAGTGCTACGCGGGTTGGAAACCACTGATTTAGATTATTTTGGAATTATAGTATTGATTACGTTTTTTTTTTACTAACAGAAATTCGAATAAAGATTTCTTTACCTAAAATTTTAGTTTTCAAATATGTAAAGAAGTGTCACCTACATTACATCTCCGTTCAGGTTTTCCAACCTTCCCAATCTGTCATTAGTTTATATGTTGGCATAAACTGAACATCAAGATACTGATCAAGAGAAGCAATATTATATTTGGGTAGTAAAAATATAGAGTACATTAAACATCTATCAAAAATGAAAAGAAACATTTTATAAGCAAGCTTTTCAGAACATAAAAAATCCTTTCACGAATAATCATATGGACTTAAACGTTGGAAATACTTTTGTAAAAACTTTTTTTTGGAATACCTCACTTAACGATAGTAAAACCTAGACAATGGGCGTAGCCAGGCTGGGCGAAGTGGAGATGTGGACACGGAGAAGTACGGTGAAGACACGCTGGGTAAGAAGTACGGGAAAAGAAGATAACTTACAACAGACAAAGCTGTGTGTCCGGACATAGTGGATTCATTTACTGGAAGGAAAACTGTTGCCCGAAGAGGAAACTGGATGATGGTGGAAGGTGGAAGGTATGCTGGTATTCCTGGCCTTTGTAGTATCAAATATTTCCAAACAAATCCACGTCAATTCAAACTTTTCCAAACATATTCGTATACAAATTGGTTTTTACGAATCTATAAGCTACGTACGCTTACGGCTGTCTCACAGCCTTATTGGCGACCGAATACTGCAACGATGTCAGATATTGTAACATATAGTGGAAAAGTAAAAAGCCCCAATAGTACGATAAAAAGCGACCTGTAAAGACAACATGGCAGTACTAGTTAAAATTATCCATGGGGTAATTACCGTAGGTAAGATGGTATGTACGGAAACCCTTTCACTCTCTGTTATGAGTACAGTACCACTCAACTTTATGGATCCACGGTCGTCTTTAGCAAAATTTAAAACTCATTTATCTGTTACCGAATACAAATACATACTATTTTATAAACTACATACAAACATACTAGCGACTAGGCTGCAAACTACACACAAACGGGCCACATTTCAAACTATGACGTCATAGCTGTAGGGATGTGCGTGCGAGACGTCCCTTCGGTTTACGAGTTCCGAGCTACCAGAAGGAGCTCCTGACTTGTGGTCCGGTCCAGAACGGAATATTTATTTAAATTTAGGGGCCGTTACAACGTCATGCTCGTACTAGGTCGTTCTAGTACAGCACTTGCCGAGGCCGTTCATGAATCACCTGGTCGTGGGCGGTACTTGCTAAGGGCGGGTATGAAGGGGTTCGACTGGGTCCTTGCCGTTCGGACGTAAAATCTACGTGCAAGACACCGCAAGGTGTCATCCAAAGAGCGGACACCGAGTCCACTTCTCAAAAGACGAGAAGGGAACCGATAGAGTGCTTTGGCCGCTAGCCGAAGTCATCTATTGAGAACGCTGTGAAGCTTTCTTTTATGATCAGCGGCAAGGTTACCCCCGACGGGAGCGGCATAGATGATGATCGGCAACAGATCATTTCAAACTACGGACAATCCGTTATAAAACACACTTCACGTAAATATTCTACATGACGAACGGCGAACAAATGGATTGTGTTGCAAACTACGTGCAAATATACGCTACTGCATGTCGAACACGTAATACAACTGTTTGCAGAAGCCAACGAGATAAACAAAAAGAAAAAAAAAGTCATTGCATCACATAAGACAAGTCAAATCCACCATAAGGTCTAGAGCAAGAAGGACCGGAAATGGGAATGACGACGTAAATGATCGGTAAAATAGTTGCCGACAGATTTGTGGTTCGCCAGTCCTTCAGTTGATGCCACAGAAAAGAAGCACAACGCAGTCGGTTTTCCTGCCGAATTCGTAATTAATCTCAGAAGCACACGAAACATGTAAGGATTTCGGTAGAAGCAAAGTCTTTACAGTTATCTTTCATATATGACGAGAACGAAAAGACACGATGCATGTAGTTGCGTGGAATGCCCTTCCCTCCCCGCGGAAATATCAAATAGCCTCTTCTATCCCAACAATCTGAAGCTACCTAAACTTCCGTACGTCCTGTCCAACCTGAGGATTCCGAAAATCCCATCTGTCCGATAAATGGACCGAAATAATAACTATTATAACGGTTAATTTCAATACCGACAATGGCTTTATCTAAATATTTTCTGACCTCAGATGACAAGTCTAAACAGTAACTTATTATTACATGTAAACAGTATGAAAAATATTAACGAATTACGTGAAAATAAATAATTAACTCATCTTCACCTAAGTTCATAAATTAATACGTGTACACACAAATTTAAATATGCAAACAGTCAAGAGTTCAAATACACTTTGAAGCGTTTTACACTCGAAAACACAGTGAATCTCCAATCGAAAAATTCTTTCACCTTACAATAAAACTATAGTTTACTTTAAACTGATACGCAACAGGTGGCATATTATGTCAGTGTGGCGTACAATTTCACAGCTGTTTCAAAATATAAAGCAGCCAAAACACTCTTGTTTTTTTTCTGAAATTTTACATGAGCCGTATAGAATGTTTATACAGTTTTAAGAGAAACGTTCAAGGATTGCTACAGTATAAATATTACGATAATTGAAATTAATTTAATATTCTGTACTCCTATAACACGGAGGGAAATGTCTGACTGTACGAAAACCACAGAAAAAACGGTAAACGAGGAAGTGTATATTTTTGCCAGTTAAAAAATTCAGGGAAAAATTATTTAAAAAAAACTGAAATTTTACTTTCATTCGGCGAGTATTTATTATGGGCTACGTAGTTACAGGAGCTAAATTTTCTGCGGGGTTCGCACGCTGTACATAATAAACGTGACACCACATTGTAAAGAAATAACTCATTAATTACACCTTAATTATGGGATTCAACTAATTATTCATTTAAAACTATAATTAATGTTGTTTTATTATTATTATTACTGTTAGTTACATTAAAGAGCCGCTACATAAACTATTTATAACTCTTGGAGACACAACTGCCTCAGTCTGAAAGTGTACGGTTTTGACACATGTTTTTCCATTTCCCCTTTTTAGTTAGGTTTTCCCAATTTTTAACATTTTCCTTCAGCTATTTTCTTCGATTTTTCGTTGCTGATTTTTGTAGTAGCAATTTGCCTATATTAATGACACATTTGTCCGCCCAAGCAGTTTCATCGATGATAAAAGTGAGCCTCTCTCTTGTAAAATCTTCCTTTACGGCAGAAACAAGTTCAGAGCTTGACTTCACAAAGGGACACCGAGTTAACTGTTGTCGCACATAAATGAAAAACGGTTGCAACGAAAGCACTTTGACTTGACGTACATGACGCACTTTACATAAATAGTGTTTAAAAATATTTGAAACTAAAATAATAAAAACCATTAACAAACCAACAGCAGTAAAGTTGTTACTGGAATATGCAAATGATTCTGCATGAAAATTACAGCGGTACTGAACCCGAGGTCTGAGCGTCACAGGGGCACACGTCTGGTCAGAAAACTGGTAGAGGTAGGCCTTTAACTCCCCCAGTTTCTCCAGATATAATGTGGTAAGTTCCCCAGGCTCGAGGTGTTACTTCGCTTGACTGGGTTCCCTTTACCTGGAATAGGTAACCAACAATTTATCATTCCGAAGTCAATTTTAGCCAAATTATTCGTGTGAGAACATCTTACGAAAATAATAATAATATTTGTTGATAAAAAAATATTCTTATGAAAATATGCGATTTATTAAATAACAAAATGTACACTATCTAACAGTTTTTACAAGTAGTTTTAGTTTTTGTAAATTCCATGTTTAACGCACCAACATAATTTAAATGAAATAATTTAAGAAGAGTGAGATAAATGCAATATGAGGGTCAACTTTGCTAGAAATTATATGAAACATGAAGTACATTACATATTATAGGGCACTAATTGGAATTTTATTTTTACTAGGTTTTAAAATTGGAAAAATACACTAATTAAAACTCTTTAGTATAATATTTTATTCAAAGTGCCTCTCTATGAATGAATAAATTTATTTAGAACGCCGATATTACATTATATCGATAGTCACTGTCTATACTCATGTATAACTCGAAACATATCGTGGGCACTTCGACCAATGAGTCGTGGTCCAAATGGAAGTCAATCGGGGGAGTTTACCACACATTTCTGTACAGCCTCTATTAACTTGTCTTAAGATCGGGGGGGGGGGGGATTTACCTCTGTGCAACCGAAAACGCAACCCAGTTTCCATGATGTTAATTGGACCGAACCTCTCCGCACTAAATCCCTATTCAGTTTAAATCGGACTATAAAAAGGGAAATTAGTAAATTTCCAAACTCATCATAAGCCGACACTGGAAACAGGAACACCATTGGATATTTATTTATACACGACAGTAGTCGTGTAACACTACAGTTGCGGAACCATACCCAGTTGTGTACACATTCTCAAATTACGTAGTTATTATCAGTTCTAGTGCGTTGCCTCGGAGTTAAAAAAATCAAGGTAATAATGATTCAACAAATGTTTATTTCAACAACTCTGTTTAGTGTGAAACAAAACACAATTTATGGCAGAATAATTAGTGCGATAATTTACAGTACATACTTATTGTGTAAATAATAGTAGAACAAACGGTGTTACGCAGTTTACTGTAGTAAGAAAGCGTACGTTTAGTGAAACTGTTTTGCAATGCTTTCCGCATTCACTAATTATATCAGTGATTGAAACGTGAAGCCAGTAACGGGTTTAGGCAGCGTCGTCCGTTTTCTCCGTGGTCAAGTGGAAACGTCTTGGTTTACGACACAGCAACTCGTGAAGATTCTTGTGGAATAAATACGGTGTGCTTCTACGATAAGAGAGAACTGAAGTGTTCACACCGTGGTTATGTTTACAAACACATAGTGCTGACAAACAAAATGACCTTCAAAGACAGTAAATCCTAAATCGGAGTTGGCACAACGCGGCACGTGCCCACGGTCCTTTAACACAACGGCATACTTGTCTTGCACCGACTGTTACGACGTAAACTTACATAAACAACAGTAAACTTAAACAAACTTGATTGCACCAGACTGTATTTACATATACAGGAAAATGTAAATAAAGTTATAAAATAAAAAAGTGGAATTACGACAGGCACCGGATCGTAGCCTTGGGAAAATGTAAAAACGTTATGTCGATTTAAGCATATTTTGATGAACATTTCGCTAGAGACTGGTTAATGAAATACTTCATTTAGGCCTATTTATAACGTAATTCCATTGTTTATGATAATGGAATATTATCACTTATAAATAATTCCGATAGGACCTTAAGAAACCATCTTCAAAGTGCACTCCGATTAACATTTAATCAGGGCTTCAATTATGTATTTTTAGTTACAAGAGACAAATCTTGTTAGGGCTATTCACAAAGAAGCCTATACGTTAACTGGTCTAATACTGTCTGACTCAGGCTGTAAGAAATAACGTTTATTACTAAACGTTCCAGCAGATATTCCTTATGCTACATGAAGGCTGTTAATAGCTGACTCGTATAGAATTAATAGTTATTCGCCTCCAGCCACATTTATAGGCAGATGACGTTATTCCTCCACCACGCGACGTTCATGTTTCAGTTTGTCATTAAATGTCTATGAGCGTGAAGGCAGTATGATCATCACAAGTAGGCTACTGTAGAAAAAGCTACAAAACATTTTCGTCTTCACCCTCAGGCTGCGTCTTGTCCTGCAGGCGACTGCTGTCTTTCCGCACAAATTGCCGTACACTACAATTTTACAAACTCCGATTTTCTCTTCTCAGATCGGCCTCGATAGTATCAAGCCACTCCAGCTAAAGGATGGTGACGTTTCCGTAACGTGTATACATAAAGCCGTTATATTCGACAATATCGTTCGGCAAATCTGTGTCGGAGCCCTTTGAGGGAGACATTCTTGTTACAGTCATTTAGGGAACACAACTGTCCTCAATCATGTCCAGTTTTGTGAAGCAGTGAAGCATTAGTGTTGCCAGCATACTTTTCTCAGTACACAAACTTGAACGAATTATTTTACCACAGCAACATACCTACACTGACTCTGAGTAAGTGTATAAATACATAGCAATATTTGTAACAAAAAAATTATGACATGGTAACACATGGAAAATTGTGTTTTTTTTTCTGTCCAATGTAGTTTTCACTTCTGTTCAGCAGTACGGGGCGTGCATAAGAAACTTTGTCTTACCGAACACACCGTCTGCATGTTTGGACACTGGAAAGAATTCCAAAACGTGAATTATACAACTACGACATGTGATCATTAAAGTGACGTAAGTAAGAGTGTTTTTAGTACGAGAATTCTGCAATGCTTGAAACAAAACTGGATACGTAGAGAAGAAACTGACACGCGTTCCTATAACTATAGTTCGATCAAATGTACTGGGTTAATTATGTGTGACCGTGTTCCCCTTGAGACATCCGTGAAATGTCGACGGTTCTGAGCAAATTCGTATCGGCCAATACAGCTCAGGCTGCCCGCGAGAGTTGGAAATGCCTTCGGTAATAAACCCATTGTTAGTAGCAAAACGTTTCGTAAAATAATATCTGATGCATGGAGTTACATAAGACCAACAAGGTGAGCGAATTTCATAAGTAAAACGGTTTACTATACCCAGTGATCAATCTACCGTCTATGTACTTATTCAGCGTCACTGTTCTTGTACATAAAGCCAGCGATTTTAGTACATTTTTTGAAATGTAGTTTAACATTGCAATCAGGAATTGTTACGTTTAAACGTGTGCCTCCAAGTGCCGCTACGCTTGCTTGCCTCAGCAATATTTTGGCTCATATTTCTGACTATCCATTACCGCTTTATATTTAGTCTCTTTTTTTTTTGTGGAAAATGTTTTCACCGACCAGACAATAGTAAATCATAAATACCCAGTCGTTAAAGGTAAGCAGACTGTGTGGAGTGTTGAGAAGTTTGTCGTTGGGCGCGAAGAGCCACGCTACTTCGAACATTTTTCGCGCCCACAACGTGTCGCCAACGTCGAAGAATAGTATAACACAGCTCTTAATTACATACACGCTTTCCCTTGATGGTAGATTTATTATTAGTACAATTTCTTACCGCATACGCCTCAACACACAGAGTAATTTGTACCGCAAATGTCATGTTTCGCCTGTTCACCTGAATTCCCATACCTCTAGGCCATCATCATCATTTCTGTGTTCACGTCAAACCAAGAAGTCGTTTCTGCCCAACAAGAAAATTATTCTGTAGTTCACTGTCACTTCCATCTAATACAGCTATTTCATCTGCAAATTTGAATGTAACCTTCTTAACCTTCCTTATAATTTATGTACCGGCTCAATATTTATGGTAGCGGCGACAAGGCATTGGCCTGTCTCTCTCCTGTATTCAGTTGAGCCTTCACTGCAGGGACACCTGTAGCCTTCATCTTTACACCACATTTACAAACGTTTTAACCGTTAAAAAACTCGTATCCTATAACACAATTATATTGCCGTAATCAAATATTATACCTTGCAATATTAAAACGGTATGCCACTTAAGTCCACAAAATGTATGCACAACTGCCTCTAGCAGTTCCAAATTATCCACCTATCTTGTATCCGCGGTTACCAATTCTTCAATTTTTAATTATTTAGTTTGTTTTTCAATGATATCTGCCTCCAATGTACGCATACTACGAGTGATCAGAGTTAGTAATGCCGAAAATATATTAAAATAGTATTAGCCTAATACCGTACTGTAACTTTAATACTAATAACGTACTCCGCAGTATTAAGACAATTTTCACCGGAAACATATTAACAGTACCACAGTGATGTGATGCGTCATGTCCAACGTAGTAACTGCAGGACGTTTTGGCCGTGCCCATCATCAGTGGGGCGGGAATAGAGATGTACTACGCCCGCGTACGACTAAGTTACGACAGTTCGAAACAACTAGAGAAAGTTATATTTATAACTTTTACTACAAGTTAAAAAGTTTATGAGTCGCCGAAGCAGCAGGTGGTCGGAACGGCGTACATACCCTGCGTGAGGAGGGTGACGGACTGCCTCGGGAAGTTGCTCTAGCGGCGTAGTGTGCGCACAGAAAGATCCAACAACGACTACGTTTGGTGAAAGACGCCATGGATCACAGCGCGGTTCTACGTGTGGTGTGTATAGAGTGCCTGTTGTACAAAGAGGCGAACGAAATCCGCAGGCACGGCATCCTGAGCATGAGATCTTCGCGCCGGTTGAAGGTGTTTAGAAATGCTAAAATTCAGCCCATGTTGCAGTGCTGTATGACTGGCCTACACAAATACAGACGTACAAACGGTTCATGTTATGGTACAAACTTACACAACATAGTGTAACGACGGAACTCTATCGAAGAGTCGAGAGCGTCTAAGTCAAGGCCGCACTGCAGTACTTTCCAGAGTGTTCTGGAGAGCACTTTTAAACACGCATTATGCTGGCACGCCGCAGTAAGAATGGGAAGTTATTCTGGAACACCTGCGCTGCCTATATAATCCACAGCAGCTGGCTTTGTCAGATAGTTACAGTGACCGATTTCTTTAGTGCGGATCGAGTCATTGCTGAGGATTAGTGAAAAGCGATTATTGTGTTTTAATTAATGCGGAACTATAGTTGACATTATACTGCGTGTGAATTACTGTATGATAGTATCTTATTGATTTCAAATTGTTATTTGTGACTCATTAAAGCTGGTAATTCGTGAATTCATTGGTGTCTGTATTTTGTTTCCACTGTACCATACGACGATCAGTGAGACCGTCGTAACAATAGTAAAAGTTATAAATATACGTTGGTTTCGACCTGTCTCAACTGGCCGTAAGCAGGGTTAGTACATCCCTGTGCCCAAGCCACAGATGGTGACCATCGTGCCAGTTACTATGTCGGACGGCCAAGCCGACCGATTGATTTCATAGTAGTGATATTGACAGTATGTTATATTGTAGATATTTCGGTTAGTCGAATAAGCAGGGATAAAGGCCTGTGAACCTAGAATAACTAGAGCTCTGGCCGAGTCATCCTGTCTGTGTACTGTAAGTGAATTACTACAATGCAGTACCGTGTACAATGTGTTTTGCCCTTTTTATGAACACTAACACGTTTAAAATATCGTTAATTTATGCCGGGTAACATTATTAAAGCTATGTCTCTTGAACATTCAAGTTGCGGGAGTGCAAACAAACTCGAAAGATTACGAGTTTAGAACTTTGTGTCCGACCCGATGTTTGCTAATCCAGACCGGTGGCAGAATACTACTTCATTTGGAAACTATCGGAGCAACAAAAAAGAACAGGGAGTCTATACAAAGCAGTCTGGGACTTCGTTAAGCCTCATAATATTTGCTCGTACTACCCGGAAAAAAAATATAATGCTCCACATCTTTGGATTGGGGCCTTTTTATTCACCGTTTTGTTAACCGTGGGTAATGAGCGATTACTATAATTCATTTTCCAACAATCACCCGCTACCTTCGAACGTTCTACCGTTATTTTATTATACTGCCCTAAACATTTCTTATCTTAATTTTTAATCCATCTGTTAATAAAGATAAGGATTGTTAAGATTCTTCAGGTAGGCATATTATTGTTCCTGCATTTAGAAGTACTACCATCTCCTTTTCCCTTGAACCTATATTTGATGTTTTCATTAATTCGTTTCACTAGTTCGCAAAGAGCCCATCTTTACAAAAAGTTATTACAACATGTTTCTTAACGTTACGTTAAGGTATAGGCCTACATTGCTTTTGTTTTCGAGAAAAATATTTCTAGATTCTATTCAAAACAATTAGTCGTAAACACAGCACTTCAAAATGAGATGATACCGAAGAATGAACAGAATTAAATGAGAGACGAGGTGACCAATGATACAGAATTAAGAAGATTACACACGCAGACACAACTTGTTATCACAGTACAACATACAAAGGCTTTTCATTGAGGGTACGGCACAAGAAATAGGTGTTACGCAGTGGCTATGTATGCCTATATGGACGACACGACAATTATAGCAGAACACTTTAAGTGGAAATCTGAATCGTTGTAGTTTATGCAGTACTGCTCTAATGTATGGGAAGAATTGACTGAGATAGAGCATTGTTAACGCCAGTTTTTCATACTACCTGCTGATTACATGGAAACGGATTTTACTTAGAAAAACAAGCTTTTGGCTGGTTCGAGGTCATAGAGCTGAGAGCATACATGTGGTTTATCCGATCCAGAATCGCAGACAATTCCGTCTATTTGTTTGCGTCTGGCACTGAATGCGCTCAAGCTAATTTACATGATCTCTACAAAACAAAACAAAAAACAAGACGCAGCGCTTGTATGAATAAAAGTAAACTATTATTTTACGAAAAATGCTATTTAAATGCTTATCAAATAGCCTGAAATGATTTTAATACAACATTCAATGTTATTTTTTTAAGTTTGTTGGTTACAGTATAACGGATTTTTATTTGCTTATATATTTACTAAGTCTATCACACAGCTGCGTGTAATTTGTTTTTCAGTTGTCTTCTCTAAAGCCCTATATAAATTTATCAAAATACACTGCTATACACTGGCGTAACTAGAAGCTGCTCCTGGGGAGGGCATGAAGGTTGTACAGGTGAAATCTACCTTGAACCCCCCCCCCCCAATTTTGCTAAGGACAAATGAGAAATTCAGGATTCTTACCATATAATTTTATAAATTATTTGCCCACCCCAAAGTTATGAGTAAACCACTGTGAAGTTTATAAGGGCTGGAAAAATAGGGAATAGAAGTTCAATTCAAAATATTTTATCTTGAAAGGTAAGATAGAAAAATTGTTATTCAAATTACGGGTAATGAATCTTATGTTATTAGGACCGACTTTAATTCTACATTTGTATTCTTACCTTGTAAGGGGAAATGTGTTTAAAGAAAAAGATAGAGGTAGATTAATAGGCTCTGCCTTCGTTTTCGGGCGCGTACGTAATTGTTTTTTTAAGGCTGCAAATACGTACGTCAGTTACTAATTGAGTGATAGTTATTATAATAAAAATTCCAACTATATTTTATCAATTTACAAATACTGTAACGTAGAACTGGGTCTACGTTAAGTGACTATGTAAGTTCTCTGAAACTTTAATAGCTCTGGTGCGGACTGATCCCCCCGTAGTTACGCCACTGCTGTACCTGTACTGTCCCACTAGGCGGAAGTGCATTGCTACAAAATCACGAAGCTAAAAACAACAACTTATAGTTGTTTTGGGAGCAGACACGACAAACTCAACCTTTATATCTCTACGACGGGTGAAAGTACAGCGTTTTTTGATTGTCTATTGAATTTTGTACGGTCAAAAACAGCAAAAACTATACAAAATTAGAAATGTGAATTTCTGCATTTTTCTTAGCAAACAATGATAGCCCACTTGTGTGTCTACAGACCATTTTATTCTTTCTACTCTCAATTATTTTATCTATATTTCGCTACTGCGTACACGTTATCTGTTGAAAAAATTGGATCAAATCAAATATTTGAAGATACTTCCAATTAATTCGAATTAGCGACATTTTTTTCTAGTGGGCATGCACATACTGTGGAAATGGTTCATACAATAACTGAGAGGTAGTGCAAATGCCGGGCAGGTTTGCCTATATGAAGTTACGAACAGAGATGCGATTTGAAGGTTCCTGCTTGTTAACTTGGTGATTAAATTACACTGATCGAATGGTCGCTGGGGATTTGGTATAACATTTTACTAATACTTGAATTTAATAAACAAACACTTGGTAAGTTCTACACATGATTTTATTTTCCTAACAATACCGATTTTAATTTCCTACAAGTATCAGGAAAATAAAATCATCTGTAGAACTTACCAAGTGTTTGTTTATTAAATTCAAGTATTGCTGATTAAATGTTGTAAGTGCATTCCGTAAAACTCCATGTATGTCCATAAGAAGCATCCGCCTTCTATGGATGGATCGTAGAGGAAATAAAACTCTGAAACGATAAATTTTTAATAATTATTAATAATAGCTACTGAACTGTAAGGATAGTTACTTAGACTGAACCACGAGAAGAGAATGCATTGTAATAAAAATTGTATTGGAAACGATTTTGCCAAATTAATCCCCGTGTCTTCTTGCCCAAGGTGATATCTCGCGTACGCCAAATGGTCGTGTAACCTGTCTTCACTTTCTTCTTTAGTTATTTCGACATGTTAGATTAGCTGGTATTCCGTGTAAAATTCCACAACAGTACTTCTTTATTCCCAGTTAGCAAGACTTTTATATTTCTCTGGCCGCGGAACGTCAAGCTTCGTTTTGTCTGTTTGAAATGCTTCCAGGTACGAAGAGTGGGTAACAGGAAATACTATTACCGAGCTTTTCTCTATTAATTGTGACTCAAGGCGTACTTCTGCACCTACACAACATTTCGACTGTATGTAAGTTCAAGAACGATGACGCCAACGATGGTCGGATACCACGACCACACAACGGCTAATACGTTTGGCCAATGACGATGGTGGTGTCGAAAATAAGTACAGAAAGAAGGCGTTAAATTTCTACTCACGTGTCTGTGAACACATCATGTTAAAAGACGATAGGTTAAGACTGTAATGGGAGACCGTTATATGTAGACAGGAAAATTGTAATATCCCCACTAGTCGTCTCAGCTAGCATAGGCAAACACATTGGTTCTGTGTACAACCATTCTCAATCCAGCACACAAATATTAGACACAGATTGTCACAAAGATCACGGACATCCTCCCAGCGCGTTTGATCACTAACGCGCCAACACGGACAAGTTCTACTCGAACTTGTCTTTTTCTTTTTCGTGAACTTCATTCGGTAGTTGGCGAGTGTGTGTACTAATCTGAAATCCTCGGGCCATTCAGTTGAATTCACTCTGTCTAAATGACTGTATCGGTGAACCAATAATCTCTTTCTCCGCCTCCTCGTAGCACGTTTTCCAACACCCTTTCCCAACATCATAGCCACACAGTGCCAATTATTGCATCAGTTAAATGCTTCAACCACCGGCAGTGTCTTCTGATACATTTCTTCTATGAATTGTGTTAAATATATCATCACTACTAGCTCTATCTTTCCATGAAGTTCTTCTAGTTCTCTTCACAATTAACATAGCTCGCACGCCTCTTATCGTTTCCAATGTCTATTCAATCCGAGACGTACAAAACCGCGATCCATATAAAACAGTTATGAGAGATTTTTCCTCGTTTTCAATTTAATGGTTTTGAGGCTAGAATGGTCTTTCCAAAACGGTTATGATGAAGCATCTTCACAGAAACTACAAGAATCTACGATTCCAAAACACGCCAGTTCCGTTATGAAACCAAATGGCAAAGCCATCAATCCACCAAGGTTTGTCGTGACATCAGTCAGCTAGACAAACCTACGTTGTGATAGCGATCTACAGAATGAAATACTGAAATTAAGAAATCCATGTTAAGTCAGTTTAGTCTTTACACAATTGTATAGTCTACCGATGCGATTATGACGCTACTGGTTACTGATTACTGATTGTGTTAAATCATAATTCCTAAACATTTGTTAGCCAGATACCTTACACTAACCTACGGGTTTTGAAAAATAAACAATAACACGCAGTACAATTAGAATCCGCGAAACCGACACACACCACTTTGTATTCTCCCGGAAACGTGCGTGCCTTTAATTTGACACACAATAGTCTTTAATTTGACACACCACATTGATTTTTGCTATTTTCTCTTTTTTTTCTAATTTGAACCCTCATGTTTTTGTTTTCACCAAAAGATTATAAGGTTAAGAAAGGTAAGCAACAATAAGGAAAAGAGCAAGACTGGGGTGTAATGTTTCGCCAATGCTGTTTAACATTGTAGGGGGGGGGGGGAGAGAGAGAGAGAGAGAGAGAGAGAGAGAGAGAGAGAGAGAGAGAGAGAGAGAGAGAGAGAGAGAGAGAGAGAGAGAGAGAGAGAGAGAGAGAGAGAGAGAGAGAGAGAGAGAGGACAGCTCATTAATACTTGTAATGATTAATGTGTGTGTGTGTGTGTGTGTGTGTGTGTGTGTGTGTGTGTGTGTGTGTGTGTGTGTGTGTGTGTGTGTGTGTGTGTGTGTGTGTGTGTGTGTGTGTGTGTGTGTGTGTGTGTGTGTGTGTGTGTGTGTGTGTTCATATTTACTCACGTTAGTCTTGTTCTTCTAATTTATAATAAATAATAACACTTTATATTTTGAAACAAGAATATATATTTTTTATTGCGTTTTGTTTACAATGTTTCAACAGTTTTTTAATGTACTGTCATCACCGGAATTATAATTTATAATCTAATTATAATAAAGTATTATTATAAAAATATAAACTAGTATTATTTATTTTATATCCATTTTTTATTTATATATTTTTATAAAATATATATAAACTACTGTAAAAGACATCTATGATTATACGTTACTTTAAATATTTTACACGCTATTCTAAGAGGTACAGCAGTTCAAAACTGTTACTTATTAAAAGCAATAGTAAAGTGTGGGACTCGTTTACAATACTTATATTTGCTCATTAGCCGTGAACACAGGCGAACCAACAGAAGTACGTGAAGTAACGCCACGAAGGTTTTTTTTAATTTTTCATGAAAAATCGTCTGACTCAAAGCATGGGCGTCGTCATCTTTCCACAACGTTTTTTAGTGCTTCGTGACGTAGTCTGCAGTTGACCCCACATATTCTGATCTGATCTTTATTGTTAAAACACTTCATGATTACCAATGTACGCGGTAAACAAACAACAACAGAATGGAAAAGTCTTTACTGACAATTTAACATGCACATTTATTTTACAACGTAAGAGTAAAAAATTAAAGGTTTTTTTATCTTGGTCGATAACCGCCAGATCGATTTAATTGTTTTAATGAAGTGAACAAAAATGTAAACAGAAACTATATTAAAGCGATCTGTGATAATTTCTTATTATAAGATTTGCGATTATTACCATAATAGAGGTCTATTTTATAAAGGAACGAAAATAAACAAAAAAGTAAATAATATGTAGGCCTACTATTAATTGCACATATGATTATACACTACAACTAAATAAAACATCCCAGTATTCACAACGTAATTCAAATCTACGTACTTACAGTTTCTGCATACATGGAAAGAAATACAAAATTTTCTACATACTTATTATGTCAATTTCCAAATTACCATGTTCTTGTGCAAAATTAGTTTAATTATTTTCAAATATGTTAAGTACCAGAACTGCATGTTAAACTCTTAATGTTTGTCCACAAGTCGTTTTTTGTAATTATATGTAAAACAAGAATTTCTGAAATCTAAACTGTGAAAAATATACGAAATAATTTCTCGACCTCATACAACGCTAATTTATTTCGTATGCCATCCACATGGCTTCTCGTATTTGATACTAAAAATATACAAACGTGTTAAATAATATTCAGTTTTACAGAATATTGAATCATCCTTTTCCAGTCTGCTTTCAACGTTGACTTAAACTGTGCATACTTTGCTTACGTTCCTGTGCTCTCTCACACTTCACCTCCTCTCTCCACCATTAAGGTACCGCATAATAATCCGTCATAAGGACACATGCAATTATAATAATTATTAGATGGTATGTAAACATATGTGGTGACCCTGAGGAACTGCAAGGAGGGAACAACAGAATAAGAATAGTATAATTGACACGCAGACAGGGAGATTATAACGCCGATAAGGATACTGATTTTGTGTTTGAAAATAATGTGCTAAAACACGATAATATTTGCGAAAGACACTGCGTATGAAGCGCGTACCAAATTATTGCGAACAGTACGCAACAAATGGTGTCCCCACGTTCCCACCCATCTATTTCCACGCTGGCCCAGCTGTTTATTGGTGTCTAATTACCTAATTACAATACTCTTATATGCATATAGTCCTAAAAATAGTGTTATTAAAAATCCAAATGATGACTGCTTTGTCTCACTCTGAACGAGCGGAACGAGTTCTCAGTTTTTATTCGACCGTTTGGCATTTGTCCGTGTCACGATAACTTTTGAATGATTTCGTAAAACTTAGCAAGCGTGTCCATACGTCACAGAACCCTATTCTTTTTTAGATTTACATCACTTACAAAGACAATAAAATGTTAACACGAAAATAAAATGGGGGCGAGAGGCCAAATAATGAGGGGGAAAATTTTTGAAAAAATCGCAAAAGTCATGTGGGGTATCTAATTAAGGGAATTTTAACCAGAATGTGAATTTAGCTTCGTTTTAGAAAATTTCAAAATTTTGGAACAACGAGAGTCAAAAAGTGGGTGAAAAGTTTTATGAAATAACAAAAATTCGTGTGGCGTATCGAATTAAAGAAAGAGAATTTTAACCAAAATCTGACTGTAGTGTTACGTTTTGGAAATTTCAAAATTTGTTGATCACCGGCCCCAGCCGTTGTCAGACTAAAGGGAATTTTAACACAAATCCCCATTATTTTGAATTTTTATAGTCATTGTACAATTACTCCACAATTGTTACTAAAGTAAAAATATTTTCTTACAATTATATTGGATATCAAAATTTATCCAATAATAAACGTACTTCGTTCAAAATAGTGAGCGAGTTACGCAGTTCAGAGAACTTATTAGTGTAACCATACTCTATTGTAATATGCACAGGCCCAGCTGTCAACGCTTTAGACAGGGAATCCTCAGCGCCGCTGGAAACTGCACATTTTCCCTGGGCAAGCTAGAATAAAGTTCAAATTGCAAAACCTAACATGCCTCACAATAGCCTGCTCGCTTTCTGGACTCTCGATCAATATAAAGTCGTTCGTGAACGGCGAATCGGCTATTTTTATTCTGTAACACGACGGGAAAATCGTAATTAAACCACCGGTGGCTCTTCAGGAGAGGCAAGAATGCCTAAGCCTCCCCAGTAAAATTTAGAAAATTATTAAAACATATACAACTAGTAATAGGCTTTGATTTTTATTGTAACTAAACCTGTAATCACAATTTGGCATTTTAAATTATCTGATTACTTACACAACATTTTTTTATTCACGGTTCATCAATAATAGCACAGAACTGCAACAGACAGAAGCAGGGATTCGAATAGCCGCCGTAGTACTGGTACAACAACGTGAGAACTGTGCGCGGCAAGTGAGGGGGGACGGTAGTGCATCTGTAACCGTGTCTCGGAGACAACGAGTGATTTAGCCTTCTCGTGCTCTTTGTACGTGTGTATTATTCTCTTCTTGGCATGTGTTTGTGATCTCTACCACGAGGATAAAATGGATTTAGCAGAAGAAAGTGAAAGCGATACTGCAGTATCGAACACTAATGGAAATACCATTTTCCCGGACGAGTGATTTTGAGAGAAGTGAAATGCTGAAAGGTGATCGACGTACCCTAAACTTTTTATTTCTTAAAAGGCACAAAAACGAATCTAGAACTTTCCAGTCGCCATGGTACGATCAACATAAATGGCTATGGGGTAGTAGAGTAAAGTCGAAATTATTCTGCTGGCTCTGCTTACTGTTAAGCAATGTTATTGATTTTCCAGCTGTGAGGAATTAAAATTTATGAAGTTAGGTGACACTAAACCTTTTCTCACTATGATAAAATATTCCTGGTTGACTCTTTTATTCCATTAATGGAAATATATGCTTAGCATTTTAACAAAGACAAATTAAGAACAGGACTTGAAACTATTTTCTCGCCATGACTAAGTGGATTAACCAGATTAATAAAACAGATGAATGATGATGGTTCGAAGGAAATATAAATTATTTACTCTTATTGCAACAATTCTTCCTTGTAATTATTCTTTTATTGTCTTAAGTGAATCAAAACCTCAAGGAACCGTGCGACTCAAGAGCGTCTTAGGACCACTGCTTTGGTTTCAATTGAAAATGAATCCCCTGCAAACTTAAAAATCGACTGACTTGGCATGATAATGTTACCGACAATTTTGAGAATAAGAAGGACCGTTGAGTGAATTTGCTGTAGGCCTACAAGTAAATTCATCGCAGCTTAAAAAATATATTTCTACTCAGAAGTGTACTTCTTTGCTAGAACAAAAGTAAGTTAATCTTCGGTTTATCTTGTTAAAGATACGCGTATATTTCTAATAAGACGTGTATTCTGTATAAATTAGATAGCTCTGCAGTAATTAATAGTGAAATAACGAGTTTCGGGGAGGAGGATGCTATGACTGATAGCGGTGAAGGTGACTGCCTCGTAGCCTTTCCTTCCTCAGGACTCCCCGGCCGCCTATGAATTAAACATACGTTTAGTACACACAAGCAGACGAGTTAACTGTGGTAGGTTCACAACGGGTGAATTTCTCCTATCCCTTGATATAATGTGACATTTGGTTTTGCTTCATTACTGTATGTTCCTGTCTCGTACATTATATAAACTATAGCGCGATAAATATATAAAAATAATAGCTACGCACAGGGGTCCTGAACTAACTTTTAATCGAAGGTCAAAGCACCTCGGATTTTTTTCTTTTGTTTGATTTCTGAATGTATTTAATGTAACTTAAGACTACTTTTAAAAAAATCCCCCGAGCCGTTTTTTCAAAACGTTAATTTTAACAGTTAAAAATAAGTTTTTCACATATATTTGAAAAAACAGATATATTTGCCTATCTTAGCCTGCACCATTGTGCCTTTGTTCTTAGAAACAAATGTTAAACAATCCTACGGACAAAATATATGTCAGCAACTATACTATGTTTGTAAACCTAACCATGGAAACACAAAGGGAAAGAAAGACTAAGCTTATTTTTCTCATAACAATAATTATTAGTTTTAGCTCACTGACCTAAAAGAATGGTTGTGTACACAGTTCAAATCTCAATCATTATTTGTTTTATAATATATCTGAGTGTTCGTGATTGCTGCGAAATATTTGTTTTCAAAACTTTGAATAAATCTGAAGATCATGCTGCAAGTCATTCTGAAAATCGCATGAGGATTTGTTTATTCTGTCTCAAGAAAAAAGGAAAAATGATAAAAATAGATGGAGGTCTTAGAAAAAAAAATTGAAAATGTTATAGAATATAATAATGAAAATAATCGTCTTCCATCAGTTGTATGTAGTAAACTGATAAAAGATATTTCTACAAATACATAGAAATTTCTATAATACACAGAGAGATGTTGGGAAAATAACTTTATCTCAAGTGCATGGTAAGCAGCTGACAATTTCTGTTAATTCACAACAACCACGCAATTTAAGGCAACAGTAAATTACTGCCGAAGATATTTCAAAAATAAAAACCAATTTTTCTCTTTCCTCCAAAATGATTCGTGGGATTTCTTCTGCTATTCCCGTTGCTACAAAGAATCGCAAAATTTTCGAACCAAATTTGACATAGAAACTGACTACTTCAAATCACACGCTTGATTCATACTTTGACGTCAAAAAGTGTGATTTTGTAAATGTCAAAGATAATATAAAAAATAATGTTATAGAAACTGTAGTGCTATGTAATAATGTAAAGGGATTAATTGAATATGTAAAAGGAAATAAGCAACTTGACCAAGTCCATTTGAAGTTTGGGATAGATCGTGGTGGAGGTTTCTTGAAAGTCTGTCTTTCGGTTCAGTGAATTGAGAAATCGAATTGTGAAAGTGACATCCCCCTTCGCCAGTCTTATAACCACGGTGTTGGAGCTAAAAAGTTTAAGGATTATGGAGTCAAAAAGTTATTTATACTGTTGTTGACGCCATGTACGCAAGAAAATTATGATAATATTTTAATACTATGGTCACTTTTAGCTATCAACGAATTTAAAGGAACTGTTACCACAGACTTGAAAGTTGCAAATATGCTAACAGGTATTATGTCACACGCAAGCAGTTTTCCTTGCACATGGTGTACTGCATTAAAAGACAAATCAAATGTATGTGGTGCACATAGAACAATTGGGGATAGTTTAGAAAATTATGATGGATTGGAAAAAGCAGGAAGTAATAAAGGAAACGCTAAACACTATAAGAACTGCATATATTCTCCGATTATTTCAGGTAATGAAAACACTGAAATAATTGATATAATACCACCACCGGAACTACACTTAATGATTGATGTAGTTAATATTATATTTAAACAAATGTTAATCTAATTCGAGGAAGATAGTTTGACTTGGGCCAAGACATGCTGTGTTGCACAAGAGATAACTCACGGAACTCCTACTTTTGCACGCAATTCTTGCAAAATCCTCTTGGATAAAGTGGACGTGCTCCGCGCAAACTGGAATATTGGTTGTTTGAAATATGTCAAGCGTTTAAAGGATTTTCAAGATGTTGTCAATTCTTGTTTTGCTACAGTTCTCAATCCAAAGTTTGAAGATTACATAATTCAATTCCGTAAGGGTTACGTCGATTTGAAAATTAATATTATTCCGAAAGTTCATGCAGTGTTTTTTCACGTAGCCTATTTCTGTTTAAAAATGCACAGAGGTCTTGGTTTCTTTAGTGAACAGGCCATGGAATCTGTCCATTGTGATTTTCAAAAAACATGGGGTAAATACAAAGTTAGAAGTATCAACCTAGAGTATGCTGTTAAATTGCTGAAACCCGAGCGCGAGTACAATAGTTGTCATATTTAATATATAGGCATCATCTTTTCTACACATTAATGTTTGTACAATTTAATTTATTATAGCTGAAAACATTATTTACACTGTACTTGTAATGTAAATTTACATGTCTAATAATTGTATATACGTACTTTGTTCTGGAAACATTATTATTTATTTCAGTCAATTACAATAATGAAACTTATACAGTCCAAAAAATAAATAAAATTTGCATACATATATATTTTTTGTTATTGAACATTACACACAATAACTTTTGATTGTGAGTGAAACTAGTTTCAAGAATTTTAGTCCCTGTTGCGAGAAATATTATACAAATATATAAATTTTTTCAAAAATACATGTAAAATTTATTTTTAACTGTTAAAATTAACGTTTTGAAAAAACGACTCGGGGGATTTTTTAAAAAATAGTCTTAAGTTACAATAAATACATCCAGAAATCAAACAAAAGAAAAAAATCCGAGGTGCTTTGACCTTCGATTTAAACTTGGTTCAGGACCCCTGTGTACGATGACACTACAGTCTGATAACAAATCCAAATGTCAATAATAAACGGATACAAATCTTGGAAATGAATGACAAGGGAAGCAGCAGCAGTCGACTTAAACGCTTAGAAATTAGTGATCTATATCTGTGTTCTGTAGACATACTACAACAACGAACAGCATTAAAAAGAACCGTCGATTCCACGAACTACGTCTCACTTTCTCTCCTAGGTTTAGTCGCGACTCAAGCTAAAAATATTTCATTCCGCCGATATATATATTTGCGATAACGAGACTACAATATTTCTGAGAAAACAACAAAATGTTATCACACACAGTTTGGTTCTAATTAAACGACCACAGAGAAAAAGGTTTTACACATACCAGGCAATATAACTGGCTTGTCGCTGCAGACAATTTCACTAAACACCCACCTGTAACACACAATACAAACGATTACTAGACAAACAACAATTGGTAAATGTACACACAATGAGCAATGACTAGCATGAATAACAACTAAGTATTTAGTACTCACGTGTACTACGGCCAGTATTATATTATACGTACTTCAATCATGTTGTTGAACGAGCGAAGCGGGCTCAATTTTAACTCCATCGTTTGTCATTTGGGTGTCTCTCTATCTCTTTAATTAGGGTATGTCTCACGATTAGTTTTAATGTATCAACCGATTTTCGTAAAACTTGGCATGTATGTCAATACTTTTCCCTGCAGACCCCTGTTGTTTTTTACACTGATCCCCTCAAAAATAGAGGGAAGGGAGGCAAACATGTGAGAGGGTAAAATTGTGAAAAACCACAAAGATGGTCGGGTATCAGATTAAAGGGAATTTTAACAAATATCACAGTACAGTGTTTATTTCTGAAAATTTCAAAATTTCGGGACGACAGACACCCCAGAAATGGCCCCCACAATTTTACTAAAATCGGGAAAACCCATGTGGGTGTTAAATTAAAGGGAATTTTAACCACAATCTGAATATAATATTTAGTACTAGAAACTTAAAAATTTTGGGTCGCTCAGGCCCAAAATAGTGTGTCAAGATTTTGACAAAATCTCAAAAATCCATGCGGGATATAAAGTTAAAGAAACGTTTAACCAAACCCAGAATATACTGTAAAACGTAGGAAATTTCGAAATGTTAGGACACCAGGGACGAAAAGCGATTAAATTTAAAAAAAAAAGTAAAACTCCATCCGGGTGTCAGACTACGGGGAACTTGAACCCAAATTCGAATGCAGCTCTTACTATGGAAATTTTTTAACCTTAGGGCGCGACGGACCAAAAACAGAACTCAAAATTTTAAAAAAATTTTAGAAGAATATGTGGGGAACCAAGCTATGAGGAAATTTATTGAAAATACAAACTTGACGTCTTTAATGATTAGACAGAATTAACATCTCTCCATAACCCTTGTACATTTTCGACCACCTTCAAAAGTCTGTAAGTTGTTTACAAAAGAATTTTACATAATGTTACAAGTTATATATGTATTTGTGAAAAGTACTAGATTTAAACCTATAGATATGTACGAAAACATATATAAACACAAAAGCTATGTCAATAAGTATACCACAAATTTTAAATTATTTGCGCTGACGTTTCGACAATAATTGTCATCATCAGGACCTGTAAACAGATACACAAAACATTCTAGCTTAATACATGCTTATTGTAGTTGTAGCAATACATGTCTAAAAATATGTTACAGCTAAATACAGACTGTATGGTCCGTTAGAGAATGTTTTGTGTATGTGTTACTTCTGTTGGTGGGTGAAAAATAATAATAGTAACTTTTAATTATATATGTATGCTCGTGTGAAGGCTTTCACGTGAATATCTGTTCTAGCAGGTTTTTGGGTACATCCGTGTATGTGATGTTTATACTGCCAACGTTTCGTTCCGTAATCCCGGAACATTTTCAAGGCGCACTGATGTTGACTTAACTACGGCGCGCGTTTTATATCTTGCTTCTCTTGTGATTTTTGCCGTGGGAGAGTTGGAGCGTGGGGTGTGAGTGTGCTGTGGCCATATGTTGTTTGTTAATTTGTGAACTGTCAGTTAGGAATTTCCAAGCAGTGGCTAATTTAGTGTATTCATTTCTGTCATTGACCGCTCCCTCTCTCATCCGGTAAATTTCTATGCCTTCCCTGTACTGTCTGATTTTCTTATAGCTACATCGTGCCAAGATTTTTGTGTTTTTGAAATCGAAAGTGTGTCCAGTTTCTTTGGCGTGTTTCGTTAGGGATGTGTTGTCTTCTTGGTTTGCTACTGCCAATTCGTGTTCGCGGACGCGTGACGGATATTTCTCCCAGAGTGGCCGATATAAGATCGGTTGCAGTTTTTGCATGGTATTTGATATACACCTTGTCCCTCTAAGTGTATGCGGTCCTTCGGATTTTGTAGAAAGGCGTTGATTTTTTTGTGCGTGCTGAATGTTGTCCTGATGTGTTTCTTGAGTATTTTCCCTATTATATCTGTTGTGCCCTTTATATATGGTAACATTAAGGTGCTGATATACTCCTGTGTTCCTTTCTCCGGTTGCGTATTCTTTGTCTTCTTTTGTTTGATGGCGTTGTTTAAATCAGATGGGTGTATCCAATGAAAAACAGCGTCTCCTTGAAAGTATTCAGCTTCTGTATTCCTCGTCCGGTAGGTGTAGAGCTCTGTGTGTGTCTTCACTACAGACTGTAACTGCGCTGGGTGGTGGGACTGTCTATGTAAGTATCTGTTTGTGTGTGTGGGATTTCTGTATGTGGAAAAGCTGAGGTGACCGTCTTTCTTCTTTATGAAAAGGTCAAGGAATCGAATGTCGTTGTCTGTCTCCGTTTCTATAGTGAACTCTATGTTTGAGTGGATGCTGTTTATATGCGTCAAGAAAATAGTTTAAATTCCAATATTCATTCGATTATTATTGCATGTCTACTTATTTATAAGTATAATTAAGGGATTATTTATTATCAATATATTAAATTGTAATATTGTATTGTTTTTCGAATTTGTAATTATGGCTATCTATTTAAATAAATGTAAGAACTGAAATTATTTTGCTAATGTAACACACAGTAAAATACTGTCGAAACGTCGACACAAATAATGTACAATCTGTGTTATAGAGACCTACTTATTGACGGATCCTCGCTAAACCTTCCATCGTAAAACATTTACTGATCGACGGTCATTATAAAATTTAAGAATTTCAAAAGCTAGGACTAAATTCTTTGTTATTTAGACATTGTGGTTATAAATATAATAAAGGCAGTAGTTTGTAATTTTTAGTGTTTACTGGGCCTACATGATTTCGTTACAATTGTTATTTTACTAACATGAAAAAAAGTAGAGTAACGGGGTTTTTCATGTTTCTGGTATATGGAAAATTATTTAACATTGAAATTTACCTAACAATAAATGTATACCGTTGAAAGTAGTCAGCGAGTTCTACAGCTCTGGGAGCTTACTACTACTACTAAAACAATCAGAACATTAACATTCGGACGCCTTTGATGTAACCATATGTTCTTAATTGCGCAGCACTTCCCGGATCTATCTCTGTGCATAAATCAGATTGCCCAATTAATAAGACGAGATTACTATTTTGTGTCCACGTTGCCGCTGTGTTGCCACAGTTAGTACTCATCAACCGTAGCTTATCGCCATCAACGGAACCGACCCATTCATGTGCAGAAACATGTCGACAACGTAACTACTCTGCTGCGAGACAAAAAATATCGGTATGGAGAACCATACATGACTTCCATGTTCTAAGATTTATATTTAAAATCATTTTCGAAACGAAATATTTCCATAAAAAACTACTTTCTACTTCTTGCTTCAGCCTTAACCACAGTACTGTGGCCACTAACGTTAGCCACTCACTTAGCGCACTCGATTTTCACTGACGATGGCACTGCCGAAACGTCTGGTTTTGCACAAAACATTGGACAACGGCCAAACAGCCCGGGAAGGAATTTTAACAACCAACTACATCTTTGTATCCGATAACGTAGTACACAAAAAAAATTATCCCCTCACCTTTCAACTAGCATTCTCATTTATAGAAAAGTACCCCTCCCCATTCAACTACCCTTTTCGTTTATAGATATTTCATCTACTTTTCTACAGTGAATTATTATGATCTTCTTTTCAGAATACTTTATTTATCAAAATTAAGTACTTTACTCTTGTTAAAACATAAAACGTTGCAGGTAAACTACCCCTTCCCCTTAACCGATCTTCACCAAAATCAATCGGCATTGAGTCCTCTACAACTTGGGCACACATGAAAAAAATTATTTGATTCTGTTTTAATTTGCGGCAGTTATCGTTTCCCATACAACAAAATCCTACACACAGACACACACTCAGACACTCACACAGACACTTTTCGGAAAATGACTTTTCTTCATGTTTTGAGGGTAGTACAATCAGAATCAGCCCGCATCTCGAACACGATTTTTTTCGCCATCACTATACTTCCATTTCCTTATGAAACATGGAAGTAATTAATTACCACGATAACAGCTGTTTTGAAACCGACTGCCATCCTGCTAAGCGAGAGAGTAATATCCCAAGATATAGTATAGTGTTACGTTATCCACGCAGTGTGAAAACAACGTTTATAAAACTATCAACATAATTTAATACTGTTCTGGCCTTCACCTAAATTTTCATACATATTTTACCCATAATACATGGAATAATATGTTCAATAATATGTTAAGATCCCGCACAGTAATCCAACAGTCGATCGATCGCTCAAAAGTCTCCTGGGTTCTTACATGTCAATAATTAATTCGTTACTGTCACAACTTATAAATGCCTACTTATACCTGTACTCGAGTTTGTTAACTAGGTCAGTGAACAGAGAACACTTAGAAGTGCGGCGTTACATTCATACAATTGCAAGAGTGTGGGTAGAAGAGATTGGGGCCGGGCCAATTGGGACAGCTGAACCGCTACACGTGATAGATTGAAATTAATTATTTTCTGATATTTTTGCATTTTAATAAATTATCGAAAACGATCTGGTTACTTAGTGGCGTTTTATTTGTTTCGGACCGCGAACGCTTTCGCTCTGTGTTTCTAGTAATCATGGGTCAAGTGTCAGAGCCATACGAGATATTAAAATTTTTTCTTATTCGTTGTCCTTTAATTCTCCCTTAACTGTCGTGGGACTCCACGCTGTCTGTCCGGTGACAAAAGATTTTAAGTCCAATTTTGGAATAAAACACAGGACGAATGGCCTTAGATATCACAAATCGCTATGAAGTAACTGATAGCATTTTCAACTACACATATATTGTTAAAGTCCTTTTTCAACATTAGTTTCGTAAAAAAAAGGAATAATCTATCTGTACGATTTTATAAGTCAGCTCTCTTCTGTCTTAACCCAGATTTACTGTTAAAATCTAAATCGTTTCGAAGATGCTACTGATAAATTGCCCAGAGTTTATATAAAATACTTACAACAATATGAATTTATGGAGTTTTTCTTTGTTATAATAATTTCGTGATTATTATTATTTTGCTTCGGGTTCTGTAAGTATCTAACAGTTTTACCTGAACAGGTTCCTCACCTGCTGCACAACCCCAATGAGAGGAGCAAAGCCCACATTGACGTATGCGAGCGGGGTGTAGGTCATGATTGCGGCAAGATTCCGAGTGCTGAAATACAGTTTCTTCGGAATACTTTAAACTATACATTGCAAGATAGAAGAAGGAATGAGAATATAATAGAAGTAAAAGATTTGAATGCAATTATTTCAACTTATAGAAGACAATGGTGTGATCATTTGCAAAGAACGACGAAAGATCGTTTGCCAATAGCTGCCCTGAGATATAAAGCCACTGGTAGAAGACATGTGAGTCATCCGAGGATGAGATGGGTGTCGGAACCTAGACCCTATAGTAAAGAAGAAGAAGACTTTTTTTGTAATCTCGACCTTTTGTACTCAACACTTTACATCGCTTAAATAAAATATTTTATTTCAATTCAAATATATTATTCGTTTATTCTTAAGCCATTACGTTTCAAGATTACAATCACTCTCAACCTTAAATGTTACTGTGGGAAACAATGGTTTGGAATTCTGGCCAGGGACGAAAAACTTAAGAAAAAGTACGCAGAAGGCATTGGTCAAAATATATCAAAAGAACTCATTTCCCTTTGCATCGGATTAAAAAGTCAAATCAAAGCTCGATCGAAATTTTGAAGTGACAGCTGTCGTGTATGTTGCTACAAGTTATACTTTAGCAACCGTCAGCTGCAAATTTTTGAATACTGCATTATCAGCAAGTCTATAGCGGTACAACAAACAAAACTATATAAACTGACGTGTTCTGTGCTAGGTACAGAGCTAAGCTAGGTCAGCGCTAAGTACTCGACTGGCAATTAAACATGATAAACGGCTCAAAAGAAAGAAATAAAGAAAAACAATTTACCCAACAAAACGCTCAAAATGTGTCGCCACTATAAGGTCAATGCTTTCGAGAACATACTGGAATATTAGTAGCTGGTGATAAGATAACACTGGTCTACAAAAAAAAAAAACTTTTTTTTTGTCCCAAAGACTTTATTGGCTGATCTAGTATTTTTTGCGCTGAATTCAATAATGTCAACCATTTTTCTCTATCACGTAAGGGTTTCGTGTGACAGCTAGGTAAATATTTTACATTAATAACATTTACAGTAAAGAAATTAATCAATGTTCCACGTACCTAAAAGGTGTTAGTTGAAGATTTCCTGGAGTACTTTGCAGCAGGAACATCCCTTTTGAGAGTCCAGCAGTAATCTGCTAACATATTTGAGCTCCACTTCCCTTGATACCTTTTTTCCATGCTTGAAATGTCTTGATGAAAGTGTTCACCGTGTTCATCGCTTACGGCTCCCAGGTTTTCCGGAAATAAATCCAAGTGAGAGTGAAGAAAGTGGATCTTGAGAGACATATTACAGCCTAAATGTTCATATGCTTTCAGCAGCTGATTTACTAGATCCCTGTAGTTGTCAGACCTGTTGTTGCCTAAAAATTGCGTCACTACATTCATGAAAGAAATCCATGCACGTTTTTCTAAGTCATTCAACCGTCCTTAAAAATTTTCATCTTTTATTAGTTTTCTTATTTGAGGTCCTACGAAAATTCCTTCTTTAATTTTTGGATCACTAATTCTCGGGAACTTTTCCTTCAAATACATAAAACCTCTTCCATTTCTGTCCATTGCCTTCACGAAATTTTTCATCAAACCTAATTTGATATGAAGAGGTGGAAGATAGACCTTTTTGGGATCAACTAAATGCGCAGTCATAACATTTTTTCACCAGGTGTGAGAGATTTACGTGAAGGCCATATCTTCTTTTTTAAATGACTTTTGCGATCTCTGCTGTCCCACTCACATAAAAAGCAGCAAAATTTTGTGTATCCAGTCTGTAAACTTAGCAGCATAGCGATCACCTAAGGTCCTATGTGGACCTTAAGGTGTCCACATATGTTCGAACTGAATTTTTCATACATTATTTTGTCTAGAATAATCTTCAATATTTTCATACGTTTCTTTCATATTAATAGGATGTGCTAGTGGAACTGATGGAAATTTGTTTCCATTGTGAAGAAGGACAGCTTTTAGGCTAGCTTTAGACGAATCAATAAAGAAACGCCATTTCTCTGGGTTATGAGAATTTCCTAGAGTATCCATCACTGATAAAATATAATTACAGTACACAAAATCCCCTTCTTGAGAAAAAAGTTCTTGAAATCCTCTTGACGATTTCGAAAGTAGCATACCTTAGTTCCGCGATCAAGAAGGATCCACCCTTTTAGTCATGATCCCAAAAGTTCTGCCTGATTTTTGGATAAATGTAAATCACGCACTACATCATTTAGGTCTCCTTGTGTCAATAAATGAGGCTCGTTAGAAACTTCAAAAGTTGGATCATGTCGATCAGAGTGATCTTCATTCTGATCCTCTTCAGAGCTTGGATTTTCATTTATATCGATTGATACCGGGTGATTTGGTATTGGGAGATCATCAATGTGGAGAACAGGTCGAATCGCTGAAGGTATATTGGGATATTTCAAAGTGTGTTTCGACTTACTTGTTATTCCAGTTGTATTTGTTAAACAAAAATAACAGTCGGAAGAATGATCGTTTGGCTCTCTCCACACCATGGGAACTGCAAATGGCATATGGCGAGACCCGTTTGCCCACCCCGTTAAAAGCCTTGAACAAGTAACACAACAAATATGGGGGGCCCAACTCTTGTCCTGATCTCTCCTACCTTGGAACCAAAATAAAGTTGACAGCACTTTTTTATTAAAGGGGTAAAGTTCCGCCTTTGAAGTTTAAAAGTCAACTCACCTGGTTTAGGCACTTGCGCGGCATTTTTGAGTTTTCACACAAATAAAAGCTACTAATACTGAACAATAACACAGTGTTTAAGATAAGATAAACAATACGAGTTGTTTATAAAAGAATACACTTACACGCCTCTGTATGTTCGTAAACTACGCACAACATAACCTCCAAGCACACTTCTGCACAAATGTTCACCACAGCCACACATATTACATCACAGCAAGAATCAACGAATACCAAACGTTTAAAAACCAATCTACCAGAGTGCAGCATGTATAACTTCGCAACTAACGTTGTATATCGGCAATACAGAGGCAGCGAAAGTTGAAAACGTACATATACGTGATTACTGAATTTGGTCCCTCAGAGAAAAAACGTATATATACGTGATTAACTGATCAAAGGGTTAACCGAAGTCTGTATGTCACATGTAGCTTTTGTTTTCATTTCCTCAAATAAATAAACAATACGTGCTCTCCAAGTCAATACTGTAGTAATATTTATTCCAAAATAATACAATTTCCAACATAGAAAACTGAAAAAAAAACGTTATTATTATATCTATAAAACTATACGTGATAGCAAAACTGGATTCCTCGTATGGAAATACATAAGAATCACATAAAATTTGTCTGGGACAAAACATGTGTTGACCAGTGTAATTATTAACGCTTGAGGAAACTTTTAATTTTTATGGAAATATTAACAGTTATTCGGCTAACATATTAGCGCACTACAGTGACCGGTTATAAATTTTACATGTAGGAACCAAAACATTCGTAATTTATACTGTATAACTCTCTCATATAATAATAATAATAATAGACTATTTTTTTACGAGGGACAACGTGGAAATTTAATGTTCGCCGCAGGAGGGTCCGCACCCCTAAGGAAGTGTGTGGAAGTCGCACCTACCAAAACCACAAACCCTTTTTCCATAGCATGAATCCACCTTGGGACAAGCTTTCGGAATACATCAGGGTGGTGCTATTTGTTCTTCATCCATGTGTCCATTCATCTGTTTTAAACATTCAGCGGGTCAACGTTACGTTATTTCTGCCATTCTGTCAGCGGCCCTAGCAAAATCATTTTCTACTTTCTTTTTTTCACTTAGAACCTTCTCTATGTACGCTGCTACACGATCCTAGTGGTGTTCGGTCTACAGATATTTCCGGGTTGTGATCTGTCCTACTGCATTTCCTAAAGTCAGGCTCTTCCCTTCCCATCTATCACAGGTAAAAAAGTGTGTTGCACATCGTCTTGTTCCTGTTTACAGAAAATGGAGTCTGGTCTGTCTACTTTTCCCATTCTGTAAAAGTAAGACCGGAACAAGCCGTGACGAGATAGAAATTGTTTTATAAAATACTTTGTCTCGCCATGTTCGCGGCCAGTTCACTCAGCTAGCTGCTTTATGAGCCTGCGGTTCATCTTCCCTTCGTGTCACTTGTCACCTTTCCTGCCACTGAACCATGGTGTAGACCTTGGCCTCCCTAATTTCGACTTCCTCTTGTAAACATGTTTCCGCTCCTGTTCCAGCATATCAATTGGAATTATTCCCGCGACTACAAGAACTGGGCCACTGCTGCATTGCTGACATACCCTGTGCATCAGCCCTGATCTCCGGCCATAAAATAGTATTAAGCGTGTAACTGTCATCAGTAATCGGCACTTGGAAGGTTTAAATAATAATAATAATAATAATAATAATAACAACAATAATACCGGTTATAATATAAGGATGATGCCAGTAGCAGTAGCAGTAGTAGTAGTAGTAGTAGTATTAGTGGTGGTGGTGGTGGTGGTGGTAGTAGTAGTAGCAGCAGCAGCAGTAGTAGTAGTAGTAGTAGTAGTAGTAGTAGTAGTATAGTTGTATTAGTAGTAGTGGTATTAGTAGTAGTGGTAGCAGTAGTAGGTAGTAGTATAGTAGTAGTAGTAGTAGTAGCAGCAGCAGCAGCAGTAGTAGTTGTTGTTGTTGAAGTAGTAGTAATAGTAGTACTAGTAGTAGTAGGCCTGGTGTAATACTTGCTCTTTGTAATGCAGAGATCCAGATTCAATCACGGCCGCACCAAAGTCAGTCGTGTTTTTAACAGACAGGTCGATTCAACCTTTTAAAAAAAAAATAGTTTAGCACCTGGAATCGGTTGCAGTGTAGTCCACTTTCCTAGTATGCCACATGTCATAAGCTGACAGACCCTGGTACGACTTTTTTTAGTATAATAAAAATAACGGTCGCCACAATAACTGACCAGTGTAAAAATTGTTTGTCATAAACACGACTACAGTCGATCGTAATCCGTAAGTTCTAAAGGCTATTTGTTATGGTTTGCTTAGATAACTGAGAATTCGTAACGTCATCGGTCTGAAGTGTGTTCAGAAGAACGTATCGAGTCTACCAAAGAGGTAACTGTATGATATAACATTACCGTGAATCCAAAAATGCAGCAACATTTATTACAAGCTAATCTTCAACACAGGCGATGTTTGTACTTTGGGTGTTTCTTCTGCGGTTTGTGCACGCATAGATAAACCGCCTGGAAATAACCGAGCTAAAAACTCGAACTCTTGAATCACGGCCAGCCTACAAGGGCCTGTTGTGCTCAACCACTTTAGCGTGATTTAGGCCTATACCAACCGGGTGCCAAGGAGTCGTTTCCTGACCCTCAAATACTGGCCGAGTCCGTCTGTGATGTAACTGTCGTACTTAAAACTTACAAGCAAGTGGTTTCATGGTGTCGAACAAGGATGAAACACCGAGACCACTTTTCGGCATAATTTTCTTTCCTTTGCGCAACTTGGGGAGAACTTGCCACAGCAACTGGAGTGTTCCAGCAACTATTCAAGCAATCGCTTTCCTAGGTCACGCAACAGATTCTACGGCTTGTGTAATAATACAAAACATGATCATAAAAGCCTATCGCTTTTGCTAGTATCTCTTTCGTATCTTGTATTATTAATAAGATCACGGGATTTAAGGACTACCAAGCATGATAAATTGTTCACTAAAGACATCACGAAAAAGCATACTGAGACGTACAGGATGCTTAATCCTTTAGAGTAATCGAGTCAAATTTACCTTTCTTCGATATCTTCGTATAAACAAATAATGAAATACGTTCAAAATAATCAATACCCTCCTCCTCCTCCTCCTTCTCCAATGGCGCTACAGCCCGAAGTTGAGCCTTGGCCTCCTCCATCATGATCCTCCACCTCTCTCTATCAGTAGTAAAAGGACTTCCATCCTCGCACTCCCAACATCTCTCTTGCATCCACAGCGACAGCATCTTCCTATCTTTTCCTTGTACGACCTTTTGGTCTTTTGACATCCATACTCCCCATAAGGACTCTTTTACGTGTTCGTTTGTCATCCTGTCTTACGACATGGCCAGCCCATTTCAGCCTCCTCAGTTTTACGTACACTTCTAGACTTTGTTCGTTGAAGTGACAATATATCTCATCATTATGCTGCATCTTCCATTCCCTATTTTTATATATGGGGCCCACGATCTGTCTCAGGAGCTTCCTTTCAAATATCTTCAGGCGTTCAACTGCTCTTTGTGTTAACATCCAGGTTTCACTGCCATAAAACAGGATGGGTCGTATGATAATTTTGTATATGCGCATTTTTGTCTGCCTATGAATAACTCTTGACTTAAAGGTGATCAACATCTGATTCACCATATGTATAATCAACATCATATTGTTATACAATCAAGGAGAACTGAACGATATGAACCGGACACACGTGTAAACCATATCAATCGAAGAATACGCAAAATGGTGCTGATGTTAGATGAGAACGGCAAGGACTAATCGTACCGATTAGCGATTCGATAACAGCCAAAAGCACCAACACAATAATAACAGAAAGACTGCAAGAATACTGATTTACAGAATTGGACGATGTACGGGACAATCTGAACATGGAATATACGAGGAAGGCAAATTATTATTAAGCTTAACAGTATATTATGGAACATATATATTAGCAACGATAATGAAAAGCGATCGTACCTTACAAATGTAAAACGTTTAACGACATATGCACGTCGGAAGTGTAAACAGTCAAAGAGAACGTTGAAAAATATTGACGAAGACAAATGGATTTTTACAGAACAGTAACGACGGGCACCAAAAACGGATTACGGACAACAGGACCAGATAAATTATGAATAGACATGTGACATGAATAACAATAGTAGGCGATGACGAGGATAACGGTCTGAGTGACCCACAATCTGGCAGTGGAAATCATTAGGAGATTTGGACATGCCAACCAATCTGACCAGAAGGATGAGGTGGAGGACTAGCAATAAGGACGTAAAGCTTTCTAAAGAGACGGTTGAACAAATACTGAACATGATACTGCAATGTTCACCTTTTTGAGAAAGGATGGCTCATCAAAACGTTAATTGGCAGCAGTGTTGCCCCCCCTCCTAAGACCATTGGTGGATCCTTCCCCAAAATTTTTCAAAATCAACCCCACGTAGGTATCACCTCAAACGTAATGCATAACAACTGTTGTAAATCACCAAAATATTCTAAATACTTCTTTTTATTTTATTAAAAGCTGAATTATATTTTTTTAATAAAAATCGGTAAACTATAATTTATACTCTATTAAAATTTAGTAAGATCTGTATAAAACAGTCTAAATAAATCTGAATATAAAAATGTTAAACTCCTTGATAAGTTGTTTCAACCAAAATTTTACTCCTGTTGCAACCGTTAAATTTTATTATCAAAACATTTATTTTTTTAACATTTAAAAAAGTTTTTAATTAAGTTTAAGGAAAATAAGAAAAAATAAATATTTAATTTGTTTTTACATACGATTATGTAAAACTGAATAGCAGTGCTGGAAACAAATCTAATTGCGCTGATTGAAACAAGCTCTCCGGCTTGTACATTTACATGTGCATGTGGAGCAGTAAATTTAAATTAGCCTTCGAGTTGGATAAATACATTTTAAATTTTATAACACAATTTTATTCGTTTTAAGCTTTCGTTGCATCTAAAATCCCCCCCCCCCCCATAAACTAGATAATACGACACAAATACTCCCCCCACACACCCCATTGGTACTATTAACGCGCGCGCGCGCGTTCAGCAATCTGCAATTAAAACATAACAATCATTTTCACTAATAATAACAACAACAACAGAAACATTCGTTGCAAAAAGGCGAGTAGCCTAAGGTTATCACACTTGATCAGTCAGGGATGAGGCCAACTCAACGTGCAGAAAGTTGTCACTTAATAATTTGTAGTAGCGAAGTGAAATCTTTATATGCGAACGATATGCGTTGTTCTAGACGAATAAATACGTTTAGAAACCGCCCATCCAACGAAACCTACAGTCAGTTTCGTTACAACAAATGTTGAAATGGTAGTTAACACTAACAAAATCACATACCGCTCGTTACCACTGGTTAAACAACTCGAGTCTATGACGTGCACGCTAAGCTAAAATTCAACTGGTTGTTAGATTAACGGACGATGACTGAAGTGAGACATAAGCAAGAAGGTACCATCGTAGAGGCAAACCCACAAACAAGATGGACCGATTCATGTAAAAAAAATGCAATTCCAGAACAGACGGCAGAATTACAGAGGCTGTTGCCCAGATTTCTGAGAGAAGACAAAGGACAATGCAACAACCTCATGCACAGCACAGCCGCATTACAATATCACTTCATGTTATCGCCTAAACGAAGGACCATATTACGTAGTTTCAAAAACTAAACAAGAGGACAACAAAACGTAGGTAGGTGAACTGTACGTGTTTCACTTCAGAAAGAAGTTTTCTATTTGCCGAGTAAAACCTTCTCGCGTACTAATTAACTTCAATTAGCATTGACAGCGGGCGGCCCACTAATCTGACGGCCATTTAAAACAATTCCGCCACAATCACATATTGCTTACGTAAAGCGACGCAAACGGTTACGCGCGCACACTGAATTTACTTAATTGGATCAATATGAAAGTTCAAGGATAGTTCAAAAATTTACAATTTACAATCGTTTTCAAATTGATACGGACTCCTGCCTTTCTCTAAACCGAGTTTGTGTATCCCACTGTAATACCCTCACGTCATCGCCCTTAGACAGCACGCAGTATAATCTCAGCCCTCTATCATGTCTTCTATTTTAATCTGTTGTGTGAATGACCAACAGACGATGGGAAATTTTGGGCCAATTTCATACGTTCCAAGTTTTCTCTTTTCCGTAACTTTATTCGACCACAATATTGGTTTTAGTTGATCCCTCATCTCAGATCAACTTATCCCAAAATATAAACTTATATTTTTATTTATACATTCAAAATATTTACATTTTCCGCAAACTTTGGTGTTCCTTTCGTTTACTAGTACTTTGTTCAAATCTCTATTAATCATTAAGGACTTGTATACCTATGCCGGACTGGTCTCAGATTTTTGTCTTTATCCACTACACTTATCTTGTACCATACTCGCTGACTACTCAATTGTTTTGCCATCAAGAAACAGACATGTATGTATGTAATTTCTATCATATCTAAAACCCACTCTCTAATTTGTACCATCGTATATACTTCAAGAATCTCGTTTACATATATGCAATCAATCTTTAACTTAATGAATATTTCGGGACTTCTGATAGGTATCTACACACAAAAATGTGCGTTCACTATTCCTAACTACAAATATGTACTTGAACTGATAAATTTCATCTTTTCTAAATAGAATTAAATGGCGATACTTTGTTACCAAGCGACATAAATAACTAACCAAAGCACAAATACGCTCTTCACCAGATAACGGATCAACATGGCTAACGAGCAGCAAACAGCTTAATGCTAATAACATGTCTCGAGTAAGAAATTTCACTGTAATTTTAATTACGATTAATTAATCAATACGTAAAGAAAATCAACTGTATCAAGTTTACACGCGCGCGCGCATTCACACACATTTCACAGCGTACAGTTTACTTGCAAATATCTGTAGGAGTCACAAAATTTGTAGTATGTTACAGCAATATACAGCAAAGATATGTGGACACACTGTGTGTGTGTGTGTGTGTGTGTGTGTGTGTGTGTGTGTGTGTGTGTGTGTGTGTGTGTGTGTGTGTGTGTGTGTGTGTGTGTGTGAGAGAGAGAGAGAGAGAGAGAGAGAGAGAGAGAGAGAGAGAGAGAGAGAGAGAGAGAGAGAGAGAGAGAGAGAGAGAGAGAGCGTGAAAGTGTTTATGAAACGGATGCAACTGTGACGAGGCCGCGGAAAATTAAGGTCGGTCGACGTAAATAATTAAACCAGTAGTAGCAGGAGCTACACCTGCAGTAGTTGAGGTAGTAATTTCTGCAGACGTTTACTGGTCATGGATCACGCAACAGGCCAGCTTTTCTTTGCTGTGTTATACTTTCTTCTACTTTGTCCTTGATTGATCGGACCCAACCGCTCCTGGTGCGGTGTGGACAGTCAAAATACCGGGGGGTTTGGGAATCTCCGCGATCGACCAGTATTTTATTTAAGCGTAAAATGAATAAATAACACAGAAATGTCAGAACAACAGAGAAGGAAATGCGACTCGGTGGTTTCCCTATTTCTACAGAATACCAGGAACTCGCACGCAAAAACAGATTTTCAAGAAGGGACTGGCGTTCCCGAAACAGGATCGCAAATTTTGTCCTCTAAGTTCTGAAAAAGATATAAGCCTATCAATCATGCATGCTGGTCAAAAATACGAAAAAAAACTACCTGAAGGTGAGAATTGTACAATTTCTTGTTTATTCACCAAGTATTTAATTTTGACCGATCATGTTGCAAGGTGCTGGCAAATTTAATTCAACGAATAACAACCTGTTTTATCTTACAGTGACCAAAATGTCTAATTTATTAACCACCGCCTCAACTACGAACGCCGAACATTTGAAGTCATGTTGTATCCTTAAAAAAATTACGCATGAATCAATCACATAGCAAATATAGCTTAATATGCTTGGCCAGACATTGTTAGTCTGTTTGCATTTTAAATTTTCAAACAACATTTTGGATCTCTCTCTCCCCCCCCATCACACACACGCGCGTGCGCACACACACACACACTTCTTAGTACAGTTCGTTTCCTCAGCATGTTAATTTATTAATATTTTTTTAAAGTACTGTCAAGTTTTTTTTTTACACGTTTCGAGGATTGCGCTGTGTGCTCATCGATCAACATGGCTGCAATTATTATTAATTGTTTAAAATTTATTGAAATGGGCTTTCAACCAAAATTAAAAATATCGTGCGAAGTGTTAAAAAAAACTCAAGACAGTTAATAATGGAAGATAACCGATGTACCCCGAAGCCCCCCCCCCCACACACACACACACACAGAGAAAAAATGTTCGATATATTTATTTAATGAAATATATTTTTAAAAAGTGAATAAATGAGGTATATTTTCGCAAACTCAACTGTTCTTGACGGAAATCGAACGGAAAGGAAGCAGTGATGTTTGTGAATACGACGCACTCTCGAAATGGCAACTTAATAAATAAGCGTAAATGGGACAGTTTTATTTACAAATTAAAGATTACAATAATGACTTAATAATGCGAGATAGATGTAAACATTATTAAATAAATGAATAAAACCTGTAAGAGATACAAATCCTTTCTTGAATAGGTGTAAATACAGTAGAAAAGGCTTAAAACGAACTGCAAGTTATTTAAATTTTGTTAGTTGATTCCGATAGACCGTAATGTTCGATATATTATACGTAGGTCTACGAATTACCAGGACGTGGAACTGCATCGCTAACACCGATGTAGCTATAAATGTACTGTATATGGCAATAAATCTTTTAAAAGTGTATCTTGTACAAAAATTTTAGTAAGTATACAGCCGGAACGCGTATGTAAATAGACCGTAAATTAATAAACTGTCATTAAACAAAAATTCTTAATACATAAATACAATATACTGTATACAAGACCTTCTACTACTCAATGTGTGTGTGTGTGTGTGTGTGTGTGTGTGTGTGTGTGTGTGTGTGTAAAACATAAATACAATATAATACGAATAAACCCTCCCCACATACACAAGCAAGAATCTGAGTGTACGTTGTAGCTCTGTAACTTATGTATCAACATCATCAAATTAGCTCGTCTGCCCACTGCCAAACGAATGCTTCCCCACAGCGATTAAATCTCGTCCAGCTTCCTCCGTCTTGTGGCCTCCTAAGGCAAGCCACGTTACCAACTGATGTCTTTCTACCCAGCCAAATGTCCCTCTCATCTCCAACATTAATTCTATAAACCGTATCATCTACCTGCCTACCAATCTAAATTGTTTTCCTTCCCTCCTTGTTCTTTCTATATTAGTCCTTTCCGTTTTTCTGTATGCACTCCGCAGTTTTTTGTATCACTCTGTTCACGATACCAATACGAAAGTCTGTCCAGGAAGCACACGGTGATTAAACATTTTTTTTAATATAAAAGAAGTTTGTTTATCTTCACAACATTGGTCTCTTTCCATAGATAACTATCCTGGCAGTTACTGAGGTTGCGTTTCTGTTGTTAGTTATTAATTTATCTGAGTAGCTTATATCGTTTACGGCAGTATGCTTTGCTGGAAATGACAAATGACACATTAGAACCAATTTTTTAATATCATCAACCATATAGAACATCACGTTTATCTTTCCCTTTACCTTCTCACACAAGCACGTTCACTTTCGTAATTTCATACGTGTACTATAAAATCTTATTCATTCCAACTTTTAGAAGAATTTGAAAAATTTGAATTATCCAAAATTTGAATTACCGAGTTTTTAAGTAAGTTTATTGACTAACATAACTTTAATTAAGAATTCAGACAACTTATTTCTCAATATGTAAACTTAACCTAAAACCTCGGTTAAGGTTATGGTCTACCGTACATAAAAAATGATGACGTTAAACTGCACTCTGTAGCATTTCTCTACAAAATTACAATATTACAAATTACACTGTAAACTTAAAAGATTATACTGTGTGAACGTATTAACGTAAAAAAGGTTTCATTAATTTTACTTACTAAATAAAAGCTAAGGTTTATTAAATTATTTAATACAAGTTAATTTTATTTAATAAATTTAAAAATATATCCAAAAACCAGTGTGACTCTATCTCAATATGTTCAAGAATATATTTGGAACGTACTATTTTTTAAAAATCAGTAAAAAATCAGTTTGTTTCAAATTTAATTTGACGCTATAAGTACACTAAAGCCATCAATTCATACGAATATTAAAAACATTATATTTAACATTCACTTGAGCTTCAATGAATTTCCAAATTTTATCAGTCATGATAGCACCTTCTGCAGCCGTTGGTATATCTTCTGTCACACCATGGTCATTGCTGGTATCTTCAACAGAAGATCCGGGATTATTTTTCTTTCTCACTTTCTCAAGAATGTCACCCTTTTGACATCTCACCACAAACATCATATCATTGTGAATGTTTACCGTAAGTAGTGGCGCCTTTTCCACAAGCCAGACAAGGCAGGTGCTTAGAGGCGTCAAAGATTTGAGTTTTTATATTATAAATCATGAGTCAGCTTTCTCAGAAGTAACTCTAATATAGGAGCGTATCTTATATCTTTTACACTGTACAAAATAGTGGTTGAAAAGAAAAAATATAAGGTTTTACGTCAGAAAGTCGATGAACTTACAAAATTAGAAAAGCAGTGAAAAAGAATATTAAAAAAATTATTATTCAGCGATCGCGAAGAATATTTTATTCGCTAAAAATGGGAAGCGAAGCGTAGTGCGCTTGCATTCATTCAAAGCAAAGTCTTCTTTCACCTACATTAACGAAAAACGTTAGCGTTAAAAATAAAAGGTCACACTTGTATTTAATGCAGGTGATTCATGAAAACTCACTTCAAAACGTATTTCCGAGTGCTGAAATAGTTCTTCGTATTGTTTTACGCATGGCAGCAAGAAATTGTAGTGGGGAGAGATCATTTACAGCTCTGAAGAGAGTGAAAAATTATTAACGATCCGTCATGAAACAAGAAAGGCTAAATAACAGTGCAATTATGAATATAGAATCTGATTTGACAAGAGCTTTCAGTTTTGAAGACGCCACAAATACTTTTGCTGAATCAAAAGCTCGTAAACACAGTATATAAAATAATATATGTAGGTATACATATTAATAAAAATTTATAGCAATTTGTAATGTAACTCATTATAAATATTCCTAAATTGTTTTATTACTGAATATTAAATTAAAAATTATAAAATGAATGAAGAAAAGGTTAAATATAGACGACTAAAATTATTTTTTGACAGTGTATGGTTTGATACATAAACTTATTTATATATACGTAATTATCGCTGGATTTAGCTCGGTGAAGCGGTGGAGAGACAAAAAAACGCCACAGTACGTAGGTATCGTAACTGATTTTAGCCGACATTTCGTTCCAACGGTTTGGAATCGAACACACAAGTTCTTCTCGAACAGTTTCTTGAACGGATCTAAGTTTGGAAAAGCAGCCTGAGATTGTTTGTTGTTTAACTTGTTTCCACGTTTTACTTAACACACCTACGACTTGCGTCTAGGAGATCGATTTTAATTTGCGTTTTTTAAGTAATGATACACACAATTTTAAAAACAACTCGTCGACGGTAGAATTGTTTAAGCTTTTGAATAACAGCTTGATCCGTCGGTTAAACTGCTGAAGACATGTTCGAAGAGAAATACACTTAAGCTTGAATTTTAATAGGCCACATTTAAGCCGAGGAATGGCATTATGAGCTGTGCGGTTATGAATGAAGAGACTCTTCCTGTTAGCAGCAAAAAGTATTTTGTCTAGTCCAACAAGTCATTTTCAAGATGACTTCTGGTCATCCGTGACTTTTTGTTAACTTCTTAATGAACAGGCAAACTTTCACTGAACCACTTTTAGTTTTGTTGACATTCCGATTAGTAACAGGGGAAGATTTTTCAGAGCCATCCATGATTGCCCCTATCACAATCGTTACTCTTTCTTTACTGTTTTCCCACCCTTAGGTAGTTCTCTCTTAAAAGCAATCGTTTTATTCGGCAACACATTTAAAAAAATATCGGTATGAAGAACCATACATGACTTCCATGTTCTAAAATTTATATTTAAAATCATTTTCGAAATGAAATATTTCCATAGAAACTACTTCTTTCTTCAGTCTTAACCACAGTACTGTGGTCACTAACGTATACCACCTCACGTTAGCGCACTCGATTTTTCACTGATGATGGTAGTCGTTAGCACTGCCGAAACGCTGGTTTTGTAGAAAACATTGGACCACGCCAAACAGCCTGTGAAGGAATTTTAACAACAAACTACTTCTTTGTTGCCGATAACGTAGTACACATGACATAAATAAAAATTATCCCCTCCCCCTTCAACTATCATTTTCATTTACAGAAAATTACCCCCACCTCCTTCAACTAGCCTCTTCTTTTATAGATACTTCATCTACGTTTCTACAGTGGATTATTATTATCTTCTTTTCAGGATACTTTATACTTTATTTATCAAAATTAAGTACTTTACTCTTGTTAAAACATAAAACGTTGTAGGTAAATTACCCCCTTTCCCCGTAACCGATCTTCACCAAAATCAATACGCCTTGAGTCCCCTACAACTCAGGCACATATGCAAAAAATTATTTGATTCTGTTTGAATTTACGGCAGTTATCGTTCGTTATAGAAAAAATTACTCTTGTTAAAACATAAAACGTTGCAGGTAAACTACCCCTTTTCCGTAACCGATCTTCACCAAAATCAATAGGCCTAGAGTCCTCTACAATTCAGGGACGTATGAAAACATTATTTGATTCTATTTGAATTTGCGGCTGTTATCGTTTGCCATAGAGAAAATTCTACACACAGACAGACACTCACACAGGCACTTTTCGAAAAATGACTTTTCTTCATGTTTTGAGGGTAGTACAATCAAAATCCCTTATCTCGAAAACGATTTTTTTTTGCCATAACCAAACTTCAATTTCCTTATGGAACATGGAAGTAATAGACGAGTTTTGTCAACATTAAAAATGTTCTTTTCGTCACAATTAGCGATAAGGTTACACAGTTAGTTGAACTACACGTGTACTTCTTTACGTTTAAGTCCACTGTCGCAATTTCACTACAGGCCGTTTGAAATGTAACGTCATTTCTGTCTTTAAAACCTTCAAACCAACCCGTACTGGCATTGAACTCATCACAATATGTTTTTCTGCGAATTATTCCGCCTCAGCGTCTTATTGGAATGTTAGACACGCTCTTGTTTTCACCAATTCAAAACACATTCGTGTATAAAGGATTCTGCCATACGACTACATGTATGTGTACCCACTACCCTTCAAGCGCTGTATAAGAATGCAATAGGTACCCGCAGAAATTGGAAACGTCACAGTAGTCCTAATACGATCGTTACTAAATAAACAAGGTTTTATTTATTAACGAATCTCATTGTTGTCGTTTCTGTAGAATGTATTTGTGCATGACATTCACGAACTGATTTACAGAGGACTTTACATCCAGCGGTCATCTGACCGAGCACGATTGCAGAAGTAACAATAAAGCATCTACACCGAGTTCTCATGAAATAGCCTACTAACGTTGTGGTGGCAGTGGCGTAACTATGGGTAGGGGATCATGGGATCAATCCCCTCCCAGAACCATTTAGAAATTTCAGCAAAATTTCATAATCACTTAACTTAGGCCTATTTCTAAGCCAGTTGTGTGCGTTAAAATAAGGCTTACGAAAAACTGTAGAAATACAAGGAATTACAGTACGGTATTTATAAATTAGGAAAATAAATGGGAGTCAAATCAGTTCAAGCTAGTCTCCCCCTCCCCCCACCACAAGGAGCAGCTCCTAGTTGCACCAATGTGTGGTGGAACGTGATTCCACTTCTGTTGTGACCGTCCGATTCCGTATACCACGGTGAAATTGTGCAACCTGGAAGAATCGATAAAAATCTGTCGATAAAAATTGCACGCTATGTTAAAATTCACTTTCGATTATTACTGTACTAAATGCTACGTTAATCTTAATACAGTACAATATTCAAATACAAAAAGTCATGTCTTTAATTAAAAATGTCGTAAGTTTAATAACCTAACCTCTACCTCTACCGTTGTTTCTTATGGGGAAAAAATCGCTGGCTTTACGTTATCGTGAATTTTAAGAACCTAACCCCAACGTTAAGAGGGGACTTGCTGTAAAATGGACTTCAAAAAGCGGCAACACGTTCGTGTATGAGTGGTGTGAACCAACTGTGTATAGGCCTGCTGGTTGCATGCGTTATAAATTATACTCTTAACGCCTTGATCTTCTACGACACCACAATTACATAAACACATTCCAAACAAAGCTTCAACGTGACCAAAACACAACCGTTCGATTCACAAAGCATTGGATCCGTTTTCCAAGTAACGCTTGTCTCGTACAGTGGTTAGGAGAATATTCATGTTTTGCGATAACATTTGAATAAAAAGAAAACAAAACAATGGTTGCGAAGTGGGACCTTGGCTTACTTTCGCCATGCGTAAATTAAACGAATATAATTGAAATTTTATCAAAACCGAGACCATAAATTAACCGTGCTTTCTTTCAAATTTAACCGCGCTTTCGTTTCGTTTAAAATTCAATTTGCGGACCTACCCACTGACATCAGCGCGCGCGCACGCATTCGCTTACATACGAACGCGCCTAAAAGATAGGTATTCCCTGTAGCACCATGTGAATGACGATTCCAAAGTGTTCACTAGAAGACTTATATAATTGAGTGTATTCTTAGAAACGCTTTTCCCAATAGATAACGTTATAACAGCGCGCGCGAGTAGCTTCAACTTTACATTACTTAAAAACTAATAGGCCTATGCCAAACAACGGAGAAGACAAGAACTGAGAAAACACGTTTATCCCAACTGTTCACGTTCCAAACAAAGTATGTCCACTGAAACTCGAAAATTCGCTACTCTCACACCGTGCTGAAGCCAATTTTAAACTGCGATTAAAACCTCTGAAGGTGAAACGGTCTTCTTCTCCTTCTTTATCTACCTTCTACCACTTTGCGTCGGGTTATAGGGGGTTCTTTATCTCTGTCCATCGCCTCCACCTATTCCTGTCCTGTCCAAGCATACAGCCTTAATTTCCTGTAAACTCTTCCCACGTTCCTGTCCCAATCTGTCAATGAGTGACTGGTATGTCATCCTTGGCCGTCCTCTTCGTCTCTGACCCTCCCACTTCACTTCAACGAACTGTTTTATTTTGTTGCTTTATATATCTTACTTGAATGTCCAAACTACTTCAGTTGCCTAACTTTCAGCAAATTCATTAGAGGCTTTAATCCCAAATTTCGTCTGATCATCTCATCATTCTCATCACTTCTCATTTCCCATTTCTCATCTCTCCTTGTTGTTCCCATTATTCGCCTGAGAAACGTCATTTATGCTGATTTTATTCTACTTGCGTGTTTGTAAAGGATAGGCCAACTTTCTGCTCTATCATTATTGTAGTTCGGTATACAGATTTAAATAGCTATAGCTTTGCTTTCTTACATACTTCCCTTTTTCCTATAAATATGTTGTTTCTTGTGTTTGCATTCCTCACACGTTTTGATATTTCTTGAGGTATTCTCCCATCCTTGTAAAAAATGACACCCAATTATTCATATCCCTTGACTTGAACCAATTGTTCAATATCACATGTAATTCTCTGGGTCTGTTCTCCTTTCCTTCCAACATACACAAATTTGCTTATCAGTTGTAAGCCTTTTCATCCCAATTCAACTTTCCATTCTGCCACGGCCTCTTGAAGTTTATCTCTTAAGAGTCTTGTACGAGCACTATATCGTCTGCATAGAGTAATACCTGGGCCAAAATCGGTCTTAACCTCCAATATCCCATTGTGGCTATGTCTTCGTCTCTTGCATATATTGTACATTTCATCCATATAGATTATGCATTGTGGACGACTCAACCTATCGCTTTGGTGAAACCTTGACCTCCAAAGAAAAGCAAAAATGTCAACAACTTGGAGACGAAAATAACCTAATAAACACTGCGCTCAGTGAACGACTGGAGGATACCATACAACCAGCAATTATATCAGTTGTCACGGTAAATTATATTTCAGGAATATATGCATATTTCAAGTATAAATTAAACTGGCCAGGCTAAATGGTCGGAACACGTGTACAGCATGAATAAGTTAAGAGCTCTAAAAGAGGTGGCTGGATGATCGCAAATATTGTATTATCAGATGAATGCCACTGAGAACAGCAGCGCAAGGCAAAGAAGAACGGAGGACAGTCTTATAGTAGCCACCAACCAATACTGGGCGGGATCAGTGCATAGTTCCACACGATAATCATCATTTTCGTAGGCTTTCCCTGATTTGATTGCCTTTCACTCTTTCTTCCATCTGCTTCAGACCTGAAAGTCTGTTTAAGCAACCTTTCCTTATCTGTGTGCTCTGTCTATTTTTGCGTGATGTTTCATTTTCTCACTGACGTTGTATACAGTCACAAATGTTGTTTATCATAATATAATAAACTGGCTACAATTCGTTTTATTAAATTGTCACGGCTGGTAGGTTTAAAAATCTGCGTTAAGTTCCCGTTAAACAAACGAGACCTTCGCTGTGCTACGACAGATTTTAAATCATCGAACAGGCACCCAGTAATTACATATCAATTCCGGACGTACACGCTTCCCCTGTTTTTGTCGTTAGTGACAATGTTGTCGTTTGTCAACATATCAATCAGCTTCGTACACGTATGGGAGAAATCGCGATGGTGGCCTTCGAAGAATCAATGCAAAAACGTATCGCGTAGCGTAGGCCTATATGCATACAATAAAGAAAACTCAGTATTATAAAACAATCAATCAGTTAGTTTAGCAATTAAGACGTAAGTAGCGAGACCGCACGTTAAAATAAACACACAGCGTGAATAAGAATAGCACTGAAAACGTCGTAAAACATAATTGCTAGAACGATATAATACGCTCATTACATACGATAGTATGTAATTAAACCTGTGTTACCGTGATTTATTAACAAAACTACGCGTTACTAATAACAATTATAAAAGCTGTTGTAAAAAAACTATTTATTTCTTAATTAACTGTGACATTAACTATCACAAATGACGTAATAAAACTCCTACAACGATCCCTTGCACACTGCTATGTAATATTCACGTCTAATTACAGGCGTGTACGGGGCCTCAGGCGTTTCCTGGTCGTTCGAGTATACGTTTAATTTTGTTCAATCTGAACCGCAATAAAAGACTATTCTGTTTTAGGCTTAGCATTGATGCCCTCGAAGACAATTAACAACAAAAAGTGAACACACCGGAATCGAACACGCACGTTGGGCATCGAAGAAACAAAACACGATGAACGGTCGTAGGCACAAAAGTGAACCACGTGAACACAATACGGTATTTTAGTGATATGGTCAGAGTATTGAGACACGAATATGGATCTGAGAGAAGGGAGTGGAAATAGATAGATCGACTAAAAATTCCTACTAACTTGGAAAATCGACAAACACAGAATATTTGGATACTACAAGAACACCGTTTAAAACTAAAACTACAGACCTGAAGTTGGTAAATGACCTGAAGATGGCTTGACTGCCGAAAGCGCTCGTCAGTACCAAATACAACATAGTGGTTTGTATAAAATTACTAGTAGAAATAAAAGTACAGAATGAACCATCGTACCTCCAAGTCTCTCAATTGCAACGTAAACCTTAAACGCCTACATGCAACTTTACAGAGACTTCGGACCATTTTGGGAATTGGTATGCCCTGTCTGTTTATGAGAACGCAATCATACGATATTTTTAATGAAATAAGATTGGGACTGAACATGAACCGTATTGAAAGATTATACGTTAGATTACCCATGTGGTAGGCCTATAACAGATGCCGAAAAAGAATAAATAACTAATTAAGAGCTAGAAGCTACTAAGCTTCTGGTTTACTTAACTAAAAGCCACTAATTTTCCAGCGGTTATTTTGAGTTCCAATTTTTCAATCGAAGACGAGAATAATTCATCACTGGACCAGAACTATACACGGAAAGGATTCTTTGGTTACCGAGTTTCTACGTGTAGACGACAGTATAACGCATACCGCACGGTCACGTTGAAATCGAAAGTAGTGAAGGTATCACATCACCTCTGAAACAACGCAGTGATCGTGGGCAAATGAATCTGAAATCATACGATATGGGAAGACGAAATTAAACACACTAGCGACAATACCGTAAATACGAAAAGACGACACGATCTCTAGTTGGGTCATGCACGCGGATGGCAATAAGCAAACTTCAAAGTCGATACAACTGTTGTAGAGTTATAATCGAGCATGCCGGGAATGACGTTGAAATGTTAATGATTGATTGTACAGGCAGTCGTCCTGCCGGAAGGACTTTTGTACACAGCCTTGTGTACTTCCAACAGGACGTAACTCCCTAATGACACATTTTAGAAACTGTGCTTCCGGCAGAAGGCATATTTCTGGCACTACTAGACTAGCTCGAGTGTTGTATATTTTCAATATCAGAAACGACAGCGTCTTTGTTTAAATTATTTTTAAAGCGATTTATTGAGCAAAATAATAAAACACTTAGCTGTATCATAATCACTGTCATAAAACGCACGACCGCATGCATTTTCAGTGTTAGGAGCGTCAAAAAATATCGCGAAAAGAAAATGGCGATTACCCTTTCTTATCTTGGTCGCAATTACTGAACGGACAGCAGTACCAACTTCACACTTATATGCGCTAAATTCAGCACTTCTCGCTCTTTCCAATGGAAATATTTACGGTACTCATAGCAGGACGTAAAGGTATCTCAAGTGAGGACATAACATCCTGCCGGTAGTGCCTTGTACGTTCTATATTACAAAACCAAACGCACCACTAGTATCATCAACCACGCAGTTACAAAGTAGGCTACCTCCATCTCCAGTATTACACATACTACCAATAATTACATCATGTTCCAAAGACATTATTTATCAGCAAGGTGTAATTACAATACTTAATTATACAGCTTTATACATAATTACAACGCGTGTATATTACTCCGTATTTACCTTTCACCAAAATATTGAAAGATTATCTGCCAATCTGACTGAGACACTCGCGAGTTGCATTAATTTCAGCCATTTTCTATCTCGGTTGGTTTCTTATATAGGACTCGAAATTTTCTATAAACTCGCGACCAATTCTCACCGTTTACTTTCGTCCAAGTATCTCTTTACCGACATCCAAGTGTTATCGATTGATCTCCTCTGTTAACTTGTACCCTGCCTCGTGATTACGACTTAAGAACAACGGAGAATTAAATGACAACATGTAACGAGTGTAGAGAGTTAATACACCCCAAGTAGACCTACATATAAGAACGTAGGCCTATCTCTAAGTTTGCATGCACGTACAGCACAATTACAATACCCAACTCCACTCTACTCAATCTGACGAGAAGTAATCTCAAATAAAGCATCCTACGCTTACTTATGTGTACGATGTCTATGCCTGTTTACTTAATTTCCTTTAGTCTGTATAAGCAAGCGTTACATTTAGTGTTTTAGTGGAAAAAAAACACAAAGGTTTCTGCAATGCTGTATAAAACGTATGAAAATAGGCTTCGGTAAACTCTTGTAACACTTTGAGATGACAATATAGAAGTTGTGCAAAATTTCAGTTCTGTGTAAAATTTTCGTACGGAAGTGACGAACGCAACAGGAGGTGCTAGGACGAATAATTTGGGGGAACAAGGCGTATCAGAACGCCGTCTTCCATATTTATGATACAAGATGTAAATCGTTCTAACAAACAGAAGATAATACGACGATTATTCGCATAATCATAAACTGCGGAAGTGAAACACGGGTCATGATCCAGACGTCAACGGAAGAATTCCACGCATTACAGAGAAAATTGGAGCATAAGGTTGTACAGGTGTTACAGGAATAGTGGGGAGGAGGCAACTTGCAACACGTTATAAGAATGGAAAAGTATAGGCTCCCCCAAACAATTCTGAATGGGATGTATGTGAAACAGTTTCGTAAAATATAATAGGTTAGAGTGACAAAAGATGAATAAAGAATGTTAGGTGAGAGGATGTAGAAGACAGCAGCTAGTGACGGAGATGAGTGGACGAAGAGGCCAAGATCCGTGGAAGGCTGTAGTCATAAGATAAAAAAAATGTAATTCTTTTGTCACAGTGATATGAGCAAGCTGCCAATAGTGCAACAATTATCTACACTTTATTGATATTATAAAAAGTAACGACGCGGATTAAAAACGGATTTGAACTACGAATCACTTAGAGATTAAGTTCCACAATAACAGGCCCACACGTACAGCGACTTCCATTTAACTCTTGCGGTCACCGAAATCACTACCAATGTCTTGGTATATAGCAATGACGGTGGTAGCTTTGATAACATCCTCTCGCAAACTCTAGATCGCGCCCTTTCACGCCCCCCCCCCGCATCCTGGCACCTCCGCAGTAGCGAGTTCTGTGGGGTTTGTTTAGCTCCGCCCGTGGTACACAGACCCGCCGGTACGGAACTCTCGAGTTATATTTGTAAATTCTTGGATTTCGTTGTCCATGACGTGTCCATTACTTAACTAAATATAATTAATTCACTACCTACTCGGAACACAAAATTTTTTACGGGTAAAAATGTAAAAATTTTACCTTAGAGCCTAAACTAGTTTTCGCTTTTAAAAAGCTCCTTCAGAGGCTGCCGTTGGGAGCACTGTCCGTCTTGTTCTTGGCGACGGTATCGACTTTTGAAAGATCGATGTTGTGTGTGTGGGGGGGGGTGTAATATGTTCGAATAATGTGTGTGATTTGAATTGTGTCTGTTAGTTTAGGATGTCGTTTTTATGTTTTCGTGTGTTTTTATATTTCCATTTGTTCAATGGAAGTTTTCGGCCTTTTGTGTGTACGTGTAGAATGTCCATGTTTTGTCGATGTTTTTGTATGTGTGGTTTGCTTCAATGAGGTGGTTTGCAAAGGTGGATTCTGTAGTGGAGTGTAGCGGCTTTGTGTGTTCAATGTATCTTTGTTTGAATGTACGTCCTGTCTGGCCTATGTAGAATTCGTTGCAATCTGAGAAGTTCAGTTTGTAAACACCAGGTAGATCGAATTTGTTTTGTGCTTTGTGTGTGTGTTCTGTTTTGTTTGTAGTTTTGCATGCGATTCTGTATCCTGCTATTTTGAATTTGTGGGCTATTTTTTCAGTTTGGTTATTGATGCATGTTAGTGTTATGAATTTGTTGTTTTCTGTTTTTGTCTGTTGTTTGTTTTGTGTAGGAGTTTATTGACTATTTAATTGTTCTGTTGTATCCGTTGGATTCTGCTAGATATTTTATCGTGTTTAGTTCGTCTTTGTAGTCTTTTTCATCTAGTGGGATGTTGTTAAGTCTATGTATCATAGTTCTGAAGGCAGCTAGTATGTTGTATTGGGTGACTGGAGGAGTTGTGTATTAGTGTGTCAGTTGTAGTTGGTTTTCTGTATATAGCCTACAGAAATTGTGCCGTGTTCAAATTTTGTGATGGAGAGGTCTAAGAAGTTTATGCCATTGTTGTGTTCGTATTCGGCAGTGAAGGTTATGTTTTTGTGTATTTTGTTTATGTGCGTTAGTAACTGTTCACATTATCTTTTGTTTCCCCTGTATAGTATTAGAATCTCGTCAACGTATCTGTGCCAATATAGTATGTTGGCATAATATATTATGTGTGACAGACACGCACATATAATTCTATATTGGCACAGATACGTTGATAACATTCTAACACTATACAGGGGAAACAAAAGACAATGTGAACAGTTACTAACGCACATAAACTGAATACACAAAAACATAACCTTCCAACACAACATCGATCTTTCAAAAGTCGATACCGTCGCCAAGAACAAGACGGACAGTGCTCCCAGCGGCAGCCTCTGAAAAAGCTTTTTAAAAGCGAAAACTAGTTCAGGCTCTACGGTAAAACTTTTACGTTTTTACCCATAAAAAACTTTGTGTTCCGAGTCGGTAGTGAATTAATTATATTTAGTTATATTTGCAAAATAGAACATGCATCAGTGGTCGATTTAAAAAATACATAGTTTCAACTATATAAGAAGTCGACAGTCGTCATTAAGGTAAACTACAAGTCAATAAATTAAAACTATACGAATAAAGATAACATAAACTACACTGTATCACGTTGCACTTTTTAATCGATTCGGTGGTGGCTAATGTACGTTTTTCAAATTTGAATCAATTGACTATCTTCAGATATTCACAGAGAAAATTTAAGAAAATACCAGACGCAGCACAGTAATCTTAATCTGTGTTTTCCGGACGCAACGTACAGAGTGTCTAAGTTGACCGGTGTCCAATGAATCGCCTACACGACTTCACAAATAAAAACCGTATTATTCGGAAACCGTTTGCAATAACTCGTGTATGCGCCGAAACAGTTATATCTACAATCTTTTCCTCGATTAATTATTTATAACGCACACGGTGTCTAGTAGGTACGACAGAGCTATGCGCAGACACGAAGTGGGACAACACTGACTTGAATCAACAGGTCTTCATTAAGCGGCGTTCTCATTCCGTAGTTGGAATGCGTCCCAAGCCGACCTTACCTTCATCTATACACGGCTTTCAGTTTTTCTCGTTTGAAGCAAATAAATTATTCCGTTCGAGTCAAGACTTTCCCCGTCCACGAAAAGGGGTTGATGACTGTCTGCCTTATTCTACGTTATACAGAAAGAAGAAGAGACACTTCTGTTTAGCGAAATTTTGTGGATCGCATTATGTTAACCCGGAGATCGTGAGATGCTCAGGATTGACGCAGACCGTTTGCAATCTTGAGCCGAAACGTATTCTGCAACGACGAAGGGGGCGAAAATTCCCTTTCTATAACCAGCACATCATTACCTATTTTATAGTATTAAAAAAAAAAAGTTTATTTGTGGGAGGAAATGGTACCATCGATAATACCTTTGTTAGCGCGGACTACAAACAAAATCCTGAAACATACCCGTGACTATAACCGAGCGAATGACTTCAATATAAATACGTATGATTCAAATACACAAAATAGGGCCCGCAAACGAAATCAAGAATTTTCATTTGGTGACGAAACCCCGTTACCACGTCTTCAACACAAATAATTCTTTTCTTTTAAAACATTTTTCAATTTAAGTGCCAGTTATGCCGTGTCTGCTTCTGGGTATTTGTGAATTTCTTGACAATTTTGTCAAATCACCGGCAGTACGATGAAGTAAAAGTGCGTTTTTCACATTCAGATCGACATAACCAGTCTCTCTGGTAACGCCTAGGGTAAAAATATGCAGATGAAGCGTAGTGCTGGCCACAATATCCTCCGTACCTGCTGTAACAGCAGTTTGTGCTACTTTCATACACTATTCAACGTAAAAAGACAAGACTATAATTATATAATGAATACATTATTAAATTACTTACGTTTTTAATATTTTTCATAGAAAATGGGAGCTTTAGAACCCTAAGCGTATCATTCGCATTATAACCATAAGCATTACACCCTTAATAACGGAATTGAAAATATGCATTACTGTCATTAAAAGTTCCTGTTTAATCGAGTTAAATAACAAAGTACATATGATTCAAATAATTAAAAAAAATTTTTATATTTTAGTCGATTCCATTAGTGAATGAATGCGTATTTATAATGGACAAAACTTTAGAACAATGAGGAAGAAAAAAGCTGGAATGTTGATAAAACATTAACTTTAATGAAGAAAGTTGTGTTAGTGGTTATAATCACAAACAGAATTATCACTGTTGCACACCACTATAGAAAAAGAATTCCGATCTGACGATGAGCTGAGAAGCTTGAAAGCGCTAATCGGTATAATTTTTCTATAGTGGTGTACAACAGTGATAATTCTGTTTGAAAACATTAACTGTAAAATGTAATTATACAAAGAAGGAGATATGAAGGTGCTGTTGCATATCCCATAAATGACCAGAAATAACTATACTGCAAACACTTGAATCCCTTACAAATAAATGTTATCAAAAGTTAAGCATCATAGAAAGTACAGAATACTGTATATTTATGGTGATAATTAACCTACTCCTCCCTGCATTCTGTTTGCCATCAGCTGTGGTGAAGATCCATTTCGACCAGTGCCCAATTTCTGTATTCCTTGACTTTAATGGAGAACTGTGTAATGGCTGATAATGACCACCAACATGGTTACAGCAGAAATGGGGTAAATGTGCCCCCGCCCCCGGTTCAATTTAATTTTTAGGAAATATACATAAATACGAAATAATTTAAAACAAACTGGACAAAGATGCATCAAGAAACACTTGAAACTGCATGTACACTCAGAATAAAACTGCTGTCAAAATCATGACTACTCAATGGCGAACAAAGCAAAACTGGCACAACAATTTATTAAAGGTGTTTTTAGTAAAGAACACAACTACTGAAGATGTGGTAAGGGGTTTTTACAATGACACAGCTAAATGAAAATTCATGTTTTGTACTGACACCCCTAACAGTGCCTGTTTTGTTCCTTTCTTTACATGATACTTAGAGATGTTTTAATGTTCTATGATAACTCTTGAACACCAGGAAAGACAAAAGGCATAAGTCAGAAAATGGACAGTCATAAACAAGACTCTATATATGGTACTGTGTCATATACATAACAATATCTCAAACAGTTGGTACTAGAAAGTTATCTGAATATCTGAATATTCGTATTGGGTCAGAAGAATGTTTTGTCCCATGTATATACAAAATAAATTAATAATTTATTTGGACTTGAAAGTTTTTATTATACGAGAATTGTTTTTAAGATAAATGACAAGTTTTTATGAATCTACACTAAATCTTATAATATCAAACCAGAAACATACAAGACGTAGTGTATAAAAAATGTAAATGCAAGTTGTATTATGGGGCGTACGTAGCAGTGTAGCCAAGGAGGTTACAATTCCCCCCTATTGGGCAGGCATGCAGTCTGCATATTACATACACAGTAAGCTATAACTGACAAAGCTCCTAATACCAACTACGCCTCTTCCCACATTTATCATCAATAATCCACCACCGTTGAAAAATCCTGTTTACAACCCCCCCCCCCCAATGATGGTCAAATCTTGGTCGGTAATCATTAATGGAAAAATCCTAGGTACACTTTTGGGTGTACAATGAAAACATCAAACAATAAAACAAAGTGAAGGATCCATTGCTAAATGGATTAAAACATAAACATGCCAATATTTTTAATTTTTATTTTGACACATAGTGACGCCTCAACAATACACAACGCTATTGCTGCCCATCACATCACAACAGGAACATGTAAGACACTATTTAATTAAAAAGTATTAGATTAAAAAAAGGATTATTTTATTAAAAAAATTTTTTTTTTTAATTCCTTGCACTACGTTTTTATAGTCAATAACTTACAAGTTACAATTACAGAAAATTAAATTGTTTACATTCTTAAAATGGAACACAACCGGGGGGAGGCATGAAAGACTTACAGCTTTCAATATAACTCTATATCTCACAAGAATTTCATCGACTGGCATGTGCTTACTGAGGAACAGTGTGTATAAACAACACAGTGCTTTGACATTAAACTGGCCGCAGTAGTGAGTTATGGTCATATACTGAAAAGTCCAGAAATTCTTGTCATTTTCAATATGGCACCACATCTCAAATAGTTGGGTAATTCAACAAGTGAAAGTTTAAATGTTACCATCATTTTGCTTCGACTGGTATCTTACAAACGGGTTACCTGAAAAGATTAAATTAAAAGGACCAAATTTTGCAGTATCTACATCACAATAACATGTCTGCTTATATGACACTGCTGGTAAGTCATGGATCATCACTGTTCTATAAGCTTTCTTTTACAAAAAGTTTAAAAGCAACACAATCTGTACTAACAATTCAAAAAAAAAGCCATATAGTGAGGTTTTTTTTAATGTTTAGCTACATCTTAAAAAGATTTCCAAAACCAGGGGTGCCCACAGCATGGTGCAGTGGTGCTAGTCGCACCACTGGAATTTTGGGGGACGGGTTTTTGAGGCGATTTTTGTAATTGGGGGGGAAAGAGGAATTTCTGATGTACTCAAACCTTTTCTTTTACTTTAAAATTTCCCCCTCCCCCAGAATTACTCCCACCGCTCCAATAACAATGAATAGGGCCTACCCGTAGTAGTGTTCAAACTTTCTCTTTGTGAATTTTATAAACTTTGTAGGCCCTATCATGTTAGAGGGACATCTTAGAAGATATAAAGAACAATGAGATAATTGATTCATTTGCTAAAACAACCAAAAATAGACAATTTCTGTTGTCGAATAACTCACGATAGAACCAGTGTAAACTAAGTCATTGTTCATATACTTCTCACTGTATATATGCAACAAATAAACTGTGTTTCAAAATTTAGTAGATTTTTTTATTTTGTTACTAAACCTTCCCTGCCATTAACAATCATCTTTTCCTCTCATAATCCCTTATTGGAAATAGAAGTTACATGAATTTAAGCCAGTTTTGTAACCAGGGGTTCAATTACCCCCTTACACGCATCGTAAATCAAACAATTCAGTGAAGAAAAAGAATGCAATTACAAAATCAAGTAAGATTATCTTAATAAGGCCTACTGTACAACTAATTATGTTAGGCCAGGTTTGACCAGACTTTTACATTTATCATAGTTTAGTTACTGAATAGGCATACTGAGAAAACGTTTGGTATTGATTAAAAGGATAACATTCATTTTTTGATTCCAATTATTGCTTAAATGACTTTAGTTTTTCAACAATTTTTGGATAAAGCCCCAAGATCCATCGTTAACTGGGGGTTATTCCATACCCCCCCCCCGTATTGTGATCCCTCTACCAACAAAGGGCGGATTTCAGAATACTTGGGAGGGAATGCACCATGGCCTTTGGAAGAGATGGGCACACCGTCCAAAACTGCTAAGAAAGAAGTAGGATTATATAATGTCATCAGCGTATACCTTCTCAAGAGAACTGCATTGAAGAGGATCGCTGTTATATCCAGTAATAAGGTATGTAGCAACACTTGCAGTAATGATTTCACAAACTTTATTGTCAATCCTTGTATGTAATTCAGACCATTGTGAACAGTAACTATGGGGCATAACAAAGAGAAAAGAATTCAAAGATGAAGAAGTAAGGTTTTAAATTAACATGCATTCATACAAATATACATACAAATTACAATGTAACATTACAAAACAAATGTGGTCATTAAGATATAATTGTGCATGCATACATACATTTGTTCCAGATTTGCATAATAAACACTCTTCCTTCTATTTTTTCTCACTGTGTGCGTGTGCGTGTGTGTGTGTGTGTGCGTGCTGTCATCTGCATTCAGTGAGCACACAAGAATGCAAACACTATTATGCAATTAAGTCCACAAAGTCGTCAGAAACACAACTAGTTTATTTCAGAACACAAAATGATATTAGACTGGGTTTTGAACTGAATGCAATTTGCTGTTTCAATTAAAATTACACTTACATATAAAGGAAAATTATTTCTTTAAAAAAAAATTAAAGGTTTTTACTTAAATTTACAGGATTTGTTAACATAAACCACAAAATGACATTACACGTTTAGTTGTCTTGCCAGAAAAAATTATTTCAAATTACATATTTCTACAAATTCTATATAGGAAAATGTTACTTTGCCATAATGGTGTCAGCCAGCACAGTGGTTTCATTTGCGACTCACAATCATAATGGCTGTGCTGCAGTCATGAGAACAATTCAAGGTCACGAATCAGTCTGCCTGCCACACATATCATTGGAGATAATAATACATTGGTCTTATCTGGCATGCCTGGGCTAGATAAGTAACAAAGGCACACTTACACTACAGGTGTATGCTAATGTGCAAGTGTACACACACAGTGTGCATGCGTGCGTGCGTGCGTGCACACACACACACACACACACACACACACACACACACACACACAACTATCCAATGTGGCTCGCCACAACACATGGTTACTAGGTGGTGATTTTTCTCTGGTGGTGGTGGGGTGTAAGCTTTACCCTGGCCAGGGAGTGCAGCTGATTGTAGGACTAATGCTTGGAGGGAAGAAGATAATACTACATAAGCATTCACAGATAAGCACCTGAAGTTCCCATATATTATCAATGATGATACTTAAATATCTGGAACACCACAATGTAAAGCTAATAGTAAATTTCAGTTCAAATTATTTTAAAATTACATTACATTCCGCATCACTGAATACAATTTTACATCATTTAGACTCGAACCTTCCCTAGGGGTACCGACCACCCATTAGAAAGAACCTGCTAAGAATGTAAAGACATTTATTATTTCAGTTCATAACTTTATAAATTTTCAGTGTCATCATTATCACAACTGTTAAATAACTGGTACAGGTCCTGACCTTTTACCTCAGACACAGTGAAATTTGTAGAAAACATTATATACAATTTTTGTACAGATTTTCTTAATCTTTCTTAAACTTTAATGAAGCCTCAATAACCTCAGTACCTATCTGTATAACTCATTCCCATTTTTATGTTTTAGGTATGGTATAAATATTAATATAGGAGCTACATGTTATTAAAAACATACAACAAAATTATTACAAACACAAATGTTACAGCTGTAATAAATTACATATTGTTACTTATCAAAATGCTTATTTTGAAGTATTTTAACAAGTAATATGTACCATAACAAAGGAAGTAAATACTTGAATAAAATCCTACAGATACAAGTGTTTAGCACGCACGCACGCACGCACGCACGCACGCACGCACACACACACACACACACACACACACACGTTTGCTTTCACTAAAACAAAAATCCCATTTTGCATTCACATATACTGTACTTTCAGTTATCTCAAACTTTTGACATGTACTGGATATAGTGCTGCCATCTACCTTTGCATTACTACACCAACTTGAATTACATTAAAGCTTCTGTCTTATTAGATGCATGTGAAATTATTTGAAGAACACCGTGTTAATTATGCTGCACAAAAAATGAAGTGCATTTATATTTATGTGAAAAAGTACTCTCCTTCTCTCATTTGGTTCAAAACAAAACATATAAAATATTATCTATTAGCATCATTAATCCTGAAATCTCTTAAATATAAAAATATATAATCTGTTTCTTCAAGTTCTATTAATTTTATTTATCCCAATAATTCATCAATTCTTAACATAACATGCAGTTCTGTTACCTTAATTTTCATTTTACCCACTCCATTTCTTTATCATGCATTCTAAACAGCAGAACTATTGTTATATAATCCTGATCAAATAAAACAAAATGGTATTTCCCCTATATCTCTTTTGGATTGCTACAACATTCATGTCACATGAATTCCCAGACATAACCAACATGACACCAATAAAATACATACCACACAAAGGCACCATAATGAACATTTGGAAAAATTTACAAATATACAAACACAAAACAAACTAATACCTGACCAAATACAGATCAATACAAAACATTGACACAATTTTCAAAGCACTCAACATCGAAAATACACAAAATACTAATATATACACCACAATCACACACTATAATAGCAATTTAAAATTCCAAAAACCAACAGGAAACCATAACAACAACCAACCAACACACAAGTACTCCACAAGATTCAAAATTAAGAAGGCTGAGGATGGGAACAACAAGTGTCGCGAAACATGTTCCAAATAAGGAAAAAACATCTTAACGTAAAGATATTATAAATATTAAATATATTATATACATCAAGAAATAGACAGAAATATACTGTAGCAAAAAGTGTTTGAATTAATCATATGTAAGGAAATAATGGGATACACATTGGACTGTTTCTTCACACATATATTATTACATGTTACACATACATTAACACACATATTATTAATGTTAAAGTTATTATTATATAGCCTGTGAAAGGCTCATTCCTTATAATACAGTATGTTGTATCAACTGAACACTCTAAGCAGTTTATGAGCCAAACGCACACAGATTTTGATAAACAACTCTTAAGTGGCCGACACACCTTCATGCATTCCATGGTACGCGGTGAGCCCACATACTGGAACAGCAGTCAGTCTCATGGCGTGCCAGATGCGATCCCAATATGTACGGTTTGAGGTGTATTTGTGTTCTTGTTAATAATGTGTAATTGAATTTATAGCTGAATTGCGTGGAGAACATGACACTGGAGCAAAAATAAACTTTGTCAGTCACAGTTATTGGTGTACTAAGTGATGATAATGTAAAGACAAAACGGAAGAAAAGGCTCATGAGGAGTAAACAATGGCTACAACAAAAGAGAAAATTTTCCGACATGAAACTGTCAAGTGAGCTGAGAGAAAACAATCCAAATGATTATAGTTAGGCTTACCATACGTCCTGGTTTGACGACCTGATCCCGGGGTCCCGGCCAGTTTGTCAATTGTCCCGGTTTGAAAAGTTATTCCATATAAAAAAATTGAATTACCGCATAATAAATGGAACGGTCCGCTGGCCTCAGTGTTGCCAATTTGACTTTTTTGTGGCAACATGTAGATGTAGCCCAATAATTTGTCATCATCGTGGCCGTGACTTAACAGTTAAAGACTCTTCCACAAATTCGGTTGGCAACCATGACTGGCATCATTTGAATTCTAACGAACATTTTGTTGGTTGTATTTAGTGTTAGCTTGATGCCGTGATTAACATAACGTGATAGCGCTTACTGCTAGATTGTGTCTAAAGTCTGATATAAATAGTTCCAAGAGTGTGCCATTTCAAGAACATCAAGATGCCGAAAAGGAACTGCAAATTTACTGATGGTTTAAAGCAAGATTATCCATTTTTGAAAAAAGTGTGTGGTTATGAGGACAGAGTAAAGTGTGAACATTGTTTGTCTGAATTTTCAGTTTCTCACGGTGGGCGTTCAGACATAAAAGAATATTTGAAAAGTACAAAGCATAAAGCTAGTTTAACTGCAATTGCTGGTTCCTCAACAATTTCATAATTTTTTAAAAGTGCCGATCCTGTCGACAAAGATCTTTTAATTACTGCTAAGGAAGCTACTTTTGCTTTCCACACTGCTGCTCACGATTTAAGTTTCACAACTGCAGATTGTTCTTCAAAATTAATATCTAAGTTCTTTGAACCTAAATTTGGTCTCGCCCGAACGAAATGTAAGGCTATCATTATAATAATGATTGCACCAATGGCAGTTAAAGAACTCAACGACGATTTGAGTACATCAAATTTTGTGACACTAACAATCGATGCTTCTAGCAGAAAAGCAATTAAGATTGTCCCCTGTATTATGCGGTACTTTGTGCCAGAACAAGGAGTGAAAGTTAAGCTTCTAGAATTTCAGTCAGTTCCTGGTGAAACTTCTGAGATATTGGCAAACTATTGAGTGTCAGTTATAAAGAAAAATGACAGTACAGAAAGTCGTTGGATTTTGTGGTGATAATTGCAACACAAATTTTGGAGGCGTAAAACGCAAAGGAGTAAATAATGTTTATGTTCGACTGAAGAAAGAATTGGCATGAAATATTGTGGGTATTGGTTGTGGTGCTCATATAGTCCACAACTGCCTGCAAACTGCAGTAGATGTGCTACCTATTGAAGTAGAAGCTCTTGTAGTAAAAATATACAAATATTTCTACATTTATACTGTGCGAGTGACTGTATTAAAAGAGTTCTGTGACTTTGTACACATTGAGTACAAAAACGTTCTACAACATGGTACCACCCGGTTCCTTTCCCTGCTTCCAGCTATTGAGAGATTACTTCTCATGTATGAAGGACTCAAGTCTTACTTTTTATCCCAAGAACAGTGCCCGAAAATGATAAAAGAGTTCTTTGAGAGTGATAGTGGAGAAATGTATTTGTGGTTTGTTCGTGGACAGCTTACCTTGTTTAATAAAACAATCTTGCCTATGGAGAAAACTGCAGCTAGTGCAACCGATATTGTGATTGAACTTGAAAATCTGAAACACAATCTTCAAGAAAGGTGCGACAATAAATCTGTACCACAAGAAGCTAAGCAACTATTGAAGAAACTTGAGGATGAGGATTGTGGTATCAATTCTGTTAATATAATAAGAGAGTTTACAGATTTTTATGACCGATGTCTCTCCTATATTGAGCTGTGGGAAAATAGTTTTGGTGGAGGAGAATCATTTACGTGGATAAACAACAATGCTATTACATGGCCCGAAATTGAGATAGCTGGTGAAAAAATCAACGAAACACTAGGAAAACCAGCCATAATAATGGATGAACTGTTTGATGAAGTGGTGGTTGCCAAAGCATTTTGGTCTTCAAACTGTGACAACTGGAAAACCAATAACTTGAACTGTCAAGATAAATGGGTTCAAATGTTCCGGCATTTCAAGAATCGAAATATTTCTGTGGATAATCTCAACCACATTGTCGAGTGCATTTTCTGCCTGCCAGGCTCTTCTGCTCCTGTTGAAAGGGCATTTTCAATTATGAACAATATATGGTCTGAAGAAAGAGGTAAAATGGCGGAATCCACAGTGAAAGGTCTAGTGATTTGTAAATTAAACATTGAACTCAGCTGTAGTGAATTTTATGACAAAATTAAGAATGACAAACCGTTTCTAAAATAGGTCCACACCAGTAAGAAATATGAATGGTTTCAACCAGCTGATAACTAGGTTTTTGCAGTAAGAACGTAAAGTAGTTTTGTTCCTCATATAGTAAAATATGTATCTATTTTGTAATTGTAATTCTATGTGATTGTGAACGCGTGAACGCACTTTTAGTATTCTGTAATATGTACCCAAGTTGGCCTAATTGTGTAATTGAGGCATAGAAAGCTTAAAGTTATGTAATAATTAAGACTTGATATTTTCAAAATTGCATGACAAATTATTTTACAAGTGTCCCGGTTTGAGACGAAAAAATTATGGTAAGCCTAATTATAGAAATTACTTAAAAATGAATGACACAACATTTAACTATCTGCTAGAGAAAATTCATTCCCGTACAGGAAAAAACTGCCGAATAGTCGTTCCTACTTTTACAGTTATATAGGTTATTTGAGTATTGTCCTACTAGCCATAGTGGACGCTAATTTAGAGTTTATTTTTGTGATGTTGGCCAAAATGGACCAATATCTGATGGTGGTAATAGACACTACAATGTTTTATAAAACACTGAGAAGTGGACAATTTAATTTACCTACAAAAGAGCAAACGTAGCTGGTCTTAACTTCGTCTTTATAAACGATGAGGCTTTTGCTCTAAGGAAAGGCTTTCTGAAACCTTTTCCACAAAAGTACTTGACATATAACCAGAGAATATACAATTATTATCGTTTATCAAGAGCACAGAAGGTTGTAGAGAGAGCATTTGGCATTTTTGCTAATACGTTCAGAGTGTTCCATACAATCATTACATTGTCACTTGAAAATGTGGACTGCGTTCCATTAGCGTGCATTGTTTTGCATAAGGTTTTGCGCAGGAATTGTTAAAAAAATTATTTATCAGGTCCCATGATTGAACAAGATGATACCGCAACAGGATATAGATTACTCTGGGAGAATGTAGACAACATCCACCTCCATCAAAGGCATTACAGAATTTCGACAGGAGCCATCTTGTCATCCGTCTGAGAAAGCCAAAGAGTAGGGATCCCTATGTCAAGTATTTTACAATAGTTGATTAGGTGCATGGCAGGACATAATGATCACCGAAGGGTCTGACCTTTAACCTGACTAAGAAACCAAGTCCTTGCAACACTCTTGCAATGACATTTTCATTGAGGGGGGTAGGGACCTGGCACAAGTTGCACCACCAGAATTATTGAGAGAGAATTTTAGTTTAGTTTTTATCAATAGTGAAGACATAAGTTTTTCCTATTTCTAATGAACAGAGGAAAAACCTTTACTGTTTCAGATTCTTTAAATGACGTAATAATGATTAGCCGAGTATTAATAGTTGAATTGTTTTTTGTTTAAAATGTTACATAAGCAAGATATTTGTATAGCTTGGACACATTTTTCTCTGATAGCTGCTCAGTTTTACTGTTTTTTGTATTTTAATTCACTTTTCAATGTTTCATAAGCTTTGAAAATTATAAAGGTTTTTCAAAATAAAATTTGATTCAGTGCCAAAAAGTTTGAAACTCAAAAACTTGGCATATTCATCAGATTATTTCAAAAATTTAGTTAGTTATAATATACTGTTATAACAGTTTGTTTAGAATAAAAATATTACTCTTATAATATATTACAATTGAAAACTGTTTTTAATAAAATATCAATTTGTTTTTACAATTAAAAATCAGCAGATTAATATACCACAAAAATCAGCCACATCTACGTCTCAATATAATAATAAAATAATATCTTAACGTAATTTCACGAGGTAGAGGCCAAAGAAGAAACTGTGTCAGGATAAGGATATTTTTGCACCATTGGTCTTTGGGGGGGGGGGGGGGATGGTAGTGTTGCTCCAGGTCTTACGTTGTTCCTATAAGTTTTAAATTTTCTTGGTTAATTTTATGTCCTACGTTTTTATTTCTCACATAAGACACTTTCTTCCACTTATTTACTTTTCAGCCAAAAATCCACTTTAAAATTACCACAAAATTGTAATTTAAAGTACAGCAATAGATGAATTTGCCACAAATCAAGTTTTATTTAGAAAAACAGTTGGCAACAAAGAAAATGCAATTTGTATACTGGTTCTGCAGAAAATACTTCATGTTTATGCCGTGGTTGCCTAGTGTTCTCCTCGATTAATTCACATTGCTCTCAAGCTATATGTAAGATGTGTCCTATTTACAAGTGAAACTCTAAGTTTTGATCTTAACAGCAGGTGAAGTACCGTTTAATTTTTACTATGACTGAATGCAAGGTAAGCTGTAGGTAGTACAAAGTTATTAAAACTTTACTAACTAGAGTGTTTCAAACAAAGATTTTACTTCAAACCAATCAAACTGGGCTACATTTATATTTTGCTTTTCATTTGTTATTTCTATTAATCCTTCTTAACCAGTAAAATGAGTGGACTTCACCTGTAGAATCCAGCAGCTCTGAAAGCTCCAATATAACTAACCTCTGCTCAAAAGTCCATAAAGGACGAAGGCATACTCCATGGGTTTTGTGTTTAGTGGGACGGGCGCATGGCTAGTACAATGCGTCACCAGCTGCTGGTTGCGGTATTCACAGCCAGGAGGCTCTGCTGTTATCTTAGTCTGCTACTTAATTTTGCCTCACTACGTTGAGTGCACGCCGTACTGAGTCTCTGCCGGGAATTGAACCCAGAGCCACATGCACATGAATCGCGCATGCTAGCCACTAAAGTTCCAATATAAGCAGACCTACTTTAAAAAATGAAAAGAAACTAACAAATGGGTAGCTCCAGCTTTGTCAGAGGATCGTGCTTATTACAGAGTGTGCAATACAGACTTTTCTATTAATCGTAATGGGCTATTCGATCTTAAACAACCTGCACAGTACAAAGGACATCAGCAGAAGGAGAAGGGAACAAATATAATCGCCTGTTATTTTATAAATGTTAAAAAACCGGTGTATGATTCTATAACTGCATGTGAGCTACGCTTACTGTATAATAGTGTAAAGCAAAGACATTGTTACAGTAGTTTAGACTGTTTAGATAAGCTAGTGCAATCTTTGTTCCATGGTTCTGATGTTGCAGGAAAGTTAGCTTGTGGTAGGAAAAAGTCCGAATGATTAGTACAAATGTTTTTGCCCCTAAGAGTGTTGAAGATTTTGTAAACATTCTGAACAGCCCTGAGAAATATAGACAGTTTTATTCAGTGCCTACGTATGCTTCCAACAAACGGAATAGAAAAATGTTTCCTATTTGCATCTGATATTTTGATCCCTCTAAAGGTATAGAAAGTAAACTAACTGTTAAGTGTTATTGAAAGGGCTGATGAAACAGCTATATCCATAAATGAAATGTTGCTTGAACGTATTAGAGGTAACACTATTAATCCAGACTACATCTCTGCTTATAATGGAGATAATGCACATGTTAATTTTAGAGAAAAACGTTTTCTATATAAATTGTTAAACTCTGAAGTTTCAAATATAGTGTAGGCTAATTGTACTAAAACATCTTGCACAATGTTATGAGATATCCTAGTGATAGGCTCGATGTGGATAGTGTTAAAAACTTACAATTATTTTTCATGTCAGCCAAAATAAGGAAAGAACTACAATCAATTTTTTATTTTGTAGACCTAGAATGGTCGTAATTAATTCACCCTGTGCCTACTAGGTGGTTGTCTGTAATTCCAGCAGTTAAAGATTGCTGGGCTCCATAGAAAGAGCTTTAGAGAAAGAGCTATGTCCATAGTATAGTATAGATGACTGCCCAAAACGTTTTACTGATTTATTCAAAGTCAAAATCCAGATCATGAGGTGGAGCTGTTGGTGCTTGCAGATCTTTTTTGTTAATGTTGGTAAACTGCTAGATGTAACCATTAAAATATTTGAGAAAAATTATTTGAATATCTTGGAAACTTTCAAATCAATGCCCTCCATTAAAGATCAGTACTTAGGAAGTGCAGCAAAACAGCTATTGAAGATATTACCGCAGACTAAGAAAAATAAAACTGTTAAAGCTGTTTGTGACTTCTATTTGAATTCGTTGACATATTAATACTAACGATGATTTAAGTAAAAAGAATAAATGTTCAAGGGCATTAAGCTTTTCTCTAGGAAGTCGGAAATTAAGATTTGCAGATTTTTGAGGCAGCTGTTGAAGTGTTTCAAATAATTCATGATCATACAACTACTGATCGGCTAAATGAGGAATTTTGTGAATGTAAAACAATCTTAGCTGAAAGTTCAAGGTATGAGGATAGTGATGTAGAAAAATGGGTTCATTTCTTTTCCAGTGTTCAAATTCAAAGATCTGTAATATAAGTAAAGTTGTATGATATACAGTATATTGAGTTTTCCTAGCTCAAATACATTTGTGGAAAGAATAATCTCTCAAATGAAATTAAAATGGTCAGATGGGTGAAACCATTGCAGTAATGAGTTGATTCAAGCAGAATTAAAGATTGTTGTAAACTTTCCCTTTTCGTGCAAGGAGTTTTTTCAGAATATAAAAAAAGGTAATAAATTATCAAGAAGGGCTAAGACAGCAATAGAAACTACTGGGATACCAAGGCCTTGAAAATGTTTTTAAACTAATCATGTAATCTGCTTAGAGTCTAACAAACAATATTATTGTACATCTGTACAATCACATGTTAATGTGTATATAAAATAATTTACTTGCAATTTGAGTTTCCTGAGTTTTCAATAAATTTCCTGATGTCAATGAAAATCTTCCCTCTTTTCTCAAGAAAACATGGTAACCCTAGGGGATAGGCACCCCTCTTAAGTTGAATGACAAAACTGAATGCATTTGGTTGATGGATCCCAAATGTTTATTAACTGAGGAGTTCAGATCACTGAATTAATCCAGTCACTTAAAATAAAAGTGTCTACGCAAAAACCAGCTTCATTTTTTAATTCTATAATATAAAAAAGTATAATATAAAAGCATAATATAAAAACTGGAGTTAAACATAATCCTGAACACTTTACTTGCCAACATTATGAATATGGGATGATAAGACTAAATACATTAACCTTTAAAATAAGATCTAATTGTTCATTTTTGCCCCAAATTACAAATCTTATCCTTCTTACAGTTTTGGTTAATTTTTAGCAGATATGCAGAGGCAATTCGTACTGAATTAAAGAAAATATTTTATAAAGAAAACAGCGTTTATAGTACATAAACTTCAGAATCAAAACAAAGCGGATTTTATGTATCATTTAATTTTAAACTTATATAATTAACTGTTACACAACTTATTACATTATTAATATTTTTCAAGGATATAATTCTAGTCTTTATTGTTTGTATGACCCAATAATACCTAAGAGAAATTCCAATTTGGATGGTCACTTTTCAGGTAGTGTTTATACCACTTTTTGTTAATTCTTCACAGATTTTCAAAATTGGTGAAATTAAATCAAACAAATGACTTTTCACTGACAATACTGTTTGATGTTTGCTATTTACCTCAAAGAATAAATTAATGAGTTTATCAATAACAAATGAAAACATCAGTGTAGTTTCTTAGCACTCTATCTGATAACAACATGTTTGTGTTTGCAAAATGTTGTTCTAGTAATTACTGCCAAAAAAAAAAACTATTTCATAAGCCTCTGCTAAAGGTTTTTCTGTTTAAAATCAAAAGTAAATAACCCAAAAACCACCTTACCTAACCATGTGTGCACAAAAACAGTACATTAGAATAAACAATAAAAAAATGAAATGTGTAACCTAAGTGAATGCATACAGGTATGTCTCTGTATAAGCTGCAAAGGTATTACTCCCCAAACATACACATGAAAGTAAAAAAATAAGTAATACATAGATACATAGTTTCTTTATACACAAGCAATAGAGGCTGCCATTAAAAAATAACCTCCAACATATAAATTTCTTGAAAGCATGGTAATTCCCTTCTTCTGGCTTCACAAACTTGGTGACCTTGACCCCCCCCCCCTACAATCCATATTCTTCTCCACTCTCAAATTCTCAACTATATCAGATCTTCTGAAACATCATCCAACCACCTCGTTCAAGGTTATACCCTCCATCCAGACATCCACTCCTCATGTATTCTCTCCACATGACCCAACCATTGACATCTTAATCCATTTAAGAATGTCCTTTCCCTGTGTGAATTTTTGCAATTCAGTATTGCATTGTATTCTCTAGTTCTCAGCTCCCTTCACAGGTTTGTTTATTTTTTTCCAATGATCTTATACCCAAAACATTAATATCATCTATTGTCACTGTCCACATCTCTGACACTTATTTTATGAAATTATACTTGTCGTTCCCTCTATACTTGGAATGACATATTTTAAGTTTTATGGTTTATATTCCATAAAACTATTCCTAAATATGTCCATACTTGCAAAATATGGTCTACTTGCAGGCTCTATCCTCTCCTAATGCATTATTTCATGTAACTCTCTTTGATATGAATGCACTTAAGTAGATGAAGCATGCCTCCCCATTTATCTCCAAATAGTGAGGTGATACTCTGATTTCAGAGGTGATATTATTGTACATTTTTCTTTGTTATCATTTATGTTAAACTAAATAAATGTATACTGCTTCTAATTTCACATATTCTTTGACAGTATACACTTTTTGCCACAGCTGCAATATTATATTATAAAAAAACATTTGGCTGAATTTTTTCTATATTTTTCTTATCAATATTATTTATAACATTGTGTAATGCCATGTTAAAAGGGACTGCAGAGAGATCATCACTTCACCTTGTTTCACAACACTCTTAAATTTTAAACTTTTACTTATACTGTTGTTTACCTTTAGTTTTGCCCTTGTACAATACACTGTGACTTTAGCCAAACTTCTTCATTACTATGTTATAGTTTCTATCTGTTCACACTGTTGAAGGCAATATTTAAAATCAATTAATAAGAAATGTAAGTAGAAGTATGTTCATAAAACTTATCTATTAACTGTCTTACATTAAAAAAAAGAGGTTCACGATACTCTTATTCTATCAAATCTACAATAACGTAACTCAATGAATACGTACTCACTGCACGGTTTTAACTCATTATTCAGTATGCATGAGGTAAAATTGATATAATGCATGCACGCTTGTATGCATATAATGCTTATAGGTAATATTCTGAGACCTTGTTATCCCTCGATAATTCTCATACACCATTTTATCACATTTTTTAAAATGCGTCACGTACTTTCTGATTTCTACATTTCAAGTATGTTTTTAGATCTATTCTCAGCAGTTACCAGTTTATATACTTCCATTATTGCTGAGTAGTTTCTGTGCTTTTATCTATGTTGACCTCACTGTCTTCTCCTCAAGTACAATTATGTTTCATCCACCTACCACATACTCTACCATCTGAAATGTTGCTACAGTTTCTTTTTCCCTGTCCTTCATTTCTTCTAAGATTTCTATGGTTCCATGACCTACAATGTTGTTCAAAAAAGTCCTAAATACCATCTCTTTATAAAGATCCTTTTTTAATACTTCCCATTTCTCTCCAATCATTTTCTATTCTTTGTCCATTACAGGCAAACATTTTTGGCACAACAGACAGTTTGCTTTTTTTTTGTCTTTGTTTATTCTGTCATTCCTTCAGATCTCTCCCTGTAAAATTATATTCCTGCTACTTTGCCCCAAAATTAGCAACTCCGACTCTTACAAATTTGAACATGTGATACCACAATGAAGGTATATCATTTTTACATGGTTTTTAGAAAATATAAGTAGACAATTAGCAGTAACAGTATATAATAAAAAAGGTTGACTTTTTTTCTTACCTCAGACACACTAGTAGCAATGGAACTCATGCCCGGAGACATAGCAGTATCTGGACTGGGAGCAGCAGCTGGATACTGAGGAAAACTACTTGGAGTCACACCACTATTATTGTTAATGCAGTGATTCTGTGTTAGCTGTGGTGGCAGCGAACTGTTTTCACCTGCAGACTGTTGGCTCAAGTATTGCCTTACTTGACTTCTTTGTTTTTGCATGACATGGTATCGTGTGGGGTTTTCTAAGACTGTCCGCACCTACAACAGAGAACCAATTATGAAAATACACGGATAATAAGTAAAGCAATTAACAGTTGAAGCTGTAATAGTAATTTTATTTGTAGTTAATGTAACTATTATTAAATATGTATGTAAATATTTATTTATTAGTGTATAATACAAATATTTATTTATATTGTATAAATAATTATTTATTTGATACCTTTAGGTTCTAAACAGTCTGTATCCTGAAGACTGAAGGAGACATGTCAACTTCTAGACTATAATACCCTTTGAGAATACTTGTGACTGAAGGGTCACAATTTTAGCAACAGCTTCACACACACACACACACACACACACACACACACACACACACACACACACACACACACACACACACACACACACACACACACACACACACACACACACACACTCCCCCTCTTCCGGAATGACCGAAGTCTTGCACATAACAGTGATATTAATTAAAGCAGAATTAAACTGTAAAATAAAACTGTAATTAAATAACAATTTAAACTGTACACACATGCTATGAGAACTTCGGCTTGCTGGGTTGTAAGGCCATGGTCCAAAGTGTTTAGTGCAAACGTTTCGGTCGTGTTTTCGATGGCCATCTTCAGTGCAGAAGATTGAAAAACACTTACAATGGTTTTGTAGTCAGTGACCACTGAAAAGGCTAGTGGCTGTGAGTAGGACACCCCTATTTATAAACTTTTGAAGTCCGCACGAAGTTGTCTGATGGCACCAGCCAATTAGAAGAAAGGGAACTTCTTATTGGTTTGCCACAACTCACGTCCAAAGAGCACTCAATGAGAGGGACTTACCCCGCTGATTCATTGCATAGATTCATGTTTCTGAATCTGGACAGACTCCACATGCAGGCGAGGAAAATACACACTCAGTGAAGACAGAAGCGTCGTCTCTTCAAAGAGTATGTGATGGTCGGCATTGGCGAGTGCGTTCTCTGTTATAGCAGACTTTTCTAGCTGCCTCAAACAGCAGTAGTGGCTGTGTTCATCAACACGGGCATGGACACTGCGTTTCATAGTTCCAATGTACAACTGGCTGCATGAACAAGGAACTCCATACACTCCACACAATGAGAGCAGGTCTCTGATGTCTTTCACTGGTTTCAGAAACTGCTTGATTACCTTGGTCGCCTTGAAGATTGGCCTCACACTGCACCAGCTCAGCAACCTGCCAATACAATCAGCCACCCCATGGACATAGGGCAACACAGCGAAGCCAACATTCTCCTGAGACACCAACACTAAACAACTTTGGACCACACAGACTTACAGCCTGGCAAGCCTGAAGACAGAAGCCTCGTCCCTTCAAAGAGTATGTAATGGCTGGCAATGGCGAATGCATGCTCTGCTATAGGAGACTTCTCCAGCTGCCTCAAACAACAGTAGCAGCTATGTTCATCAACACAGGGAAGGACACTGCATTTTGTAGTTCCGATGTACAACTGCCTGCATGAGCAAGGAACTCCATACACTCTGCACAACGAGAGCAGGTCTCTGATGTCCTTCACTGATTTCAGAAACTGCTGAATTACCTTGGTCGGCCTTACCAAGGCCTTGTCATAATATTGAAACCGAACGTGAAAGCCTCATACAGAATTTGTACACAAGTATCTTTGTTATATAATACTTTTACCATCACTGTCAGTGAGCAATGTCTTGAATACTCAGCACTACAATGCATATTATTCCTTCAAGAATAGCACAGGTGCAGAAATAACCATAAAGGACGAATCCTGTGGCAAATACTACTATCACACCTGCCAATCTCAAAACCCCAAAACATAGGGGAGGGCCTAAGAACCATTCTGAGAACCCTAGAGACTCAATAATACACATTTAAAAATACAGATGTTCAAAATTTGTATCTTCTGTCCTTCACAGGATAACTGATAGTGTGTGTGTGTGTGTGTGTGCACATAAAATCTAGTACTGCATGCCTAGAAGATCCAAGGCTTGGTTAACGATCATCCTTTAGTGTTCTGTGCTACTTGGTTTTTCATCCAATTGTAATATACCTACAAATATCCTCTTCGAGAATTCGATACCTTTAATCCATCTAGCTCATGGTCATCCTTCTCTTCAGCTTCCAACACTTACAGCCAGCACTACCCTTAGTACTCTTATCACATGCCCCAACCACCTAACTCTGTGCTTTTATTACTTGTATGATCTCCTGATTTGACCTTTTACACATTTTTTGCCTTCAAATATTTTTTAAAGCATATATAAAACACCGTCCACAACTACATTTACTGTATTTGTTTTCCCACACTGAACAAATTTTTTTTCCTAATAACAAATACTTCCTTTTCTTTACAGAAATCTGGAAACTCCTTTACCCTAGTTTTGTTAGAGTTTCCCCGTTTTCTTATTTTTTCAATTTTTATTTCAGTAGTCATCTTACTTTTCAATAGCTGACATATACACCATATAATTCACTGCTAATTCAAGCCACAGGGGTGGGCCTCTGCCTGTTTGGTGCCAAGTTTAGAACTTGGAAATTCACAATTAATTTACTATAAATGCACAACACAGAAAATATTTAGATATACTAGTAACAATAAAATAATTTTCTAATAATAATAACTAAGTTCTTATAAATACTTTCCGGGCTATCAGGCCATGGTTCTATGTTGGAAACTGTAAATGTTTCAACCACTCCATTGTTAGCCATCTTCAATGCCGAAAGGACTAAAAAGTACTGACAACGGTCTCCGTCAGCCTTAGCCACAGTACTGTGGTTTTACTGACGGAGACCATTCTCAGTACTTTTTAGTTCTTCAGGCACTGAAGATGGCCACCAATGGAGTGGTTGAAACATTCGTATCCTACAATGCCGACCATGAAAGTTTAAGACAACAATAATAACTAATTTGTACTTATCTAATGTTCTATAATGTTTCTTATACTACACTCTTGTTCAGCACTTCTTGACATGTCTTGAATTTTTTTAATATTAAAAAAACACACTTGGCAATAATAAAAAAAAAATTTAGTTACACCTCAGTCTACTAATTATGTTACCTATTAATTAATTAAATGTCTACCCATATATAAAATTATCTACTAGTATATTAATTACATTTAATTAAAACTGTTTTGTATCTCCATTAAAAACAGATTAATTATAAAATATAACTTAAAGACTTTGCACTGACAAATTTTTATGACACATATTTACAAACCTAAGATTCATATACAATACAATTAGCTGAAATTTACACCATCATGTGACCCACATGTATAATCAAACCAACTGTCTTACCGATCATACAGAACAGCTTAACAGAAGTATAGTTTAGGGAGGCTTCGATTTGTCATCTCTGCAAGCATGTTTAGATATAATATGTTTGCACACATCCACCAAGCACATTCAGTAACTGTCACTTTGGTTAGAAATAACAATAAAGTAGCTTAGGAATGTCAACTAGGGTAAGCTGCCAGCTTGAACTGTATCGACAAACATACAAGGCAGTGTGGCCAGCACTGTGCTTCAGCCAGCCTTTACTGCCCAAGGGTGTTATTCCAGGTGCCCATTTCCAACTATGTGAAACTGACAAGCACGCATTGATTTTATGGTGCTGTCTCTGAATCAAACGTGGGCCAGGTGCTATACCATTTGATCTACTAAGTTCTCATACCGGTTATTGTAAGAAAACAAATTTAAGAACACGGGAATAGTAAAAATAAATAAATAATAAAGACAGATATGAATAAGACAATTATTTACATTAATACTAATAAGTTAATAACACTAATTAATTATAGTAATGTTATAAGTATAGTTAGTTTTACAGTTACATATTTCTTTGCATTAGGCATAGCACCATTGGAATACAGCATACTGAAGCATGAATTAAGGAACTAAAACATTTTATATACCTGATGACCTTACTTCAGTTTTTATACTAGTTAATTATATTCTAGGGCTCTGTAGGCATGCAGACAGTGCCTGGTTTCAGATCTAAAGATCCTAAGTTTAAATCCCAGGCAGCACCATAAAATGAAGGTGCATTTTTGACCCTGAGATTGGCTCAACTTGTGGACATGAGTTCCTGGGATAATAATGAGTTGTTGAACCACAGTCCTGACTGCACTACCTTAATTGTATACCACAGAAGTCAAGGTAGTAACCTAACATTCCTGGTTCATTCAGTGGTACAAAAGGAGTAATTATTATTATTATTATTATTATTACTATTACAGTTATTATTTCTTTTCCATTCATGAACTGAATAAAAGATTCTTCAAAAGATAAAATGTTACGTGTATAACATAAACGAAAAGTTAAAATATGGTTCAAAATAATGTTAACATATGGAAACATACTTCCGTATATAGTTGTTTTGATGGTACATCCTCTTCATTCACGCACTTAATATTAGTGATAAACTGTACTTTCACTAGTGAACACTTACGTTTCTTATTTGTCTCGAACGTTTCGGTGTGGTGTACACCTTCCTCCGCGAGGTTTAAATACCACACCGAAACTTTCGAGACAAATAAGAAACATAAGTGTTCACTAGTGAAAGTACGGTTTATCACTAATATTAAGTGCGTGAATGAAGAGGATGAACCATCAAAACAACTATAACACCGCTAACAAGGCGTATCTCATCCATAAATACAGAAATGTCAAAAAACAGGTAACAAAAACATCCTTAAACATTGCCTACAACAAAACATGCCATAAACACAACATCATACCTACACACACACAAATTACAATAAAACAAAACACACATGCTGCACTTCAAACCAAACGAAAAGCCAAAAACATATACCTAAACAACATAATTAATGATTTATACCACAAGAAAGATACACTCAATAAACTGGCCTACAACCTACATGTAAAACTAACACAAGTATTACACCATATAGAACTTAAAAACGTAATACAACACATGCAAAACAACATAGAAAAACTCACATCGAAAATACAAGATAGACATAACAAAAAATTTAATAACATCATAACACGCATAAATGAAATAATTCCCACACCGACACACAAATTCCACGCACGCACAGTAAATACAACGAATATCAGTTTCACAAATGATGAAATAACCTTATTAGACAAAGGACTAAAACATAATTTAAAAAGCAATACATCCAATAACAACAACAGCATCAGACATATACGCGACTTAATCATAGCGCCGAAACAGCTATACAAAATACACACATCAACGACCAAGACACCATACGACATGACATAAAATGTAAATTACAACACACACAAACACACCAACCAAAAGGCCACAATAACGAAATTCGAACGCTAAAAAATATAAAACTTAAATTACATGAACATAACCTAACAATACTAAAAGCTGATAAAGGAAACATAAACGTTATAATGGAAAAACAAGATCTAAACAATAAAATCGAGTCATTCTTCACCAAAAACAATATAACTAAATTAGGTAAAGACCCCACATTGAAATATCAAAAACAAATAAACAAATTCATAAATAACGCAAAACACATAATCCAAACAGACAACATCAAATACCTCAAACAAATCAAACCAAACCCCCCACAACTAAATGCGTTACCGAAAATACACAACCCAATACTCCTATCAGACCATTAATAAACAACACACAAGCACCCTCACACAAAATCGCAAGATACCTAGTTAAATTAATCAGAAAAAACATAAATCTAACTAACAACACTTCCGTCAAAAATAACATAGAATTAGTTAACAAAACTGAACATATCCATATTCCACACTATTCAACCTTAGCTTCTTTTGACATAACCAATCTATATACCAACGTACCCATCAAAGACACCATACTAACACTTGAACATTTACTAAGACAATACAACACACCAGAAACGCACATACAGGAGATCATCACACTCACCAAAATAATCACTGAACAAAATTACTTCTCATACAACAACATGATTTACACACAAACAGACGGACTCCCCATGGGCTCCCCTATTTCAGGTATACTAGCCGAAATATTCATACACAACATAGAACAAAAACATATATTAAACAACAACAAATACACAAACAAAATCATCTACTGGTACAGATACGTAGATGACATTTTACTTCTACATAAAGGCAATAAAAGACAGATCGAAAATTTCCATAAATACATAAACACAATACACCACAAACTAAAATTCACACTAGAAATAGAACATAACAATAGTATAAACTTCCTGGACCTTACAATCAACACAACAAACAACACACACACACATAAAATATACAGGAAACCTACCACAACTGACATGGTCATACACAACACATCCAACCATCCAACACAACACAAACATGCTGCATTCAACTATATGCTCCATAGACTCACAACAATACCACAAAGTAAACAAGATTATCAGGAAGAACTCAACACAATCAAATACATAGCGATAAAAAATGGATACACCCCCAAGTTAATAAGCAATCTACACAGACACATCCTAAACAAAAACACCAAAACACAAAATACCAACAACACACAACCTAATAAATACACCACACTTACATACTACAACTCCAACACACACAAAATCGCAAACACATTCAGGAAAAATAACTATAAAATAGCTTACAGAACTAACAACACCATCAAAAAACACATAAACGATACAAACACAGATACTGACACATACAAAAAAACAAGAGTATACAAATTAAACTGCAGTGATTGCAACCAATTCTACATAGGCCAGACGGGAAGATCTTTTTCTTCAAGATTTTCTGAACACATAAAAGCCATTTCTCATAACTACACACACTCCGCATTCGCCACACACATACAGACTGAAAACCACAGCTACGCCAACATAGAAAGCAACCTCGAAATACTACACCACTTACCAAAAAGTAGGAAACTCAACACGGCTGAACAGTATGAAATATATAAACACCACACACTAAAACCAAACAACATATTAAATGACCAACTACACTTTAAATCACACGTACTATTTGACACAATCATACAGAAACCGAACTATACTTTGAATCCCAGCGCCAACCCCCTCCCACCAAAAACCCACCACACACATCCCACCAACCTGTGAAAAAATTGTTACAACTGTTCACGACATTCTGTATTTAAACCTCGCTGAGGAAGGTGTACACCACACCGAAACGTTCGAGACAAATAAGAAACGTAAGTGTTCACTATTGAAAGTACAGTTTATCACTAATACTTCGTATAGGAAAAAAAATAGCAAACATTTAAAACAAAGTAATCAATTATCTGATTCCATAAAACAGCTATCTACCTCTTGAAGAAATTACACTATAAGCACAAGTTTAAACTCCCCGATCTAAAGAAAAAAATATCAATAATAGGTAAGAATGTGAACAGATGGTATTATGCTCTAATCACTCATCCACAAACAATACAACTTTTGTATGACAACACCAAAACATGCCATTAGGGTGTACCATCTCCTAACACCATCAACAATACACGTATTTTTATAATTAGGAACTGTTTCTATAAACTGCTTCTGATGTAGTTACACTTTTCACCACAGCATATTTTTTTACACAATTTTCATAATGTTGACTGAACATTACACACACATACAGTGTGTGTGTGTGTGTGTGTGTGTGTGTGTGTGTGTGTGTGTGTGTGTGTGTGTGTGTGTGTGTGTGTGTGTGTGTGTGTGTGTGTGTGTGTGTGTGTGTGTGTGTGTGTGTGTGTGTGTGTGTGTGTGTGTGTGTGTGTGTGTGTAAAAGTTGTCAGTTTCATTTTCTTGACACAACAACAATAGTCAGCCAACAGACAAATACTGTATTTTCGCGTGTATAATGCACCCCCATGTATAATGCACAACCCCTATTTTAACTAACATTTATAAGAAAAAATGTAATTCATGTATAATGCGCATCCATATTTATGATATATATTTTTTATAGTTGAACAAATTTATTAGGACGCAAACATTGAGGCTGTGCCATTTCAGTAGTAGCCCCACTTTTATAAAAACTTGACTAAGCGATTTCCTACTTCTCGTAACTTATCTTTTTTACTAATGAATGAACGCTGATCACAAATACACTTAACACACTTAATTTTAAATTTAGTAACACTAAATTTTCCTTTTTGTTTTCCTATTCCCGAACATTAGCTTCCTGTGCGGAATCTAAATATACGCGATGCAGCGCGATTACCATTTTCTATTCTGAATTTTCTTACGGGTAATTTAAACTAAAGCTCGGACGATAGAGATGTACTTTCACTCATTATGACTATATAGTATGTTTCTTTACAACATACGCAATATAGGTATTGAAAGACTGTAAAAACAACAGACTAATGACGACAAACAAGTACAGTAACAGAATGCTACAACAAAGTACCGTTATAAGTCTACAACGTGAAGAAACAACTGATGAATGGGTGAAAATGCTAACAAATTACCGGTAAATTTTATTTTACGGTTACTAGACTCAAGCCTGCCACTTTTAAGCGATGTTCTCAACTCCGCCATGCACAGTCTGACCATACATGTGCAATCTGAAATTTAGCATGTAAGTTATATTATTCGTGTATAATGTGCACCCCCATTTTTGGGAAGAAAATGTGGGAAAAAAGTGCGCATTATACATAAGAAAATGCGGTACTTTACCAGTCAATGAATCAACATTGCTAACAATCAGCATAATGCCTGATGCTAAAACGTGTCATCAGTAAGAAAAAAAACATCTTGATTGTTTGTTTATTAATACCAATTTCAATTATGCATGCCCCAGAAAACAGAGGCAGAAATTATTAATCTACATTTACCTTTCCCCCTTAACACACTTCCTCTTACAGGGTTGTTTACTTCACGACTTGTCTAGTCAAATATCTCTACGGTTTGAACCATCGTCTTTGCACAGATAAACTAACAGTTTCTTGACTCTGATTTGAAAAAATTACATGATTTTGTTGCAGGAATTTATATTAAAAAAATAGCGTAATTGAATACGATCTATAAGATGCTTACAACATCATTGGGAAACATCCTTAAATTAATGTGCAAAGGTGTAATATAACTGGGGTTTCCAAAATATTTTCAAAAAGACTCATTTTCACAAGGTTTATTAAGAATCCAAATTTACACTTAAAGTGAATTATAATCATGTGAGATTTATTACCTTTAATTTGAATAACAATTAATCAAGATAGAACATTCTGAAATCAGCACCTTTCCATATTTTTTACCCTTATACTTTACCATGGTTTACTAAAAAATCTTTAGATTCAAAAACCATATAAAATGCACCTGACAAAAACTGGGGGCGGCGTTAAGTTATCATTCTGCCACATAACACTTCTTAGCAACACTTCAGTATCAGTATCAATGTTACTACTTCATACTTCCATTCTATTATACAACAAAACCAACATAAGTTAGTACACTATAATCTGTTTACAGAAGCAAATTGTGCAATTCTGGCAGTATGTCCCCAAAACTCATTCAACAAACAGAACAAAACTAAAAACACAAATCTCTAGAGTACCCTAATAATCTTTAGTTTTCTTCCATTAAATGAAACTGTTTTTTCTGGCAATGAGTGCAGATTCTGTTGCCAAATATTTCTTCACACTTTACAGTTACACACCCTACAACAACTGTATTACACACATCTTAGAATAAAAATAACTCATTTTAAAATTAAACACTAGTTTCTCGAACATTATTGTTTTAAATAAAATATTTTTAAAATATTGAAGCCCTTGACTATACAGACAACCCCTACAGATTATATTTATATTTTATAATGCTCAAATATAAACTGTTGAAGACTAGATCTGTCCATAAACAAATGACCAGACACTATATAAATTAATACATAAATACATAACTAAGGTTATTTTTATCATAAAAAGAATTGTGTTGTCTGTATAATCTTCTTGTTGACACTGGACAATAAAAAACAGAGTACATGAATATTTAACAGTTTTCAGTAGAAAAATTAAGTCAGTGAAAGTAGTCCGGTCACATGTTTTTGATTAGTAAGGAATAACACAGGCTGTATTCCTAACCTACCAAGATTCATTCACGTCCTGAATTTTGAATATTATTTTGGCTGTCATTTATTTTCTTTACTGTATTCATTTAGTTACTGTAAGCTTACGTTTACTATTAACTAAATGTTTACATGAACTACATGTGTTCTAAATGAAATTATGTTTATAATACTAAATAAATTGTGTGTGTGTGTGTGTGTGTGTGTGTGTGTGTGTGTGTGTGTTTATTCAATAGATTAATAAGACCCTCCACATCTATAAAATAATTACTTCATGCCTATCTTCATTTGTATCGTGTACATTAGTTATTACTATTGTTTAAAACCACTAATGAAAACTGAACCACAGAAACTGTGAATACCATAAGCATATTTCCCTCAAATATAACAGAAGCCAATAACATATTCCAAAAGTGTTTCTAAAGTTTATTAGTTACTAAAAACATAAATATACAGTAGGAGAGTCATTTCTTACTACTCAATCTGAAAGCATAACGTATCTCCAGTCGCTACTCGTTTTAGTCATTACACAATGTACTACAGATTATTTACATGTTGAATGCCACACAATTAACATTTTGCTTTTATGGAACAGTGCAACACATGACCAAAGATTATGATCAGACATAATAAGAAAATTACCATACTGTGTAAAGCTGAATTCTCAGTATTTTATCATTAATCAATGGAATGCTATGCTAAATATAGCTGATATTCTGCCACCATTAATTTAGGCTTTCAACAGACAAAAGAAATAGGGTAGCTCAATAGAAAAAGTATGACAGATAGCTGAATCATTAACATGCTATCCCATGGGTCAGCTTAAGCTTAATAGCATTCTGTACCCCTGCTAGTGGGAATAAATAATAAATAGCATATCCTGGCCAGTCAAGTTAATCACAAGGCAATACCTAGCAAACAAATGCACTGACCCTAGGACCCTAGTACTGTAGTGCAAAGTAATAACTGATAAATCACAACAAAAATTTTGTCGAATTCTTAAACTGTAGATTACGACACTGATGGGCACAGAAACTGATAACACTTAAATCCTATCCTTTCATCCACCACTCAGATTATCTAGAGTAACAGTAAAGATACGAGGGTTGTTCAATAGAAACACGTTTGATCTGCACAGCTGTGACTTTGTTGCCATGGCAATGGAATTCATTTGTTTATATTGTCTGTTTAAGTACTAGTGACGCGTCTGTCAAAAATATTTGCAGTTTGCTCTTTCCTAAGTGTTGTGAATGGGTTGAAAAATGGCATCTATGATATAAAATCCGTCCAAAGATAATCTGTGTGCCGTTATTCAGTTTTGGCTGCTGAGGGGCATCAGCCAATAGAAAATTATACTAGAATGAAAGCTGTATATGGTGACTATAGTTATTCTTATATGGCAGTGGTTGAATGGTGCAATAAATTTCGACAAGGAAGAGAATCCACTAAAGATTTGGCCCGTCCCGGACCTGCATGTGTTGCAGCATCAGATGAAAATGTGAGACAGCTGGAAACTGTTTTATGTGCAAATAGGCGCATCAAAGTTAGAGAACTTTCTCAAATGTTGAGCATCAGCGTGGGAACTGTTCACTCCATCATTCATAGTCTTGGCTATCACAAAGGTGCTGCTCAGTGGATTCCACGACTGCTTAGTGATGAGCAAAATCATTTGTGATCGGCCTTATCATTACAGCATTTGATGCTCTATCAACAACCTTTCTACACCAAATTGTTGCCGGCGATGAGTCTTGGTGTTATCACTACAAACCAGAATCCAAACGTCGGAGTATGCAGTGGAAGCATGCACAATCTCCGAAAGCAAAAAAATGTTGGTCCCAACCTTCCGCAGGAAAAGTAATGGTGACCGTATTTCTTTATTGTCACGGTGTACTGCTCTTAAAAGAATGTGGTGTCAACATCAATGCTGAGCGATATGCAGACAGCTTAAAAATGCTTATGGGTTAGCATCAAGAATAAACATTCCGGGAACCTCACAAATGGTGTCATTCTTCTGCATGATGATGCTCGACCTCATGTAGCCCAGACAATTCAAGATCTGCTTGGTCATATGAAGTGGGAACTCTTACAACATCCATCTTACAGTCCCGACTTGTTCCTGTGCGATTATCATGTTTTTGGCCCATTAAAGCAATCACTAAAAGGACAACGGTTCGAATTGGACGCTGAGATAGAGTTTGGTGGTAGCGAATGGTTCCGCAAACAGCTGCAAGAATTTTACCAGCAGGTAATCTACAGATTAGTGCAACAGTGGGACTCATCCCTTAATGTTAATGGAGACCTCTTTTAAAATCATTGAATAGAAAGTGCTTTACAGCCTCTAAATGTGTTTCTATTAAACAATCCTTGTAAGTCCTTAATTTCGTAGTGACCATGAAACAGTAAATTTTAACGATGAAGGGTTCACAAGGATCCCTTAGTCAAAAATGATCTTTTAATATTTTGTGTTATCCTTTTTGACCGATTCTCGCAAACCCTTCATCGACCCTTGCAAACCTATCATCGTTAAAATAAAGATAAGCATAATAAGGTACGATGATAAAGACAATGATATAATAAATTAATACATACTATAGGTCTGTGTAAATTAAAATATTTATATGATGAGATATTTGTGTGTGTGTGTGTGCGTGTGTTTTTTTTCAGGCAATTGCTTAAGTGTACTGGGGGAAAAAGAAAACAGAACAATCTACACATGAGAAAAGTAAAGTGTTAGTCTATAAAACTGAATATAAAATAAAAATCAAATAACAAAACAACACTAACGATATGTGGGGTACCAACACAGTGATGCACAGTATTGTTAAATGTTGCTGAAAGGCAGGAAAAGTTAATGAATAACCTCAAATTCAATAATTTAAATTTTAACTACTGAGTGGATTAAAGGATATGAATTCAAGGGTGGGTAGAAAATTTTTGGAGATTTTACACATGATTAAGTTAAGAACTGTAAATCTAAATTTTACTGCCCCCCTCCCCCCATGAGCTCACATCTTGTGAGTGAGTGTGTGGCAACTTCATGCACCACAGTTACACTCACTGTGTCTTAGGTAAGGTCCCTTCTCTTTAATCTGTTCTGTCGGCTTTCTTTGACAAATTCTCATTTTTTTTGGGGTCTGACAGTACTAGAGTATTAGAGAGCTCTGGGTCTCTACTGTCATTATTTTAGTTATTCTCATTCTTCATTCTTTTTTTCTTGTTAAAAAATTTAGCAATAAATAAAATTGATCTTGGAAGTAACACCCAAGATGTCAGACGAGACCAAAGCTTGAATAATTCACCCACTTCAAAGGTTGGCCACATGGATTCTGGGGGGAAAGGCAACTATTACTTCATTAGGCTAGGATGTTGCATAACACCCTAGATGAAAAAGTAGATGGCATAGCTAGGAAATGACTCAAGTCTTTTCAGGACCAGACGAGGAAAGAAGGTTTTACAAACAAGCGGACATGAAATCACTGATTTGGTAAAAAGCTAGTTTGAAGGAAAAAAAAATTAGAAGGTGTATGGAAGAGTGGTTTCAGTGGGCTTAAGGATGTGTTAGATACAACATGGACTGGGCAGATGTACAATAGTACAAAATTGGAGGTAGCTATGTGAGTACTATCAGTACAGACATGAGTGTGATTATGAAAAAAAAAAGAATAGAGGTATGTAAGCAAGCAAGTACGATTACGACTATTCAGGTATAGTAAAAGTATTACAAGGAAATGATGGCAAAGTTTACTATTTATTGAGTACTGTTAAGACCAGAACAAAGAAAGGAGAAATTACAGGAAAGTCTAGAATATTATACATTCTCCCCTACAAGATACACAAGAATGGTAAAAGCAATTTTGAGGAAATTTTCAATAAACTGGGTGAACTGAAAGAAATAATAACTCCAACAATGACATTTTATGAAAGCAATAAGACCATTTCTTGTGCGTCCGAGGAAGGGATGGAAGCCACTCATGTAAGGAAGATTTCTGATCTGTCTTTGCAGGTTCAAGTTTAGAATTCACAAACTTCACTCCTCAGAGAAAGCTAACTCACCGGAGACACAATACGATAAAACTGGTAAGGTAATAATTAATGGGGGTGGGGAGATGTTAAAACGATGTGAAAAACGGAAGACATGGAGCTAAATATTGTAGCAATAAAAAAGATCTGTAGTGGTGACCTCTTATTGGAAGTGGAAGAGAGTAGATAAAAGCAAATGCACTTCGGAATGAAATTAAGAATGTAAAATAACAGTGGCACAAACGTCAAGGATAAAAATAATAATATTGTCTCATATGTATATGATATAGATACAGTTATAATAAAAGAGAATGTGGATGAAACATTACAAGAAGGTGTGACTGCATAGAAGGTGAAGTAAAGGTCATATCAATTAAATGATAGCTGAACCAGAAATCAAACAGCTATTATATAGTTGCTTAACCCATTGCTCTTAAACTTGTAAAGAGAGGGAAAATTAAAACAGAGTGGATTCATTATAGAATTAGGAAAGAATAACAGTTACTAGATATTTTAGATTTCTAGAGTTTGGATTCACATCAAATGTTATTGGACTACATACCTTTTTTATATCAAATTTAATTTTTTTATTTGTATATAACGTATGGCCACAAAATTGCATATTATGTAGGACTAAATGAATATGTTTAATATGTTTTAACAAATCAGCATGATGTCACTGTTCTTCTACAATTAGACCTTTGAACTGACTGAATGAACAATTATCAATCCTAACAAATTATTATTTCATATCAATCCCTGATTCATCTTTCCCCACTTCGATCAATGAAGCAGCCCAACTGAGAAAGTTCACTATTTCCGTTTAATGGTAAGATCTTATGCGCTGATTTTGCTAATATTAAATTGATAAAATGGTTTCTACACATACTTGTAAAACTTGTGGTGGTACATCGACTGGTACGCCAACAGCATGGTGAGCAGGAATATTAGGCATCTTGAGTGCCGCACTTGTCCTTCGTTCTTGTGCCTTACGTTCAGCCTCTCTCTTTTCTTCTTCTTGAGCCTTCTCCTTCATCAGCTGTAACTTAAGCTGTGTTCTTGAAGTTGGTGTTGCTGTTTTGAAAGTCGGGGGACTGAAACATAACACACATAGTTATTAGTTTAAAATGTGCATTACGCACCTATCACTCAGACTATTACATACATGTACATATGTCTAGCATGTACACATCTATTGTACAAATAGGCAGGATGGCAAATTATACTAGTTCTAAATAACACTGAACTTTCTATTAAGTATGATACTTTCCAATATTTGTCATAAATGACTGAAAAATTTACTATAACAAATAATTCAAATAGAAGTATAAGACTGTCAGATAAACTTGCCAAATAATACTTTCTTATAATAATACTTTTGTGTAACAGTATCTACCAAATCACTCTCAACTATACATCACTTTCATTATTTTTCAGCCACTATAGAAACTCATACATTCTACTAAACTTAGAACTACTTAGGTTTTGTAAAATATATAACAACACTTGGTACGTTTCACAGATTTTATTTAACTCTGACAGCTGTTTCGACTACCTAAGCCATTGTCAAAGAGACAATGAATGAAAATGTAAACACAGGAAGTGTTTCTAAAGGTGATGGTGGTGATGACCATCTGTTTAGGGCCTATCTGGAACATCTGTGAGGGTGTTGAGATGGAGAGTGGGTGCAAGAGACAAGGGAAGGTCAGGTGTCTTTAAAAACTAAATACAATCATGAATGCAAAATATAAAATTAACTAAACTAAATATAATCTGAATGCAAAATATAAAATTAACTGAACTAAATATAATCTGAACGCAAAATATAAAATAAACTAAACTAAATAACAGCTTTTAATAAACGGGATACACAGAATTCAGTTTGTTCATTTGTTAAATTTTTGTTATTTTTTATTGCTTTTTTAATTTCTAGAATTTCTAACAAATCAAAAAAAAACAGAAGAAAATTATTTCAAAAGAATTTTATTCCATAGAGCCATCAGGGTAACAAAAAATTTCATTTAACAAATTACATTCCGTTTATAACAAATAGTATTAATAATAGGTTAAAAAAACATGGTCTTAACATGGTATCAGTACAAACATAATCTTTTTTCACTATTAGTCGATAATGAAGAAAAATCAAACACACTGGAGGAAAATGGATTTTATGAAATACATTGTGCAGAATGCGATGCTATTTATATTGGACAATGTAGCCGTGCTCTGAAACATCGCATTTCTGAACATAAGAAGGTGATTTTAACCAATACAGCCAATACAGGTTTTGTAGATAATTGCTTACAACACAATCACTTCATAGATAGAAAAAACATAACACTACTCCACAACATACAAAAAGGTAAAAAAATGGATTTGTTAGAAATTCTAGAAATTAAAAAGCAATAAAAAATAACAAAAATTTAACAAATGAACAAACTGAATTCTGTGTATCCCCTTTATTAAAAGCTGTTGTTTAGTTTAGTTTATTTTATATTTTGGATTCAGATTATATTTAGTTCAGTTAATTTTATATTTTGCATTCAGATTATATTTAGTTTAGTTAATTTTATATTTTCCATTCATGATTGTATTTAGTTTTTAAAGACACCTGACCTTCCCTTGTCTCTTGCACACCCCCTCTCCATCTCAACACCCTCACAGATGTTCCAGATACGCCCTAAACAGATGGTCACCACCACCACCTTTACTAACACATCCTGTGTTTAGGTTTTCATTCATCCCTCTCTTTGACAATGGCTTAGGTAGTCGAAACAGCTGTCAGAGTTAAATAAAATCTGTGAAATGTACCAAGTGTTTTTATATATTTTAGAAAACCTTTGTATTAATATGTTTCACCAAGTGCCCAACGAGTCGTCAATTAATATCGTTAGAACTACTCACCTCATTGTTCTCATTTTTAAATAACAATAAATTAAATACTGCATCATCCAAAGGAACAGAGGCCTTAGGAAATATGTATAAGAAACAGAATACCGGTACTTATTTCAACACACACATTGTTTCAACATAGACTTATATCTCTGGAGGGAAATCCTAACAGTCAACATGAAATATAAAATTTTGTTTGCAGACTAGAAGAGTTTTTGCCAAAAATTGAAGGAAACAGTTATATATTTCAACTGATAAACAACTGATCCGTTTTTTTAATATTTTTTCCTCCAAAAATTATAATTACTCCCTAAATAGCACATTAATGAAGTAATTATATTTTTAGTTTCCATCCTATGAAAACAGTTCTCCTTGTTAGTTATACTTATGTAGTAATTTAAATTATATCAGTTTCTGTTCATAAACATAATCATCATATGCCTTTCAAGTCAGATTACATATAAGGGCTATAGCATATATTTTGTTCTCTGAGGCAAATCAGTCTTATATTAGATGACTCTGCAAGGAACACACATAACTTTGAGAGGCAATGTTATTGTGTGTTTCTAGTCTAATGACCCTTTGTTACTACTAACTCCTTGCTTCTTCTTCTTCTTGATCTAGTCATTCTGCTCTCAGCACTGGGATGTAGGGAGCATCTGTCCATTGTCTCCACCATTTCCTGTCCATGCACATAGACTTCATTCACTGTAAACTCTTCCCACAGTCCTGTCCCAATCTCTCAGTTTTTGACTGATATGTCACCCTTGGCCTTCCTCTTGGTCTGTGGCCCTCCAGCTTTACTTCAAGGAACTATTTTTTCTTGCTTCATCTGTCCTGTTTGCATGTTCCATCCACTTCAATTTTCTCACATCACACAAATACATAAGGGGCTTTACTTCCAAATTATCTAACGCCTTTCCACATAGCCAAATTAGATACAACACTGTTTGTGCTTAGTGGGGGAAGATAGTATTGTAATCGTTTGACATTGTGATTGACTTTACTCACTGAGCACCTTGCTGCATCTGTTTATATTTATATTATTAAATGCACAAAACATTCTGATCTCCATTCAATTATTGACTTTTACACTTAGCAATACACGAATTTAAATTATGGGAAATTTATTTTCCTGAACAAATTATGTAAAGTGATGCAATATCATCACTGCACTAGGTTGTTATAATACATTCCACTGTAACATATCAGTACGCTTTAAAAAAATATTTATTGAGTTATTTTAAGGACAGAGTTGGTCAGCTTCAAAGAAACAGGTTTGACGAGTATGTTGAATTCAGGTATTCCCCAGAATACAAAACAAGGTGTAAACAAAATATGGTGAGTTAAATGAAGGACATTTAAGTGAGTAGAAGCTGAAACAGTGTAACACACAGTTACAAGTTTGTATGCACCAGAAGTACAACACTGTCATTCCTGCCAACGGTTAAGTATCAAAGAAACGGAACAGCAACATTTCATTTGTTTGCTTTTGAAATAGTGCCATCACAGCTCGCATATCCATATACAATAAAAATATGTGCACGTATTTATACATATCTTTAAAATTCAATTATTTCAGTCTAAATTTCAGATCAGAAAACTGATAACACTAAAGAACTTTTTTTTTTTAATTGTATTATGACAGGTGTGTATTAAATACCACATTTGTTATTATTACCACATGCTAAAATTATTTAATCATTACACCTTCTCTGTGTCATTCTGACAACAATATGTAATTGATGCAGATAAGAGCTTGGTTTCAGTTGATAAATAATTTTCTTTCACTCATTTATAATGATTTATATTACCATCTTATCTAAAATCGTATTTACATAATTATTATTGGTGTTATTACGTTTATTTACTCTGAAACATGTTTCTATATAACAATTTCTGAGAACAGTATAAAGATTAAGATTATGGTTTACATAAATTATTATAACAACTGATACTTAATTAACTGTTTGTATTTAATATATTAAACATTAAGTCTTATGAGCAAATTACATTAACGTTTAATATACAGTTGTCTGATTTTACTTATACAGCATACGAATGTCACGTGGTACTTCTAATTACTAATTTATAGTCAGACAGTGGTAAGTCATAGGTCAAATAATCACTCCACCTGGTGCCTGACTAGTAAACCTTAATTCAGAGTACTTTTAATTAAGAGTTCCTGTAACATGAAAAAATGATCTCATTTTCTATTCAAAATTGGGTATTAAATGAACAGGTGATTATGTTACTGATTAGGAAGCTTGGAGCTCTATAATTTTACGTACACTGCGGGGACGGGAAATAAAAATAGGATAGGCCTGACAATGGCTACATAACTGCTACCAAGTATATGAACAGAAGATATGCATACTGATAGGCAACAGCAAATTGTTTAGACTAAAGTGAGTATTTTATCACTAATACTATTCGACATTGGGAAGAATTAGGTAAATGGTAAGAAATAAGAAAAACTATATGATTTTTGAAAACAATTTTTGAGGGAATGGCATGGCAAGTTGGAAGATTTGGGCTCATTAGATTAAGGTAATGAATATCTATGGGCTGAAAACAAGTACAACAAAGAGTGAAATGATGGTTTCTTATATACATTATGAATGTAGAGAGACTTCATTTTGGAAGGAAAAGTGTAGAAGGTGGTTAAAAATTTTGTGTTTCTGTTAAGTAAGAGCTCTGTCTGTCAAAAAGTTGTAAAGGAATTAGAAGGGGTACAAAGCACCTACAAAACAGGTGGAACCTGTATCAAGCTATTAAGTACCTACCCACAAACAGCTAACAATTACAAGCAATGATCAAGGTTATAATGCATACGTTGGATTATATGATTATAGGTAATACACAAAGAAGAATTAAAGAGAATGGCACAAAGAGGTTGCAGCAGATTTCAAGCACGTGACTAATATATGAAGCAAGAGTGTATGAAGGAGTACACTAGACTAAACTGGTACAGACATTAAAACAAAAAGCAAGGATAGGCTGCCAACAATGATGATAGAGCTGGAGATGAAGGAATATGATTCAAAGAAACACAAGGGAAAATGGACAGAAGGTGTTAGGAACAGCTTGAAGAAATTACAATTTCTACAGGAAGACAAGAGAACATGAAGAGACATAGTGTGTACCCAGACCTGGCTGTGGGTGGGAAAAATTCCACATATTTGTTGATATATAAGTTATATTATGATATCTGAGTATACAAAAAACAATGTATGAGTTTCTCCATTAAAATATATTTTGTAATATTTATAACCATAAATATAAGGCTAAACTCAATTTTGTGTCAAGCAAATGTAACATGCGCTGAACAAAATTAATGACTGAAGCCGTCAAAAAACCAATACTAGTTATGTCACTAGCTGACAGTTTCATATGCTGGTAACTTGTCTGTGCTACTGAACATAAAGCTTAAAGGTTCATTTACAAAGTCATAGTGGTGTATAAGATAATGTTATCAGTACCACCCCAACCATCATAATCATCATCAACAAGACCACCACCAAAACCACCACATAATCATTATCATCATTATCAACAACATTCTCCACACAGATCAGTTTACTGATCTAATTAAATGTATACAGCTCTTACAGATCATTCCTATCTATATTCCTACAGATCTCCTTCAATGATCATTCCCACGCTTTGTCAACACAGGGCAGTGCTGAAAGACTTCTCAACAAATATGCCTCTCACATATAGATTCTGCTATGATCAGAGGTTCGGGTGTGAAACCAAAGTTCACACCAATAACAAATCCATTCTCAACTGTATAACAACTAAGAGGCGAAAATTAAAGTCACTAACTGTGTACAGAATTATAACAAGGATTTATAGTTACAAATTGTTTTTAGATATCATTTTTACACAGTGTAAAATATAAGTCTTACATTCGACAAACAGAAATGCATTTCTTATGGGTGCCCCAGAATTACCTGACGGATTTCATTTTGTTATTGTGTCACATGAAGGGGTCTTTCGATGGCGGGATGGTGGGCGTGGCACCCTTCACTCTCTGTTGTCATTTCAGTTCCCATGGAGCCGTGGGACGCGACGGAACTGCGCTATCACTATTGAAACGGTTTTTAAAAACAATACATCTGTCGTGTTCACTCAGAGGAGATTTCGTCAACATTTCAACGTTGGTCGGGTGCCTACTCGGAATACGATATTGTTGTGGGTGGAGAATTTCCGGACACAAGCAACGAAACCCGGTAAGGCTGAGATCCATACGAACTCTCCGTGCGTCGTCACTCATCCGCTTCAAACATCTCCGACCGAACTGTCAGAAGAATTCTGCATTCAGACTTACAAAATGATGGTCGTCCATGAAGTGACCCCTCATGACTGGGAACGACGTCGAGTTTCCTCAGAGACGATATTGGAAATGATGACACCGTAGTCATTATGAGTGACGAAGCCTACGATCATATGTCGGGTTTTGTTAATAAGCACAACTACCATTATTGGTCCGAAACCAATCCAAGACAGTTTCACAAGCGTTCACTTAACACAGAACGGATATCAATGTGGCGTGGGGTGGCAAATTTTGGTGTGATTGGTCTATATGTTTTTGATAAAGTTGCAGTGCCCTCGCCCCATAACTTCGCAACTCCCACCACCCAGAAAAAGCACAAACCGAGCCAACCTGTGGTTCCAACAAGACGAGGCAACTGCCCACACATCAAGGGCTTCGATGAAAGAGCTAAGGAGGATGTTTCCAGGACATCTCATTTCCCTCCGTGGAGACATCTCGTGAACCACGTTCACCCGATATTTCGATAATTGATTTGATACTGTGTGTTATCTGAATCCGAAGTTACCGAAACAAAGCGCGCTTATTACTAGAACTAAGGACTCCAATTCAACGTCACATAACTGCCGTCCCAAAAAAAACATACGCCAGTCTGCCATGAGAAGTTCCATAGGCCGTTTCCAGCAGTGTGTTGACAAAAACGGGCGTCATGTACACGATATTATTTTTCGTAGTTAATTTTTGTGTCATTCAATGTTTTCTTGTGGCAAAAATAATGGCAAACATTTGTGTTTATGATGAGAAAATGGATGAAAATTAACTCATTGTAATTACTGTGTTATTTCATTTGAAAAATCCTCATTGATTTCTGTCGCACCCCGCATAACTGTTACTGAACACTACAACTAATAATAATATACATTATTGACAATAAATATGTTATATTTCTTGATAACGAAAAAACTACGATAGTTCAAATGAACACAGACAACCATGCTTCTACTTAATTAGTTATAACTGTATTAAAAAGATAGTGAACACCCCATCCCAGACGCACCCATAAAGCATTTATTTTTAATCCGTGAGTGAACAAAAATATTATTTTCAATAATGATTTAAATTGTAATGAATAACATTATTAATGATACATTAACACTTCAACCAGCCCTAGGCCTTTCCGACCAACCCAATACAATAGATGATACAACAGAACGTGACCTATATTTACTCCTTAAAAAAAAATCGCAAATGAAGAAAACTTAGGCTATTAATTAGAAATAACAAGCAGGACTTTAAACTTTTTTTTAATAGACCTGGTACTATGAGAAGCTATAGTTGCAGATAACCGAAACCAGTTGTCGCGAAGGTCATGTGACTAATTTCCTGTAATGGTAACAAATTCTGAAAGAGAAGAGGAAGAAATTAAGGACAAACACCATAGCGAACGTGAAATACGGTATAGTTCAGGATCCCGAAGCAAGATGGATAAGACGAACCGAGGTGAATGCAAGTACCCAAAAACGAGCAATTGCATGTACAAGTGAACAGAACTAAAAAATTTACCTCTTAGGTAAACACTCGTTAGACACGAACACACGCGATAAAATGTATTTTAAAAACTAAAGTATTGTTGAAATTCGTAAATATAGTGGTAGAATTATAAGGGAATCCATCAAAATACGTGTATCTCCTATCAGTAGCTGCTCCTGGGGGAGGCACCCCTCCCCCATTTTCCTCAGGACAAATGAGAAATTCGGAATTCTTTCCATGTAAGTTTATAAATACATTTTATATATTCTTTGAGTCTCAAAATTTTTGAGTAAACCAACCTGAAGTATAAGTGTTGACAAAAGTATGGAAAAGCGCTGACTTCAAAATATTCTATCTTGATTAATTGTTATTCAAATTAAAGGTGATAAATCTCATGTCATTAGGAACTACTTTAATTCTAAATTTATATTCTTATAAATCTAATCAATATGAGTCTTTCTGAAGATGTTTTGAAAACACTGGTTTAATTACCGCTTAGCACTTTAGTTTATCGACATTGTTCCTAGAAAGTTTTAATCAATTTATAATGTGTTTTAAAGTACGTTATTTTTAATGTAAAATCCTGCTATAAAATCTTCCCATTTTCCGAATTAAAGTCAAGAACCGTACAGATACTAGATTAGAGGAGTCATGACATAGACAACCCTGTAAAGAGAAGTGCGGACGAAAATGATAAAGGTAGATTAACAGTATCCGTCTTCATTTACTGGCGCGTGCGTAAATGATTTTCTAAGGCTGCAAATATGTATGCCTACGTTATTTACCAAATGTGGGTTGATTGTCACTATGAAGAAAACCTATTTTTTTTTTTTTGCTTTTCAAATATTGTAGTTCCTTTTATTTCTACAATTATTTATAAGCCTTATTTTAACACAAGCAACTGTATAAATAGTTGTACACTGAGCGATTACAATAACACAAGTACTCGGAAATGTCCCATTAAACACACGCACCATTAACAACATTAGAAAAACACGTAACCAAAAATATCCCCCCCCCACATCAATGATCTAGATTTGGATTTATATCATCTGTTGTGGCACTTGCGACATGACGGTAGGCATGTAGCCTACATTACACAGTATTATTTTTATTCTTTATTGAATATAAATTTAACAAATCATTTGTGGCAGTATGTTTTTACGGTTCCAGTTTATTTGGAAAACAAAAACGTCGAGTTTCCTGGAAAAATTATATCCGCTTTTACACAACTCGAGAGTGTGATAAGCTGTACAAACAAGTAGGCCTATAGCTTGCCGTGAGCTGGACGCAAATTGAACGTGTTTGCTGGCGCAGACCCGACATATACATTACTGAAAAATAAAACTAATTTCTGTAATACTTGTAACTATGCGTATTATAATTGTCACAAAATCAATAACTGATTTCTTCTGCTAGTGTGTTTGTTATGTCTTATACACGTTTCACATAAAGCTTGTGCATCATCAGAGACTACAAAATGTATTAACGATTAGTCGATTTGTATTTCGTTTCGTAACGTTTATTTAATTAAACTGTGCAGCAAGCGTAGAAGAGATCAATTACTGATGTAACAATCATAATACACGTGTGTCATAACTGTAGAAAACGTTGACAACAAAATTTCCATACAGCAGCATATATAGAGACAGAGGAGGTAATACGGAATATTACCTTTACCAATATGTCTGATGGCATTGATAAATCTAAAGACTTTGTAGCGGACACAGCTGCTGTACATTAACAAGCAATGACTTCTGTCAGTACCTTGTACAATCGGATTTGTGTTTCTTTTTGGTCCTGTAGCCTTAAAATATTTTTGAACTTTAGACACTGGCTCTCGGAAAGTTGTTCACTTTGTTATTCCGGTCTTCATCATACAGTTTTTATTAAACGTTATAAACATTTGTGTGACTGCGTCGCTGGAACTCTGTGTGTTTACAAATGCTTTCAGTTGTCCATGTCACAGGCAAAGGAATATCAGAAAATTGTTATCTTTTTGCTCAAGGTCAGGGTTACGTGTCGGGTCCTTTGTACAGAATTTTTGTATAACTGGCGTCTTCGCACCGAATATCCGGAGAAGCATAAAACCGCTGCTGACGTGGGACAGACCGCGGGCGGAAGTTACGTTATTTATACAAATTAGGAAAGCTAACCGAGGGGACAGTGACACTAATCTGAAAACATTTAGTCCGAACTTGAAACTGTTTAATAGATGTATACTATTACTACGTCTACACTATTGTTCGACTAACACTCGCAAAAGTAATTTTCACGTACATTGATAATATATATTTAAATAAAACACAGGCTACTCGATTTATAATTATATTTAAATGCTTACTGGCATGTAACTTAGTCACTTTCTTACAATAAATGATTAAAAATGTGTAACTGTTTATTAAACATTTACGACTGCCAACCTGTAACCAGATGGGAGCCAGGACGGGCGCCGCTGGACCTAGAATAAATTTATTCCGACCTAACGTGATTTATAAAAATTCTTCACGAATTTCGAATCACAAATTTTTATTTAAAAGTCTTACTGAATTTCAAAATCTGGGAAAATTACGAAAAACTACCTACTAACTAAAAATCCCGTTAAGTTCCGAAATAAAACGAAATTTCCGCTATTTGAACTAGTGTAGCCTCTACGGGCTAGTTATAGAATTACCAACGCATCTTGTTGCGAATGTGTGTCAAAATGTATTTGCTGTGTACGTTGTTTGTGGAATAAAGAATACGAACAGTGTTGGTGTTGTTAGAAGACGTGCAGTTTTTGTGATTACCATGTGTATGCAACGTCGAACAATTACGAAGTTGAAGGATCTTTTACTGTTTTGTACGAGCTTAGGGTGAAGAGTTACGGGACTGACACATACATAGCGCTACTATGCTCATTATTTTGACCGTGTTGTATGATTTCATCCTTTGTAGGTCTAGTTTCGGTGATTTCAAGTCAACGAGTTGTTTATTATTAGTGGTAGGCCTACAGTCTATCGCTGTAAGCGCCTCGAGCATCATTAGACAGACTGAATATTCGTGCTGTGATTAAATTTTGTTTTAATAGATTTAGCTGCTACCGATATAAAAAAGTATCTGTATTCAAAGTTGGGGGACTCTTATCCATCGAATACAACGGTTGAGAACTGGGCTGCTGTATTCAAATGGGTCGGACAAGCACAACTGGCGACCCATGTGATGGGCGTCCAACTGGCTTGACTGTGCCAGCAAAAATAGAAAAAAATCCATAAAATCGTTTTGGTAGACTGTAGAATGAATATAAATGTGATAGCTGAGACTGCTCGTATATCAACGGAACCTGTGCGCAATTTCTTACACGAACATCTGTGTATGACAAAGCAGTGTGCTAGATGGGTGCCGTGTTTGCTGACACTTGACCAAAAAAATTGTTGAAACGAGGTTTTATCCAATTGTTGCGATGGCTAAAATCAAAGAACTGAAGTTCGAATTGTTTCCATACATACTCGCCCTATTTAGCCCCGAGTGACTTCTACCTCTTACCTAACCTTAAAAATGACTCGGTGGGAAACGATTTACTGACGACAATCAAGTCAGCGATGCTGTAAATGGCTACTTTGAGGACCTCGTCAAATCGGCTTATCAGTCTGGTATAACCGCTTTTTGGAAAACGTACATAGAGCTAAACAGAGATTATGTTGAGAAATAAATGCAAATTAATCCATAAAATTGTTGTTTTCCTATTCAGCCCACCCTCATATAAACGTTTATTTTTAAACAGCAAGCCTCAAGTATAACATACAGCAGGTAGTCTTGAATCTTGTAGGCCTACAGCAACCAACATGAAGAGGCTACGGTACTTTCCTTGCCTGTGGGAGACCGAGTACATCATTCTGATTCCGAAATCTGAAAAGCCGCGAAGCTTCCTGAAAGCTACTGCCTGCATGATCTCGCACTTGCCAACAACCTTCAAGATATTCGAGCGACTCCTGTTGGGCCATATCCGGTTTCTGGTGGATATCGTCTGCGAGGAGCAGTTAGGGTTTCGGCAGGATACTTCCAGAAGACATGTCAATACCCAACATCTACGCTGATAAATTGGAAGAACTGCACAACAAAAGTTACAACTTTTTCATACAAGAAGTTTTAAGTCAGATCTCCGTAAAGAAGATTACGTATCATCGGAGAAATAATTCCAACAGTAATGAAAAAAAAAGCAAAAAGCCGTGAAGAAGATGCAGTTGGCCCTAAAATGGTGAAGATAAAAGATGGTAAAAGATTCTCGTGATGGTCAGAACTATAATTCTTGGCGAGGGAAAGGAAGGAATATCGTAAATACCACCACAACTTTCTTGTGGATGGAACTTTTAAAACTGAATCAGACAATTTTTATAATTATACACTACACACGCTGATATGAGTATATAATAAAAAGACATCTTTCCGGCTGTATTTGCCTAGAAATAATAAGAAAACTTGTGTTAAACTTGTTTCCCAATCCTCGAACTAACCGTTCACGAATGGTAACCCAAAGAAGGTTAACGTCGATTTTAAAGCGATAATGATTGCTGTCACTGGAGACATTTTTCTCTTCGTAGAAGTAAATAGATAACCAACCAACAAGATTCTGTCTTGTCTAAATACAAAAGCTGGACTAGTTTTGCTGACGTGAGACACTGACATGAATAATTAAATGTTATGTTTATTCCGAATAATGCAAAAAAGGACATATTTTAACCTCGAAAATATTTACGAAACTAGTATCAAGCTGATTTTAATAAAGCCTCAACGATTGTAACCTATTTCAATAATGTTATCAGTCTAAAGGCTGGGTTTAATGATGTAGCACAAATTGTCGTAATTCACATTCCTAAACCACTTCACCAGCTCCGCATGAATCTCAACAGTTTTTGAAAAATGTTTCGTCGCTTATCTTGAAAACAAATTTTACAAAACAGTTGCACTTTACTCATTCAAAATCGCATTTAACACATGAAAGAGTAAAATTTTTATAAAATCTGATTATGTCAATTTAGGGCACATGTTCACTAAACGTTTAGACGGCTATGAGCAAAAATTGAGGTATAATTTTGCATTTCAGACACAGACTGAATTGTGCTCTGTTTTTATTAGACCTTGCCCTTGTCAAGGCAGTGTGCGAAAAATTCACTGTGTCTATTTTATGGACTATAAGAAAAGAGTGCACACTGAAATAAGAGCACTAACCGACATGTGTCAAATAAGCCCACAAAAGGGACGTATATATCTGCGCCTGGGCACCCCAGTTACAACACTTAGCACTCTCGCTTGTGTTGTACGCGTCTACTGTAAGAGTTTTCAGTAGAACAGTGACAGTGTGTCATCATGGAAGTGCCGACAACTAAGAGTAAATCTTGACTACATTACACCGAGGGTTTATACAAAGTGCGCGCGGGGGCGCACAAAACCTCCGCTCTGGTCTTATTTTACGATTTTAATTCCATGTAACAACTCCGCTCGGGTTTTTCAGGTAAACTGAAGAGGAAAGAGGGGAACATATCCCCCTTCCAGCATACCGCAACTAGCTTTCAAAGTGCTGTTCAGATTACTGTTTCTATGTTTTAATCTCAAACAGAAAGTATATTTCACGCTTATTAGCGATCATCAGTTGATGATATCAGCTGAACGGAACAATAATATAGCCTATGCTTTTTTGTAGCCTTTATTTTAGTAATAATTTTACAATATAATTTTTATAATACAATTTTTAATAATAATTACAAAATAAAATCAGTACCGCTTCGTATCATGCACTGTACCACCGAGACATAATTTTGACGTACTGCAGCCTCAAAATAACTAGCGTCTACGTGTGCGTTTTCCTAAGTGATGAGAAGCAGCACAATGGTGGGAGGGAGTCAACACCGTCACTGTATCTGCTGACGCTAGCGCCGTTTTGGCGCACCTTGATGTCAGTTTGGTTTAGCTATACACTATTGTTGTAAGCACACCGTGCTGTTCTAATAGGTTATATATTTATTAACTTTAGAGAAGTTTTAAATTCTAATAATTCAAGATAAAGTGAGAATAGGGGTAATAGTTCCGATTGACACCCTTGTATGGAAAAGCCACGAAACCTGGAAAACCCTATGTTTTTGCAGGTTTTACGTAAACTACAAACCAAAAATAGGCGTGGAAGCGAATAATCCGCAAAAAACATTTTTGCAAAAAAATTCGCAAAAATTTATTTTGGGGCCTAAATAACGTAAAAATGCGTTATTTCGTATTTTACATGAAACCTACGTATAAACAAAATTATACATCACTCTTTTTGAAACAGAACTCAATGCTGTAATGTCCAACGGCACCTCCGGTGCCGCTCGGCCCGTCGGCGGGCCTCACAGAAGGCATACCTGTGCTTGAGTCAGTATTTTTACTACCTCAGTAACAGAAAATTTGATGTGATGTTCTGCACAACCGAGTTTTCATGTGGTACTTGCATTTACAAACAGCATGAAGACTACGAGAGTAAATATTTATTAATTGTAACGTTATTCTGCATCTAATATGAATTAATAGAATACACTATGTGTACGTTATTGTGTTTCAGTGTTGTATTGCTATAAATAAGTTTGCATTTTTTTTTGCAACTTGCAAATAAAAAGTTCAAGTTTTTCGTTTCCGCACCTAGGCTTGAGCTGTAGTTTACGTAGAAACACAAAAAACCCGTTTTTTTTTAGGTTTCGTGGCTTTTTCAGACAAGGGTGTCCATCGAAACTATTACCAGAATAGGTTGCCTTTTTTGTTATATGTTAATTCGTTAAATTTGTTTAAAGCGAAATTTTTGTTGTACACAACAAGAGATATCGAATGTTCAATCTGTGAAAGACGCATGGACATCTGTGAAAATTCCGAATAGTGTATAAATCGATTCCTTTCGGCTGACTTAACAATGGAAATTGAAGTAAATTAACTATTACTAATGTCTAGTTAAGTAATAAATATAAATACATAAACAGTTATAACTTGGTTTAATAAATTCTATAAAGATGAATAGCCTGTTTCTATGGGGAACTGGTTGCTGGTCATATAACTGGATTATAAAAAAGTCTGTATCGGCCAACCTGAAAATGAAATTAAGACATTTTTCACAGATGATAAATGGCAATTTTAAATAAGCCATATATATCTCTTTCGGTGGTGATGGCAGAAATGGTAACCGTGTGTACAATACATAATCTTAATTCCAGTTTATAATATTTATATTTGATTTATAACAATTAAATTGTGTTCCTTTACGACTCACAATTACTGTATGTATCCTATTGATGGAAGCACTATGAAAAGCTATGTTGGGTACCAAATAACTGTAATGCACATTAATGAAAAAGTTACTACTAATACTAATAATATCACGGTAACTAATGCAAGAAAACGAATAAAAAAACGAGTAGTTCTAATAAACAATTTGGTTATTTATCATTGTTTTTTTATAGTTCACTTAAGTTTTCCGCCAAAAGCAGAATCGCTTGCTAAATAATTTCATTTTCTAACAATTATTTTGAACTGCTGTTATGCACGATGCTGGGTGTCACAAAATTCCTAAGATAATTGAGAATGCTGTTACTCGGTCTTTTACGATTAAATAAAATATTTATAATCATATACTTAAATTGTTAATAAAAACGAGAGGACACTCGTAGGAACACCGCACACCGCTAAACAAACCGAAAATAAGTTAGGGGTTATAGGTTAAGTTTACAAAAATATCTTACTGTTGACGTAGTTGTTAGACTCGTCTATAGAGCGGCAGTGTTGTTCCCTGGTGTCACACCCCGCCATTGTGCTGCTTCTCATCAGTTAGGAAAACGCACACGTAGACGCTAGTATCAAAATATCTTGTCGCTACACGTGACTATTGTCCTGTGATGTGATGTTTGTTTTTCACTTCTGCTTTTATTCGGCTTTTCTCAACTTTGAATTTTTATGTAAGTTTCTATTCGTGTACTCTGTAAGGCGCCTATAAAAACATTCAAATATGGATGACTGTGAAAGAATTTTGATTAAAATGACTATGAAAAGATTCACAGCCATTTGTGGTCGTGTTACTATCTGCCCATAAAGAAACCCAGATGTGCGATGGGAATTCTGCTTCTTCACCCAGATATATTTCAATCAAATAATCTGTAAGCGTCAACTCTACAGTCGTTAGGTTCAGCTAATTCCATAGTGGAAAACATCTTCGTCAAGTTGTAAAAAGATGATGCAAAATGTTAGTTTTAACAACTTTACGATTTCAAAATGCCTATTTTTATATTCACAAACCAAATCTACGTTTTGTGTTTTTCTTCACCAAGATTGTGTTAAGTGAAAACGGCAACCAATTACATGCGAGGTAGAACTTCTTCGAGTGACTTCTTCCTCAAAATCAATTATGGGGATTCCAAAGTAAATCTTTTGAATTTCACGCCTCTTTGATTAAATAAAACACATATTTGTAAGCTTCAGTCGTCTTATTTCCTACATCACAAAAACACGAGTGGTAATTAATGATTATTACGGAAACCGTGGATTGTAAAAAGTCATGAAAAAAATTAGCACAAAATTGAAATGTTCCGTCCATATAAATTGTAGGTGAATCGAATAAGAATTTTAAGTTCGTATCGCATGTAACAATAATAATACAGTAGTATGTTTCTGTCTGCCAACTACGTGCAAAAAATTTACCCCACTTTTTGGTTCAAGTGTTTGTAAGATATCGAACACTTCGTGCTCACTTTTTGGTGTAAGCGCGAACGTCACTTACACATATGCTGGTGGAATCCGAATTGTCAGCTGCGGAATGGGAAATTTTCGAATGTCTTTCATACACATCTGATTCTGGTTTTTGTTTCGCGGCAGCACTAATAATCTAACGCTGAATATCTTGATGTTTAACGGTAGGACGATTATGGTTACTTTCTATTCTTGAAATTATTCTTTCTTCTGCTGTTCCGACTGAATAAATTCTAGCGTTGCACGTTTTTGTATTTTTCCACTTCATTTCACAGCTCTGTGTACATTTGGTATTTTAATACTTACAAGTATCTAAAATTATTAATTCAGTTTTAGGCTGACTTTGACAGACGCCGAAATGACCACTTTACGACAGATCGCTATGACGACGTATGTTGTCTACTGGTAGTGGGGAATACCGAGGGGGTAGGGAAGATGGGCGAGCGGAGTTGACATATCCCGTTTGGGGCCATTAACTCAAGGCGAGCGGAGTTGTCATATGTAATGATGAAATGTTTACCTGGTCGAGCGGAGTAGTCGCGTGCCCGCGACAGTTTTGGTCGCTCTAAGCCAGATGTGAAAACAAAAGAGGGCCGCTGATTTATAATTTGTTATGTTGTTACTTTCGTGGTACATATAAACTAAAAAAGCTCAAGAGATTAGTTTATACGCTGTGGTTAGATTCAAGAATTATCAATTTGGGCGTTGGAAGTAATAATATGAAATCATTCGAAGTTAAACGTTAAAACACAGTTTTGCTATACATTACAAATACACATACACACTTTCCTTATACGTCTATCCAAGTATTTTTACGTCTTTTTCTTCTTTCAGGAAGGGTCCATTCTAATAATTTCTTTAGCCATCTATGATTGCCCACACTACATACATGCCCGTACCATCTTAACCTGTTTGCATCAATTGTGTCATTTTTATTGATACATGTAGTCATTTTCTCTTATTTCTACATTCTTAACCCTATCCTGGCATGTAACTTTACAGCATCTTCCACAGTATCCCATTTCCATAGCTCGCAATCTTTTCTTCATATGTTCTATAGTTTCGCACACTTCAGCTCGATATGTTACAGCACCTTCCAATATTGCCTTATATATCTTTAATTTGTTTCGGACTTAGTTGATTGCTCCACAAAGTGGATTGAATTGTGTCGTCACTTGTTTCCCTTGTCCTATACGATTTTTATTTCTGCTACACGTGTGCCGTCGTTTGTAACCATGCAAACGAAGAGCTTTTCATAATTGATAGCTATCCCCATATTGCGACAGGTGCGTACCCAACGTTCTAAAGTTGAATTCAAGTACATCTAAATAAATTGGGTGATATAGTACAACCTTGTCGCAATTCCTTGGTGACTGAAAATTTATCAGATAGTCTTGAATCTGTCTTTAGGCTAATAAGGTGCTTTAGCCAATCTTTAGGTGCTAGTAATTTTGGTGTATAGCGCTTCCACAGCTCTAAAATATTCAGCACTGACACCACTTTTTAATAACAGAGACATAGCTTATTCAATACAACACTGTCATAAACCTTCTTGAGGTCTATAAGTACTAAATGCGTGTCTACATTTTTTTCATTCTTTTTCCAATAAGTTGTTTCAATGTGAAGGTATAATCTACACAAGATTGGCCTCGCACGAAACCCATATCCTCATATTGGCTGTTAATTCTTGCTTTGAAAGAATTTCCATATAACCTTGAGATGGAATCACTTACACTTGCTCCTCTGTAATTCGATAGTATATTTTTGCTGCCTTTCTTGTGGAGTTTGGGAATACACGCAGTCTTCCACTCAAGAGGGAGCTTATGCCAGTAATGGAAGACATATGCCAAAAGGTCCAAAAGTAGGTTTGTCTTATTTTTAAAGAGCTTATATGGAGTTCATTTGGACCTGGTGTCCGTCCATTTTTCACGGTTTTTACAGCATTCTTAACCTCGGTAACAGGAATTTTGTCTTTCTCAGACAACGATACATGAGAGAAATCTTTTGGTAATTTAATATGAAAGTTAATTTCTAAACGTATATTATTATTTCATAAACACAAATTATTTCATATTTATTCCATAAACCACACTCAGGGGTAGAGAAATTTAACAATCTAATACAACAAACCCCATTACACCGACTACGCTTACTTAAAAGAAAAGAAGATGGCACAATCATTTGGCGATGCCAGAAGCAAAGGTCGACAAGATGTCGCGGAATGCTTAAGACAAAATATGGAGAAGTTTTGGGTGTGGCCGACCATTTATGTCAAGTATATCCATTGTCTATCCATAAACATCCCGATTAGAAATTGTGAACTGTATCAATCAAGCGAAGAAGAGAGCTCGCGAAGAAGACACGTCCATTTAAAGAATCTATGCAAAATAACTGGGAGAACTACGCAAGAAAGGCTACGACTTCGTCGCAGAAATGCCCCACCGATTAACGACTAAGACGATTTTGAACCACCAGAGAAGCAAATCTCGTGGAAACCAAACGAAGCAGAAGAGCCGAGATGAAGTAGCTCTAGATGAAGAAATACTTCAGATGAAAGACGGTACCAGTATTCTCTTGATAGATGATAGCACAATAAAAAGAATTACAATTCTCAGTAGGGAGAAAGGAAGAGAGGGAGCCTGAAGTGTCATCAAGATGTTTCGTGAATGGGACTTTCGGAAGTTGTAGAAAACAATTTCACCTTTATACCACGCTGATTATGGAAGCTCTAAGGAAGACACAAACCAGTTGTGTCTGCCCTGTTACCAAACAAGTCAAATGGGACTTATCTCCGACTTATCCGTCATGATCTGCATGTAGTTCCAGAATGGAAAACTAGAAAACTTAACACTGATTTTGAAGCAGCCGAAGTTTCTGCCCTTAAAGAAGTTTTTCCGTTCGTTGAAATAAACGGGTGCCTTCCACATGACAAATGTCTCTGGAGAAAAGTGCAAAGCCTTGGGCTGACATGTGTATACAGTGAAAACAATGAAGTTCGACTGCGCATTCGGATATGTTTAACGCTAACCTTTCTGACGACGTTTAGATGACTGGCTTGAAATACACTAGCAGGCTCCTGACAATCCGAAACTGTCTCACTTTTCTTACTATTTCATAGAGAGACGGTTGGAGAATAAATAAATTCTTATTGGACTGTTGATTTGCATCGTACAACCAATGCTGTTGAAGGCTGGAACAACAAAATCAACAACCTACTCGGGAGACCAAAGGCCAGGATCAAAGAAGTAATACTCTGTTAGAAGAGAGAAGCTGAAAACAGCCTGCATGTACACGAGCGCTAAACTACACCTTGCAAGCGGAAACCCCCTATTTTAAACTGAACGAACTAATAGAAAACATTGTGAAAAGTATGAGAAAAAATGGCGACCTCAGGTACTGTTTAAAGGCGATATCCTACCTACAAAAGTTAGACTAGAACTCCTTGCTCAAGAAACAAACCTATATAAATAAAGAACGTAAATAAAGAAATGTAAATATTAACGAAGCTAAATCACACTGATTTTAAACACGCCTACTAGATTGTAACATACGTGTATGTCAATCATTTAGCCAGTCCAAAGCCTGGGAAAAGTGTGATGGGAAACAGCTCTTGAAACATATACATGAAAAATAAATATTTAAAATATTCTCGGAATAATTGCCAGGTGGGTAGGATTATAGACCCTTCAGAACCCAGACAGGATTAGGCGTGCGCTTCTATCACTGTGAGCATTTTCCCCAGCACCATCTTATATGACGCCACCTACCAAAAATTTTACTTGAAAGCATGCAGACAAATTTTACTGTTCGCAATGGACAATAGTTATCTTCTCATCAATCTTAACCCTTAACACATGTCACTATTTCATATTCTGCACTACTTGTAAATAACACTACACATATCGGTTACTATTAGTTTCATACAAATCTGAGACTTTACTGTTGGTTTATATGCTTGGTTGTCATGCAAATATATAGTTTCGCAACAACTAGTGGAAGAACTGGATTGACAGTGCATGCTTTGGCGGTCATTCAACCTAACAGACCTAGTTCGCGCTTTTTTGGGCCTCATTAACGAAAAAAGTAGTCACCGCGCACTACTGGGGAATCCCCGTGTTAAATAACAAGATGAACAGGCTAAGGTAAAATGCTAACTGTCCGATTCTGTACGATACCCAGGTATAACTCGCACGCTTAGAACATGTACATCTTATTGTTATTATTATTCCAATCCTCTTCTACTGCAAGGTCTAGAGGCTGGGCAAAGGTCTCGCCACCTTGGTCTCTGCATGGCCAGGGCCTTGGCTTCATTCCACTGTACTCCCACCCCCTGCAGACAGCACCTCACAGTGTCCTCCCAGGTCACTCTTCTTCGGCCCCTGGGTCTTCTCCCAGCAATTCTTGCCTCTACAGATGTTTTGGAAGTCTATCCCCTTCCATTCCCTGAACGTGTCTAAACCAGCGCAACTGTGCTTTCTTAATTTGATTTTTGAAAGGTACTGTCTTAAGACTCACTCTTATAATAGTGTTTCTGACTCGATCTCTTCTTGTCTTTCGTTCAACCTTCCTGAGGGATCTCATCTCCATAGCTTAGAGAGAGAGAGAGTTTAGATGCTTCTCAGTTGGAGCCCAGGTTTCAACCTCATAAGTAAGAACTGGCACATACGTGTCTTTGAAAATGGTCATCTTAACTGTCTTCGAAACTTCTGCCTTACCTATGAACTTGGTCTTTAGTGCATGGAAAAGTCTCGAGCCACTGCTTCTTCTTGAATTAATGTCCGCATAACCATCTGAGCTTGTTATAGAGCCTAAATATTTGAACTCTTGGACTTGTTCCAGTTACTTCACTTTGATGGTAATCCGGTGTTGAGCTGGCTCTCTGGAAACAATCACTGTCTTCGTCTTTGCCAAACTTACTTTCAGTCCTCTTCTTTCCAGCTCCTCCACCCAAACATCCTTTCTGGAGTTCCTTTGGAGTCCCTCTTCTGTACCGGAGAGTAAGGATACATCATCTGCAAACGCAACAGCCCGAGGTCGAATAGGTTTAAGCTTCCAATTCCCAACATGGAATCCTCTAATTCTGGTCTTGCAGCCTGTTATTACATCATTCATTATTATTATGATAACGTGTACATGCGGAGCACTTTAGTGTGTCTTAGAACAGTGATAATGTCCGCGTACGCCAAACAGTATAGTGACTGGAAGATGTCTTGTCCTCGTAGACTCCGCGTTGACGTAATTAGCATTCGGCAAATGCCGAATACCACCATTATCACCAGCATGTCGTCGCTATTCTACTGTCACTGTAGGCCTTTGTTGTAGTGATACAGGAACGTGTCACCAACACAACCATATGGGGAGCTACGACTGATAAAGATTAGCTTTGAAGCCGAACGTAAACGATTTAATCGACACTGCTATAAATGGTATTTGTTATTTTTATGAATATGTGACGATCACTTTAACGGTCATAATTTTCCTGTGTTTTTTTGTAGATCCTACCCGGGTTTGGCATAAAAATGGCGCCTAAGGTTATTTTTTTTTTAGTCACAAATTTGGCCGTCTGTAACTAACATAGTAACGTTTAACATGTGTCCACTTTCCGTATGGGCAGGAAACATCGATTAATTCCACGGATACAGTAACTCGAATCGCGGTGAATGTAGCTAACAAACGGTACAACGCTTCGGACGGACCGTTGCGTTGGTAGCAACTATTACCTTATCTCTGTCGTGATAAGGTTTCCGCATGTTCTCTTGTCATCTATGAATGCACAACAGTTTGTTCTGTTATCAACGTTCGTGTTTATGTATTCTGTGAAAGTCGTAAATAACGAGTGGTGTTATTTTAAGCGTTAACCTTAACATTGCGTTTGTAAAGATTGCGAACGCCGTAAAGCGAGCTTTGCCGTTCATTTGTTACGGTTAATACCCCGCCCACCAGTTTATACCAACTACGTAATGTGTTTGCTTACAGATTACAATGTAAACATCGACGTCGCCGGTTTTTAAAATTTTTATTATATAATTCAAGCAGGAAGTCAAAACAGCAAAAAAGCAAGAGAGTGTTGTTGATCTGCAGTGTGAACTGCTTAGCCACACAGCTTCCACGTAGCGTCCCGTCCTCGCCTACGTGGGTGTCCCAAACGTCACTTTAGTTCGTATAAAAGTGTATTTTCTGCATTTTTAATAATACTACTACTTTAGTAGTTATAATTATTAAAAATTACACTAATAAACCTGAAATTTCTATTAATAATTACACCTGACAGAGTCGATCATTTTAGATATCTGGGTTCAATAATGGCTACATACGAGATCCAACAGGGACTCTCGGCAGCAAGTAGGCACATCTACTTGACCTGTTCAACAACTGTCGTTCATCCGAATGCGCTTGAGATCACGCAGGCAGGACACTGTCTCTCCGCTACCCCTAGTCCGCCCTCCACCAGCAGAACCATTTGACTGTCCTCCTGTCTTCCATTCTCATAGCGTGACCCAGCCATTTCAGTTTTTGTATTTTAATACAGGAGATAATGATGAGATCATCATATGCTGCATACAATTTTCTATTTTTTCTTCGCCGCCATATCTCAATTTCACAGATTAGAACTGTGATTCTCCTAAACAATTTTTTTTTTTAAGCGGATGAGAAGTAGACTAACATCAAGATCAACAAAATGCAACCTCTATAAAACTTTAATAAGACCAATTTTGACATACGAAGCAGAAACATGGACCATTGCCAAAGTAAATGAAAGACATTACTTTAACTTTTGACAGAAAGATGTTACGGAAATTTTATGGTCCAGTATGCGAAGGGAGTATACGGCGGAAACGTTAGAATAAAGAATTATATCCACTCTTTAGAGAAGTAGACATTATAAAAAATAATAAAATATGAAGGCTGGGTTTGGCCGTACATTTGATGAGGATGACGGAGGATGAAGTACCGAGGAAAGTCTTGACAATGCACCTGGATGGAAGAAGAAAGAGAGGCAGGCCAAAGCTGCAATGGGTTAATGATGTGAGGAATGATACCAAACTATACTTGGACTAAGGGACTGGAGAGCCGTCGCGTCAGGTTGGTACCGTTGGAGATGACTTCTAGAGGAGGTCAAGACTCAGCAGCGAGCTATAGCACCGGGAATAATGACGATGATGACTACAACGTCTTCAAGTAGCATACCTAAGTGATTCAACCCGGTTACGAAACGGACAAGAACCTTATCGTCGTTCGGGGCAACACCGCATCTCAAACTCACGTCTCTTTCAAATCTCGGTTTAGTCTATCACCGTCAAGTACAGAGAACACTTTCTGAGTTTATATGGATGAAGTAAAGCCACAAAATACGACAGAATTAGAATGACGACTATAAGATATACAAACATACAGTGTTCAGTTTCTGAAATGTCGTGTAACAATAATATACTATCCGTGTTGACCGGTTAATTATGGGTAGACATAATCAGCCTAAATCGTTGCAAGCAGTTAGGTAGAAATAGACAATACCGTACAGTACAGGCTATTTCCAAGCCGGCCTTCAGTTCATCAGTTACGCCGGTTAGACTACTCTCGTTGATTTTCGGACTCGTTACATACAAGTGGGGTATAAAAACCCCACAAATAAAGGAACGTCAAAGTATTTGGATTTATTAAAATCCAATAAACAGCCGGTAGTTAGAGTAAGCATAATACCATCTCAAGTGAATATCAAATATACCACGAGAAGTAGTGTTACCTATTACGTAATTAGTCATATTATCATAAAAGGTGTTAAATTATATAGGTCTACTTTCACAGTTAACGCATTTCAGTAAATGTGTTTACATTTTTTTTTTAATTGTGAAATTTTAAATCAGTTATTCATTCGTTTAAATTATAAAAATTACTGTATCCAAACTTGATAAACTACTTGCATAAAAAAGTAATAAGGGCTATTTCACTTTTAAAAATAGTTTATTACTATTGTAGTTATAATAGAAACACTTCACTAATGAAGGAAAAATAAAACATCCGGAATGAGGCTGTCAGTAGTAACCTATGGTTGTAATTTCGGTATGGCAGCAAGTAATAAAATAATTCAATCGTGTCTGTTAAGCTGGCGCTTTTCACCACCACATGGGAAACTGCCCTGCTTTAAAGATCGCGCTTCGTCTGTCATCATCAGCGTTCCAACTGTCTCCACTGTCTGCTGCTCCATAAGTGTTCAGAGAATTCAGTTCAGTTACGGACTTGCGGAGTCAGTATTATTCAGAGAACTTATGTTTCAAACAAACGTGTTTCTTACCATTTAAGAGATAACAAAGATGTTGGAATTCCAGAAGCTACGATTGAAGGTTTTGTTAAATATTTATTACTACATTAAACGTTGACGACGGATACAGAAAAAATAAAACATGGAAACTTATTTAAAAATTATTACATTATGGGCTCCGCAGGCAAAAGGGTTTCGCGTAATCACGACACCCCTTTACTGGTCTTTGGAGATACCAGCTGCAATATTACCCCAACTTGTATCCTGTATTCACCATCACTACATACAGAGCTGCCAAATTTTTGTGAACTCGCTGATTTTTTCGCAGACGTGGGCTATGTGTAATGCCGTCTTCTTTTCTAATGTCTTCCTCCGCCCAGCTTAACATACTTCATAAACGTATTTCAGAGACCTGCGTTCTACCTACATCTCGTTATTAGCTGCCCAAGGTTCTGATCCGTATACGTGGACTGTTATATCTTACAAAATTACAGCCCTAATGTGCTGAAATACGAGTGTTCCTCTACGTCAAAATATAATTTATATACAAATTCATATAGTTTTTTCCTATCATAAGCTACTGTTGTAGAAGTGTACCTTTGTGCGCTGATGCCATGACTACGCTAGTGACTTACGCTGGATGCGCTAAACTAACAAAAATTTCCCTTCACCTTCTTTTAGACAAATCAAAACGTCATGGTTTTCCTACGCTTGCAGATACGGAAAAATATTAACACGAACTTTAAACCCTATTTTTAAAAAATGCTCATGAATTTTTAATTCGCCTTTAGTAACGACAAAAAATACTATAATGAAAAACATAAAAGTATACACAGTGAATTACTTCGTCATCTGAAAGTCTTCCATTCAAAGGCAACACGTGTGTGACGGCAATATGATAATGGCCACACAGCGATGACAACCTTGGGACTGTTACATTTATGCAAGCTACACTTTATTTATGGCAACAAGAGTTTTGTTTACTCAGACTTAGCGAATTTAGTTCGGAACCGCACGGACAAATTAACCTAGAGGTACCAATGAAGATAAAAATACTTCGCTTGCTCGTCTCACCTGATTACATATTACATTTTGAAGAAGGTAATTTTGAAGATCGAGGCCATTTTTTTTGCCCCTCTCTTTTAATAAACGAGAGAGTTTATGACTTTTTTATATCTTATGTATTTTCACGACCGGAGATTAATCTCCGCTTTGTTTTGGTTTCCCGGATTTTGTCCAGAGGGAAGTCTTTAGGATCATTCGTGCTTTGCTACGGCGAGAAGACATGGCAGCTGCGTGAAATGTGATGAACATCCAAACTATCATTTGGCGATGCGAAAAACATTCACGCACAAACGGTAAGAAACTATACTGCATCACGGTAATACAACGGAACTACGCCAAAGAATTGTCCCGAATAGTTCAACAACGTTTATTTCCGTTCAGCTTTCCGCGTGATTTGATCTCAATGATTTGATCTCAATATTTCACTGAACAGTTTGCAAAGGTGTCTTACTTTCTTGATAAAATCATTCTAATTAACGTGTACAAACATTAACATATGAAAATTACGAAACTGCAACACTATTTGACACGATTTTTCAGTTAAAATATACATCATAATGATGTCCAACTGTCCTACACTGTAGCTGACAGTTGAAAACGTAATTAATTTTCTTTTTATAAACACCCCGCCACCTGTTAGCTTACAGTAAATTTAATTAACGACGTACGATTATTTTTAGAGATTTGTTTAAAAAGCAGTGTATTAATAAAATTTACGATTTTTATAACAAAAATGAAACCTACTAGGATAAAAAAAAGAAAATTGTCATTATTATATATTATTATATAAACCGTACACAGCATACCAGGTATATTATTTAAAAGGCAAAATTATTCATGGCAATTAGTATGGCAATCATTGGGGCAATGATTATTAATTATTATAGCACGTAATAATACGATTATCATTACAATTATATACGTATATTATAATAATTATGAAACACCAGTGGCTTAACTATGGGGGGAGGGAATCAGGAGGATCAATCCCCCTCCCAGCTATAAAAAATTTCAGAAAAATTCAATAATCACTCAACGTAGGCCTATTTCTAAGCCAGTTGCACGTGTTAAAGTAAGGCTTATATAAGTACCTGCTGAAATAACACGAACTACGGTTATTATGTTTTAGTGGATGGTTAGTGAGGATCAGTCAATAATACAAATTTTAGCTATTTTGCGTCGACGTTTCGACAATATTTATTGTCATCTTCAGGACCTGTGTATGAAATACAATAGAAATATCAAACATAACGAAACAATTAAATATTTGGGTGATCGTGTTGGTGATGTGAGTGTGTGCGTGCGTATGTATGAATCATTTTATATGTGAAGACTTATGATAGTTTGTTTACATCTTCAAATTATCTTTAAGAAAACGAGTAAATTATAGTATGAGAGAACTTAATTTATACAGTATTACAATTTAAATTACTAAATGAAATGTTATTTTAGTTAATTAAACAAACAATAATCAACAATCTCTCATACTATAATTTGCTCGTATTCTTAAAGATAATTTGAAGATGTAAACAAACTATCATAAGTCTTCACATATAAAATGATACATACATACGCACGCACACACTCACATCACCAACACGATCACCCAAATATTTAATTGTTTCGTTATGTTTGATATTTCTATTGTATTTCATACACAGGTCGTGAAGATGACAATAAATATTGTCGAAACGTCGACGCAAAATAGCTAAAATTTGTATTATTGACCGATCCTCACTAACCATCCACTAAAACATTGATTGATTGACGGTCACTAAAAATTTAAGGATACGGTTATTATGTTATTAAGTTATTATGTCGTTAATGGAGTTTTCTTGATGATGACAATCATTCAACATTTGGTAAATAACGTACGTATTTGGAGCCTTAAAAAAGTAAGGACTTCGCACGCGCCAGAAAACGAAGGCAGAGTCTATTAACCTATCTTCATCTTTTTCGCCCAGACATACTTTACAAGACTGTCTATGTCATGACTCTCCTAATACAATATCTCTATGGTTAGAATCATCGTCCTTGCACCGGTAAACTAACAGTTTGTTGACTTTTATTCGAGACAATATTATTAAAATTTTATTTATTGGCGGGTTTTACATACAAATAACGTACATTAAAACAAACTATAAGTTGGTTAAAACATTCTTGGGGCAACATCCTTAAAGTGCGAAGTGGTTATAAAACTGGGGTTTACAAATACATTCAGAAAGCCTCATTTTTACAAGATTTATTAAATTTAATCTGATTAACAACTAGTCAAGACAGAATATTTTGAAATCATCGCTTTCCATTTTCTTTCAATCATCATACTTCACGTTGGTTTACTCAAAAACTCTGAAACGCAAATAATGTATAACATAGATGTATATAATTAAATTAAATGGAAGATTCCTTAATTTCTCTTTTGTCTTGAGGAAAATGGGGGCTCCAACCTATAGGCTAGTTTCATACTCTCCCCAGAAGCTAATTTCTCCCCCCCCCAACGATCTGCTCCTAGTTACGCCACTATGTACAACATGTGAAACCCCCCTTTATAAATATGTTCTACTACGCTCTGATCTTACATTTGCAGAGCTCCCTTTTAATTTTCTAAGTTTTCTTTTTTGTAATTTTTTTGTTTAATTTTATTTTTTATTAAGTTTTTTTTTTGTAAAGGGGAGAGACATCATATTTAGAACTAGGTGAAAAACCTAGAGGAAGCAAAAGTGTGCAAGGCCCAAATACAATTACAGACATGTCCCCCCAGGTGAATGACAGGACTTGCAAATAAAAAAAATCTTTTTTTCCAACAAGCGTGTGCTTTATTAAACCTGCAAGATGTTACATAAAATGACAAGTTCTTGATTGTGTGAGCACACCATTAAGGGCAGAATTATATATATATATATATATATATATATATGTATATCAATTAATTCATAATGTCACAAAGTAAGTGAATTTGATATTAACATAATTGCAAAATTTCTGCCTGATTATGTATGAGTCAAAGTTAGTAATAATCTCATTCATAAAAGCAATACTAATCCATAAGTGTTGTATAGTTTCAAATAGGCTAGCCTGTTGTCTTAGTAAGCACATTTATGGTTTTTCTCTTTCTTAAATTCATTACATATTCCCCCAGCAAAATATAGTAAAATTACACACACAAACACATACACGACATAAATAACAAAACATCCCTCATTTCAGTACTAACTTCCTCATAAGCCCATTCCAACTACAGTAAATGAATGCACCATAATATGTATAGATATGTACAAATATAAATGACAGCGTAAACTGATAATCACAGCTCCTAAGTATAGATTTGCCTTGGTAATTAACACCAGAGAATGTAAGTGACCGCCCCCCCAAGACTCAACCTGCTAAACGACCCTGACTTTAATCATTAAAGCGCTAAGTATTTGTGGGAAAGAAAATAGTTTCTCATCTAAAGCATCAGACAGCCCCCGTTACGTGATTAAAACTCAGCCATGACCAGATGACATGATAGCACAAGATAATTAACTCCCTAATGGTCTTAATTAGCTGAAAAGTTAGATCTTACAGCAAACTGCGGATGTGTGTGTATGTGTGTAATTTCTTACACATTATAAAGTTATAAGATACTTCATTAGGTGTACTGCTGTAATGTTCACACATGCAATAACATAATTGAACATGAGAGTTTGTGCTAGAGTATAACGGTTAAAACTTCACGAGTGAACTTCTGGCGGCTTCTGTGCATTCACCATGTTGTAGAGAGAGAAATAGATAATTAGAATGTTCCCACCTGGATTGTCCGGTGTACTTAGTTAATAGTGGCGCTGATCAGTATTGTAACGGTCGTATCACAAGTCCTGGGTGCAGCTTAGCGTTGGAAGAGTCCTAAGTTGTCCTCGACTGACGGCATCGTGGCTATAAGATCGTCTCTGCCATTAGGGTGGACAGATGTACGTCCACCTGACACCCATCTCGCCCTTGTTCGAGCACCTGGAGCTACACTTTATTTAGCCTGGCATAGTGATAGCCGAGGAAGTCCAGAACAGAAGGTTGCCGCCAGTCGAGAGCAGATGACCAGGTTGGAGGATAGAACAGAAATGAGGCCGATTCAATGTTTCGGCCTAGCCAAGTAAACTCTGGATGCAGGAATGTACAGAAACAGCCGGCAGCGCCAGCTGTATTGCGTAGCTGCACAACATTTGTGTGCCAACAACAAACTACCGTAGCCGAGTGGCCGTGCGTGACGTCAGCGGCGCTCGTTTTTAAAAATACTTATAATACGCTGCCGAACCCAGTACGGCACACCCTCACCCCAAAAGGGCAACATGGTTGACCCAAAGCAAACCAGTCCTCAAGCACGACGGCTGCGGGAAACCTGGGAAATCTCAGATTCTAAATCGCTCTTGGTGGGTTCAGTAACACAGGAAAACGAAAAAGCAGAAGGAAGAGGTGTGAGTCAGTGAATGTGTGTCTGAAAGAGAAGGTGTAAGTGTGAGTCCTGCATGCTCGCCGGGCCCTGGTCCGCATGCAGATAGAAGAGACAGGAAAGAACAGGAGAAAGAGAAGAATCGCCGACCAGCTCTGAGTACTGATCACCAAGGCCTCCCAAATCAAATAACTGAGACCCAGGACCATTAACACTATTCCTCCCTTCCCAGGACTGAAAATCTCTACCACACTGCGACCATCCCCCACGCGAGTCCTCTCCTCCATGCCAACTATCGGGACCGCCCCAACACGTCACCCTCTCCGGTGACCACCACCTAACTCTCCTGGTACTCACATATTCACGCCCGAAGGCTAACAAGGTGTTACAACCTTGATATGCGAGTACCCTTAGAGAACCGTCCACCGTCGTGGACCGACCAGCCATGTGAAACAAACAAGGCATCCTCAATCCTTGACACATGACTGGCCCACCTCCCCACACTAGGGTGGGCGGACCCGATTCACAAGGCAGAGAAGACCGCGCAGAGGGCACGCGAACATCAATCCTATTTTTTTTTTTTTTAACTTTTCAAATACAGCATAACTAGCAGGGGGGGGGTTTACTTTTCCACCGTCTAAACAAACCACACTTAATCCAAAACTGACACACCAGAGAAATCAAACGAGGAATGCGGCATGGACCGACGCTACAATGATCGACAAACAACTACTATGCACTGAGGGCACAACAGTACATAACTTCGCCATCTTATTTTTAGAACAGTCGAAACTGATAATCTACAGGACCAGGTCCGAGAAGAGCAACAACCTGTCCTCATCTACTCCATCCAATATTGAAAGTTTCTGGAAAATCCCTGAAATGGGGTGGGACAATTCCCGGTAACATATCGTCGCCAGAGTTGCACAATTCTCAAACACAACACAATAACTTAAATCCCCATAAAACAGATAACACAAACTTAACATACAAAACATAATGACAAAGAATCAGGAAAAAACCCAAGTACTCTTCTTCCTTTGAGCCGCTCCACAGTGCTCTAGCGATGCGACGAGATGGGTGTGATAAAAGCAGAGAAACAGCCATATAAAATTTCCAGAAGAGAACACGACACAAAACAACAAAACTAACTCACTAAACACAATCAAAAATACACATAAAATTCAATATAACCGAAATTATAAACTATCACATCCATGCCCTTGGTCGGACCATAACCGCATTCAAGATAGCCGATACCGCAACGCAACGCCCTCAATAAACAATTACCATATAACGGGGTGCAATAAAACACGTTGTCTAATCCAGGAGACAAATCACAATCAAAATCGACAAGTACTGACGGCCCTCATCACGTCCAGAATCTGTTTGAGCTCCAGGGTATGTGCAAGTGAAGTCAATCAGCACACATTCATTAAAAAAAATCCATCACATTCTTATAACCCCTTTTCAAAATTCACCTCACACTCAACATCACAAAATAATCACTTAAACACTAACACATATTAAATTATTTTAAACTTCATCAACCCCTTATTCATTTTATAAAATGTGCTATTTTTCTGGTTATTCTTTCTATTAATTCGTTATACTACCATTAAGTTTTCTTGCAACACTTGGATTCCAATTAAAAAAATAATTTGAGATAACTTGCAAGTCCTAACACCAGCTGACATGTCTGTAGCCACACCAAGTTTCATTTAAGGAAATAAATGTAAGTCCCCAGATTCTAAAATTTCTCAAGTTCAAAAGAAAAAAATAATAAGGCAGAAATAATACCTACTACCTACCTAGAATCATAACCACGCTCTGCTACCATTTGAAACCCCCCTTTATAAATATGTTCTACTACGCTCTGATCTTACATTTGCAGAGCTCCCTTTTAATTTTCTAAGTTTTCTTTTTTGTAATTTTTTTTGTTTAATTTTATTTTTTATTAAGTTTTTTTTTTGTAAAGGGAAGAGACATCATATTTAGAACTAGGTGAAAAACCTAGAGGAAGCAAAAGTGTCCAAGGCCCAAATACAATTACAGACATGTCCCCCCAGGTGAATGACAGGACTTGCAAATAAAAAAAATCTTTTTTTCCAACAAGCGTGTGCTTTATTAAACCTGCAAGATGTTACATAAAATGACAAGTTCTTGATTGTGTGAGCACACCATTAAGGGCAGAATTATATATATATATATATATATGTATATCAATTAATTCATAATGTCACAAAGTAAGTGAATTTGATATTAACATAATTGCAAAATTTCTGCCTGATTATGTATGAGTCAAAGTTAGTAATAATCTCATTCATAAAAGCAATACTAATCCATAAGTGTTGTATAGTTTCAAATAGGCTAGCCTGTTGTCTTAGTAAGCACATTTATGGTTTTTCTCTTTCTTAAATTCATTACATATTCCCCCAGCAAAATATAGTAAAATTACACACACAAACACATACACGACATAAATAACAAAACATCCCTCATTTCAGTACTAACTTCCTCATAAGCCCATTCCAACTACAGTAAATGAATGCACCATAATATGTATAGATATGTACAAATATAAATGACAGCGTAAACTGATAATCACAGCTCCTAAGTATAGATTTGCCTTGGTAATTAACACCAGAGAATGTAAGTGACCGCCCCTCCAAGACTCAACCTGCTAAACGACCCTGACTTTAATCATTAAAGCGCTAAGTATTTGTGGGAAAGAAAATAGTTTCTCATCTAAAGCATCAGACAGCCCCCGTTACGTGATTAAAACTCAGCCATGACCAGATGACATGATAGCACAAGATAATTAACTCCTTAATGGTCTTAATTAGCTGAAAAGTTAGATCTTACAGCAAACTGCGGATGTGTGTGTATGTGTGTAATTTCTTACACATTATAAAGTTATAAGATACTTCATTAGGTGTACTGCTGTAATGTTCACACATGCAATAACATAATTGAACATGAGAGTTTGTGCTAGAGTATAACGGTTAAAACTTCACGAGTGAACTTCTGGCGGCTTCTGTGCATTCACCATGTTGTAGAGAGAGAAATAGATAATTAGAATGTTCCCACCTGGATTGTCCGGTGTACTTAGTTAATAGTGGCGCTGATCAGTATTGTAACGGTCGTATCACAAGTCCTGGGTGCAGCTTAGCGTTGGAAGAGTCCTAAGTTGTCCTCGACTGACGGCATCGTGGCTATAAGATCGTCTCTGCCATTAGGGTGGACAGATGTACGTCCACCTGACACCCATCTCGCCCTTGTTCGAGCACCTGGAGCTACACTTTATTTAGCCTGGCATAGTGATAGCCGAGGAAGTCCAGAACAGAAGGTTGCCGCCAGTCGAGAGCAGATGACCAGGTTGGAGGATAGAACAGAAATGAGGCCGATTCAATGTTTCGGCCTAGCCAAGTAAACTCTGGATGCAGGAATGTACAGAAACAGCCGGCAGCGCCAGCTGTATTGCGTAGCTGCACAACATTTGTGTGCCAACAACAAACTACCGTAGCCGAGTGGCCGTGCGTGACGTCAGCGGCGCTCGTTTTTAAAAATACTTATAATACGCTGCCGAACCCAGTACGGCACACCCTCACCCCAAAAGGGCAACATGGTTGACCCAAAGCAAACCAGTCCTCAAGCACGACGGCTGCGGGAAACCTGGGAAATCTCAGATTCTAAATCGCTCTTGGTGGGTTCAGTAACACAGGAAAACGAAAAAGCAGAAGGAAGAGGTGTGAGTCAGTGAATGTGTGTCTGAAAGAGAAGGTGTAAGTGTGAGTCCTGCATGCTCGCCGGGCCCTGGTCCGCATGCAGATAGAAGAGACAGGAAAGAACAGGAGAAAGAGAAGAATCGCCGACCAGCTCTGAGTACTGATCACCAAGGCCTCCCAAATCAAATAACTGAGACCCAGGACCATTAACACTATTCCTCCCTTCCCAGGACTGAAAATCTCTACCACACTGCGACCATCCCCCACGCGAGTCCTCTCCTCCATGCCAACTATCGGGACCGCCCCAACACGTCACCCTCTCCGGTGACCACCACCTAACTCTCCTGGTACTCACATATTCACGCCCGAAGGCTAACAAGGTGTTACAACCTTGATATGCGAGTACCCTTAGAGAACCGTCCACCGTCGTGGACCGACCAGCCATGTGAAACAAACAAGGCATCCTCAATCCTTGACACATGACTGGCCCACCTCCCCACACTAGGGTGGGCGGACCCGATTCACAAGGCAGAGAAGACCGCGCAGAGGGCACGCGAACATCAATCCTATTTTTTTTTTTTTTAACTTTTCAAATACAGCATAACTAGCAGGGGGGGGTTTACTTTTCCACCGTCTAAACAAACCACACTTAATCCAAAACTGACACACCAGAGAAATCAAACGAGGAATGCGGCATGGACCGACGCTACAATGATCGACAAACAACTACTATGCACTGAGGGCACAACAGTACATAACTTCGCCATCTTATTTTTAGAACAGTCGAAACTGATAATCTACAGGACCAGGTCCGAGAAGAGCAACAACCTGTCCTCATCTACTCCATCCAATATTGAAAGTTTCTGGAAAATCCCTGAAATGGGGTGGGACAATTCCCGGTAACATATCGTCGCCAGAGTTGCACAATTCTCAAACACAACACAATAACTTAAATCCCCATAAAACAGATAACACAAACTTAACATACAAAACATAATGACAAAGAATCAGGAAAAAACCCAAGTACTCTTCTTCCTTTGAGCCGCTCCACAGTGCTCTAGCGATGCGACGAGATGGGTGTGATAAAAGCAGAGAAACAGCCATATAAAATTTCCAGAAGAGAACACGACACAAAACAACAAAACTAACTCACTAAACACAATCAAAAATACACATAAAATTCAATATAACCGAAATTATAAACTATCACATCCATGCCCTTGGTCGGACCATAACCGCATTCAAGATAGCCGATACCGCAACGCAACGCCCTCAATAAACAATTACCATATAACGGGGTGCAATAAAACACGTTGTCTAATCCAGGAGACAAATCACAATCAAAATAGACAAGTACTGACGGCCCTCATCACGTCCAGAATCTGTTTGAGCTCCAGGGTATGTGCAAGTGAAGTCAATCAGCACACATTCATTAAAAAAAATCCATCACATTCTTATAACCCCTTTTCAAAATTCACCTCACACTCAACATCACAAAATAATCACTTAAACACTAACACATATTAAATTATTTTAAACTTCATCAACCCCTTATTCATTTTATAAAATGTGCTATTTTTCTGGTTATTCTTTCTATTAATTCGTTATACTACCATTAAGTTTTCTTGCAACACTTGGATTCCAATTAAAAAAATAATTTGAGATAACTTGCAAGTCCTAACACCAGCTGACATGTCTGTAGCCACACCAAGTTTCATTTAAGGAAATAAATGTAAGTCCCCAGATTCTAAAATTTCTCAAGTTCAAAAGAAAAAAATAATAAGGCAGAAATAATACCTACTACCTACCTAGAATCATAACCACGCTCTGCTACCATTTGAAACCCCCCTTTATAAATATGTTCTACTACGCTCTGATCTTACATTTGCAGAGCTCCCTTTTAATTTTCTAAGTTTTCTTTTTTGTAATTTTTTTTGTTTAATTTTATTTTTTATTAAGTTTTTTTTTTGTAAAGGGAAGAGACATCATATTTAGAACTAGGTGAAAAACCTAGAGGAAGCAAAAGTGTCCAAGGCCCAAATACAATTACAGACATGTCCCCCCAGGTGAATGACAGGACTTGCAAATAAAAAAAATCTTTTTTTCCAACAAGCGTGTGCTTTATTAAACCTGCAAGATGTTACATAAAATGACAAGTTCTTGATTGTGTGAGCACACCATTAAGGGCAGAATTATATATATATATATATATATATATATATGTATATCAATTAATTCATAATGTCACAAAGTAAGTGAATTTGATATTAACATAATTGCAAAATTTCTGCCTGATTATGTATGAGTCAAAGTTAGTAATAATCTCATTCATAAAAGCAATACTAATCCATAAGTGTTGTATAGTTTCAAATAGGCTAGCCTGTTGTCTTAGTAAGCACATTTATGGTTTTTCTCTTTCTTAAATTCATTACATATTCCCCCAGCAAAATATAGTAAAATTACACACACAAACACATACACGACATAAATAACAAAACATCCCTCATTTCAGTACTAACTTCCTCATAAGCCCATTCCAACTACAGTAAATGAATGCACCATAATATGTATAGATATGTACAAATATAAATGACAGCGTAAACTGATAATCACAGCTCCTAAGTATAGATTTGCCTTGGTAATTAACACCAGAGAATGTAAGTGACCGCCCCTCCAAGACTCAACCTGCTAAACGACCCTGACTTTAATCATTAAAGCGCTAAGTATTTGTGGGAAAGAAAATAGTTTCTCATCTAAAGCATCAGACAGCCCCCGTTACGTGATTAAAACTCAGCCATGACCAGATGACATGATAGCACAAGATAATTAACTCCCTAATGGTCTTAATTAGCTGAAAAGTTAGATCTTACAGCAAACTGCGGATGTGTGTGTATGTGTGTAATTTCTTACACATTATAAAGTTATAAGATACTTCATTAGGTGTACTGCTGTAATGTTCACACATGCAATAACATAATTGAACATGAGAGTTTGTGCTAGAGTATAACGGTTAAAACTTCACGAGTGAACTTCTGGCGGCTTCTGTGCATTCACCATGTTGTAGAGAGAGAAATAGATAATTAGAATGTTCCCACCTGGATTGTCCGGTGTACTTAGTTAATAGTGGCGCTGATCAGTATTGTAACGGTCGTATCACAAGTCCTGGGTGCAGCTTAGCGTTGGAAGAGTCCTAAGTTGTCCTCGACTGACGGCATCGTGGCTATAAGATCGTCTCTGCCATTAGGGTGGACAGATGTACGTCCACCTGACACCCATCTCGCCCTTGTTCGAGCACCTGGAGCTACACTTTATTTAGCCTGGCATAGTGATAGCCGAGGAAGTCCAGAACAGAAGGTTGCCGCCAGTCGAGAGCAGATGACCAGGTTGGAGGATAGAACAGAAATGAGGCCGATTCAATGTTTCGGCCTAGCCAAGTAAACTCTGGATGCAGGAATGTACAGAAACAGCCGGCAGCGCCAGCTGTATTGCGTAGCTGCACAACATTTGTGTGCCAACAACAAACTACCGTAGCCGAGTGGCCGTGCGTGACGTCAGCGGCGCTCGTTTTTAAAAATACTTATAATACGCTGCCGAACCCAGTACGGCACACATGGTAGCCCAATTATTTATATTACATTATAATCAATTATATACAATGACCCTTATTACAATTACAAAAACAGTGTGAAGGATCTCATTCTAATCGCCTCTCTAGCAATGCGGTAACCGTTAATACCTCAAGAATACTCAGCGTCAAAATCGCACAATTCACCATCTTTTCATGCTTCCATTACAATGCGGCGAAAAGAAAACACTAAAAAGTCACACAAAATGGAAAGAACGTAAAATGTAACAAAACAATTAAATACTCCATTATATACAGACGGCTACATCATAAACAAAAACAAATTTGTCTGACGGCGTAAGTCGGAAACAAAAGAAAATTTACAGACAGCCACTATGCACAATGTGCACATCTAGGTTATATTATAAAAGTAATGAATTTCAAAAATAAGCATACAGTAAGAATAAAACCCACGGCAAACAATAAAATAGTACATTGGAAAATATATTAATTTAAATACATACGACACGATAATGCACATCAATTCAGCGAGTCGAGGAAGCAAGGAAAAGTAAACAGAAATTATTGAATAGGCGTTTTGTGAAAAGTAATAGAAAGTAATAGGCGATTTGTGAAATCATAAATGAATTTTATTAGGAAAAGCAAGAAAAAACTCAAATAAAATTCTGTACGGTTACGTATGCGAAACACGGGTACTACAGAAATAACAACTTATCACTCACATCAGGTTGCAGAGATAAAATTATTGAGATACATAGGGATGCAACAAAAAATTAGGAACTATATAACAAGAAACGGATTAGATATATTCTTTGTAAACGTAAGATTATAAGAATATAAACTGGAATGGACTGAACGAGTGAAACAAATTCTAATTCAGCTAATTTGAGAATATACAGCAAAAGGTTAGACTGTTTGAGAAAAGAACCAGTTCTGAAGACGGTTTCAAAACTGAGTCCGGAACAGATGATACCAAATTATTCTGAACACAGTTAGGGGAAGAAGGAAGGAAGAAGTAGAATGAAGAGGGGGACGAGGAGGAGAACTGATGTTTGTGGTGATACAGGCGTAAATTTGAGACATACTGCAGCACCACGTAAGGCCATGTGCTAAGATCCACGCTGTGAAACATTTTCGAGAATGGACGCATAATGTTTTAAAACAAAATATTGAAAAATAATTTTTAAAAAACTCCCTTCACTATGATGATCTGACATTAAAATTATAAAAAGAGAATAAACCGGTAGGCCTATACATTTTTACTCTTCTGACTTACAGTGCAGGAATTATTGAAACTACTGTTTCTGAGTGTTTGTTGTGCACAATAGTCACAATCGTGGGCGTACAGTTGTGGAAGTTTGAGGAGATGGCGCGTTGAAAGAAGAATAGTCTGAAAGTTGACTGACGGATAAAAGTGTTGTATACAAACACACATACGCAGACTCCGCAAATATACATCGTTAGGCTTGGATGGTTAAGTTAGGACAAAATTTTTCGAAATACTTATTAAAAATATTCATTTATTCAATCATAATGTTGTTTCTGAAAAACCGGTACGATCTGACACAGTGCATCGTAGTTTCCAAAAATATTAATTATAATTTATTTTTATTAAATGATTAATCTATGTACACGTTCATAAATTCATTTATGAATTCGTAAAAAAATTATTTCAGTGAAGATATAAAACACGAGAATGTAATGATCTTCACTTTTGTAAAGCAAGCGGCATATCTTACGATAACTTTTGAACGAATCTACCGATTTTCGTAAAACTTGGCAGTCGTGTCCACACTTTTACCCTACAGAACCCTACTGTTTTTGAGATTCACCACCCAAAAAGTAGGAGGGCAGGAGGCAAAAATTGAGGGTGTTCAAATTTTGAAAAAATCGCACAAGTCCCTGTGGAATATCAAGTTAAAGGAACTTTTGACAAAATATGAATTTAGTGTTCGTTTTTGAAAATTTCACATTTTTTCGACCCCAGAGCCCAAAAATGGGATCAAAATGTTTTTTTAATTTATAAAACTGCACCCGGGTGTCAGACGAAAGGGAATTTTATCACAATACAATTGTTTGAAATTTTTTGCATTTACTGTATGACTGCTCTACAATTGTTACTTTACTAAACAAAAAATCGTAGGGTAATCGGGATTTTCGTAATTTTTCTGATAATTGAAAAATTATCTATTACCAAAATTTATCCACTAATAATAATGTACTTCGTTCAAAATAGTGAGCGAGTTCTTCATCTCAGGGAGCATATTAGTATTTAACTTCAACTTCTTGGACTTAAGAACTTAAATGTTACTGTTGACGGCGAATAATAATCGCCGTATTTCTGAATAACAAGTGTACGATTAGATACACGTAACTAATACAACTGTTGATTGAGTCTCTGGGTGCCTTTCATTCCACTACACTAAACATAGCTATTACTTACAATATACGGTATATATTGTTTAATGTTATGTATATTATTTAATATAGTTTCTTCTGCAAGTAGTGTATTATGTTTTTGTCGTTTCAATTTATTTTATTAAAAACAATATTATATGTATTATAAGATATTTTTAAATTGGTATCTTTAAATATTTTACATAGTGTTTGAGTTATATTTCCATAATAAGTAAAGGCTGTATATTATATATTATCATTATTTGGTGGATTTTTAGATGTAGTGTTATTGGGTAGTGTTTTTTATTTTTATGTTTTATTCTATTTTCTAATTTATTGATAGTTTTTATTTTGTATCAATTTTTTTGTACGTTTCACTGACACATATCAGTATCATCAGAGGTTTGTAAATGGATTAACAATAATCGAAATAATTTTATTTTAATACAGAAACTAACGAATAATCGAATTTGTTTCGATTTAAAGGTAAAATAACGAATAATCGATTGAATCTGATTAATTAACGATTGTTTTAATGTTTATTTACTAAAGCAGCTGTTTTTCTGTTATATTGGAAATATTTTATGTTTATATTTAATTTACTTTAATAAATTTATAATTTTAAATAGATTATCTTGTTTTGTTTTTGGTAAGATTTTCCCAAATATTAATTTTTGGCCTGTTTGTATGCTTTTAATTAATTTTATATTTTCAGTGCCTGGAAATTGGTGGTTATTATTTAGACAATGGGTGGCTAAATTAGATTGATAAAAATTTGGTTTTAAAAATGCATTGCGGTGTTAAAGGAATCTACCGAGTAGCTTTTTCTTTGTCTGTCCTATGTAAAATTTATTGCAATCTGGACATTCTATTTTGTAAAATCCATTTTATTGTGAATGTTGAATTTAGTTTCAGGTTTTATTTTATTAAAAACAATATTATATGTATTATAAGATATTTTTAAATTTGTATCTTAAAATATTTTACATAGTTTTTGAGTTATGTTTCCATAATAAGTAAAGGTTGTATATTTTATATTATCATTATTTGGTGGATTTTTAGATGTAGTGTTATTGGGTACGGTAGTGAGTTTTTTTATTTTTGTTTTATTCTATTTTCTAATTTATTGATAGTTTTTATTTTTTATCCATTTTTAACTGTTATTTGTTGGATAATATTTCTTTCTTTGTCATTTCGTGGGATCCTAAGCATTCGGTAAATCATGGAATTAAATACTGCCATTTTTATTTGGGGAGGATAGTTAGAATTATTTGGTATTACTAAATCAGTTTGAGAAGGTTTCCTGTATATTGATATTCAAAATCTGTTTCATTTTTCTTTACTGTTATGTCTATATAATTTAATTTATTATTAGATTCTGCCTCTAATGTGAATTATTTTGGAATGTAAATTACTTATCGAGTTGAATATAATAGTTATATTTATACCATTGTTTTGGAAAATGTGAGAACATCATCAACGTATCTAAAGTAACATCCTAATGGGTGTTTAATATTCTGTTTAATAAATTTTAAAACAATTGCTTTTGTCTGTGAATGGAACTAACTTAAAAATTTGCAACTGTTATTCACAGAGCAAAAGAACTGAGAACAAAAATTTCCCCCTCCAACACTAGGTTGCATGTCACAACAGTCTCACTAAAAAAAAAGGTATTTTTTAAAACTAGCTTTAATTTGTCAAATCACATCCAAAAAGCGTTCAAGGATAAAAGAAAATCTTGACTGTGTCAAGTATCTTGTCGTTATACATAATAGTTTAACAAAATAACCATGTGTTCGAGAACAAGAACATCATAGAAACGACAGGGAGAGGCATCATAAACTTCGAACACTAAAATGAATAAACGTTATTCTTCAGCCTAAACACTGGTATTCCTCGTCACAAGACGAGCTGCCTACTTACGTATATTATTGCAGCAGCTCATCCACGCGTATTCATTGAAGTGATCTACTGTAAAACATGTAAGTGGAGCATTTAGGGACTTTCCTTTCTCTTTAATAACACGACTATTCCGTCGAAACAAAATAACAGTTATGTATTTGGTATAAAATATAATTATAATAGAACTAACCCGCAAAAACTTCGCCTAGCACGAGTGTGAGGGATCCCACACGCGATAGTCAAAACTGTGACGAGTTATTAACTGTCGTTTTAATTGTATTTTATGTCACTATTCCGACGACATTTCGTATGTTTTTTAGACATAATGTACGGGTATTTAATATGGTGATAGATTGAATTCACACTATCCACACTAATCTATTCGAATTAGTTATTTTTTTGTCCGAGCAGATACAGGATGACGCTACCTAATCCCAACTTTTACAGTCCACGTGCTGTTGTAAATACTTCAGTGCCAGTATAGTCATTGTCGAGTTGTAAGTTTTGAGTTTACGGTTTGTTCAGAGTATAGCGCTTAGTATTTTATTTTACTCTTAATAACTTCTTCATTCTCCATATTCACCTGTTAATTCTCTTTAGTGTTTTACCAGACTTTTGTACTACATATCTGAAGTTACCCTACGCTGTTTACTCCCTATTTCGACTGCAATAGCTGCTTACCGTAAACCGCAATATTTGTTGACTTTACAAAAATTTTAGCCGCTGTTACAGTTGTGTGTGTGTGGGGGGGGTCCCGTATCGATTTGATCACATGGCTACGCAAAACAAATGTAGCATTATTAACGAAAAGAAGAAATACAGATAAACTACATGTTAATAATTGTTTACAGAAAACAACGGAAATAAAATAAATGAGGTACAAAGGTTGGTGGTGGTAAAACCAAATTCGCGTCACTTGAGACAAACGGAGACTTCGAGTGTGTACGTAAGTCTCGACTTAAGCCACAATCAGAACCAAAACTTGTTAGACCACGTAAACTTGATAATAAGCAGATTTCAGAAATCGTAATTGTAATTATCGGGCAGAATAAAGGAACTGCATTTACGTACTGATATGGAAACCCTAATTACCATTTAATAATCTATTCTAATGGTTTTCGTCTTCCAACATTATAAACGTGTACAGAAAACAGACTGCACTACGTGTTACTGCGGCATAGATGACACACGCAATGATCGATACATTAATACAATTGGATCAATAAAACGTGGTTTATATTTTGAAGCCGAATATTCTTGTTGAAAACATTTGTCAGAATTGTAGGGAACTCTCCTTTAAATTCTTCTGTAACTCAAATTCATTAATTACTTTCCCTCTTCTTTTGGCTTCCATTATATTAGTCTTTTAGTTGTTGATTGTTTGAAAGGAAGATACGTGTTTTGTATCCCAGAATTCCACACTTGTCAAACAAAAGTTCCTGACACGTAAGTTCCCATGAGAACTTCTCTGATTATTCTCGTTGACGGAAGATTCCTGTTATTTTATTGTTTTACGAATATTACGTTTCTGGAGTTTAGCATATCGAGTGTAGGCCTACTAGCGCATGTGTCCGGTCTTGAATTTCGGACGCTTCACAGTTTCTTTGTTCTGAATTTTTTCATATGACCTCATATATTTAAAAACAAATGCAGAGTCCAGTAGGCCTACGTGTAATATTTTCCGACCATTGGCACAGCTACTTTGTAACATGTGCATGCAGTTTGTATGGTATTGTAATACTAAATTTTGCCCGACGTTGTGTGCGTCAATGTAATAATAAAATATGCCCCTCAGTTCCGGAGCGCCAATTTAATAATAAAATATTTTATATGCTCTTTATCTCAGGGTAAAATATAAATAAATGCTCAAATTTTCTTATAAATTGTTCTTCAATTTATTACAATTAGCTATGATTGATTTTCATACTTTATCATTTATATATGAACTATATAAATTCTAATCAAAATATAAACATATTCATTTTCATAAATCTTATTTCATTACTCACATTCATAGCTCTAATAATTTAAATATTGTAATTCTTATTCAAAGACAAAACTTTTAATAATAATTTTCTTAAATTATTATATATTACGACATTGTTAATTATTGATCTGGATTCATTTAAAATCGGTGCTTATAGATGAACTTAATTTCCATAATTTCCTAATATGATTTAATTTTGTTCTAAATAAAATTTTATCTTAATCCTTTAATTAAATCTTATGAGTTCTTTAAGTGAACAGACAGTGGACCTAATACTAATTATGGCATGAAAATTTTACTTGTGGTATGTATCCAAATCTGGTAGCAGTTCATATTGTGTGGTTGTCATGTTGATCGTCTGGCGTGTCTGCGATATTTCCCTCTGGATTAGCAGATTGTAACGTGGTCTCCTTGGAGTGACACAAGACACTTCACAACACCAAACTTCACTCTCTCAAATTAGTTCGCGTTAATTGTTATTATAGTTATTCGCTTCTACAGCCATTGTTAATTATTATTTATTAACTGCGTTATGGTTTGAATCACTGTTGTTACGGGTTTAGTTCGTTTCGAAATGTTACTCGATGATGAAGTTATTGTTGCGTATTTGCACAACTAAATCACAGCGTTATTTAATTATCATTTGTGTTGTATTAATTCACTTGTACGTCACTAGTAAAATTACAGTTTTTCTCCTTACCGAAATCTGTTCTAGTACGAGCTTACTTTTCTAACCATCGTACCGAATTTCTCTAAGTCCAATAACTATGGGAATCTCGGTCGCGGACTTACACTCCCGTTTCCGTCAAAATTTTTAGTTAAACTCCCCGAGCGCGCCTTTCTCGCGTCCCTATATCGAATTCCATATTTCTCCCACTTACTTCCGATTTTTCTAACGCTGTTTTCCAATTGGTTCTACTTTACGACTCTTCAGATTTAGAGACCACCTATTTTTCCGAAAGAACTTCTCTGATAGGCCTTTGGATTCCCACCAGATTCCTTCCCTAGGTCACTACACTGAGGTCGTTGTCGCTGCTAGATACTGTAGCAATAATTCTTGCCTGTCACTTTTTTGGAGTAAACAAAACAACCCTTAACTTTCTCGTCAAGTATTGTTTTCGTGCATTTGGTTGTTCTAATGGCATCAACTATTGTTACTTACAGGCCTTACCAAACTTCCTTTCAACACTTCTTGCTTGTGTTAGGACATTACTCCGAGCTTCCTCTCTTCTCAGTAAGGTCGAAGTCCTGTCGCTGACCGTTTGAGTCTTTCAATAACATATACCTTTTTTTGTTTCGCTATATGCAGCTGGCGTGTATATGTATTCTGGTCTATTGTTAATACCTGCAGCTGCTCTTCAAATGAGTTCGTTTACTTCTGTGCCCTTTTTTCTACGGATTTGAGGTAGTTGTCAAAGTTTAACGTTTCTTAGTATGGAGAGCGATGAACTCAGCCTATTTGCCGTGAGCGTGTTGGGGCTGATATATGATTTTATTGCCTGTCAGTCACCTCTGCGTTTCACACAACAATTCCCTGTTACGGCGCTTAAAGATACATCTCTACTCAAAATAAGAAAATTTCAAAATTTCTGATTTTGCTGTTATATCGTCCCCGAAATTTGTCGCTTTGGATGGATTTCATACATCTAAAAGAGATTCAAATTTCTGCGCCTTGTCATCGAGGTTTAACATGACGAAATGCGTACATTTTATATTCCTAGTATTGGCTCATCATCCGTTGGACGTAGTGTAATGGATTTGCTACCTGTAGTGACCCACTGCGGGCTGTTTATTATGTAATGTAAACAGTACCCCAGGACCCTATTCCAAAACACTTTCGCTTTCCGTTTTTAAATGAATCCGTTACATATATCTTTTAACTTTCTTTTCTTACAACCCTTACTTAACATATAATGATACTTACAAACTAATCTTTAGATATTAAATTTAAACTCGTCATTCTGCATCAATTTAAAACAACTCCTTACATCTCCCTTACAGGACCTATAATATTTACAAAATTAATTTAGCAAGTTTTATTCAATGCTAGCATCATTTATCATATCAATAAATTTTATATTTCTGTAAAATAATTTTTAGAATTCTCTATTTTCATTGTACAATTTTAACACATGTTAATCATTATGTTAACCTTTAATTTAACTATTCATTATTATATTCACATTAATTTACTCTATATTACCTTACAGTATTTATAGAATACTAATTACTGTCAAAATTGTTACTAATTCACCAATTACATCTTGCTATTCTAATAATATTATAGATTTCAATGACATAAATTAATCAGGTTTTCTACAATAATTCACTATTAATGTCCTTTGATAGTCCATCTTTTACTTATTGTAACTTTTCAATCATTTCATTATTTAATTGAATTTTAAGAGTCTTGCATCACATATATATGTATATATCACTATTCTAATTTTATTGATTGTTCTCATTCAATTGTTATATTAAACACATATATTAAACAATCTTATTCTAACCATATTAATTGTCCTTACACTTGCATTCGTTTAACACATATATATATTGTCTATGTACTTATGTTAACATAATTATCGCTAAAAATTTTAGTTCACATTTCGTTATCATGAAGATTATAAGTACTACTACACTTGTTAGTATTTTACTTCATCGTTTATACAATTATACAATTATCATTTTAGTTTAATTAATGTTAAAATTATTACAATTTATTTAATACTCTATTGCGTCTTACAATTGCTTTATAATTCATAACTTTTCACTGGTGTCAACTAAGAATCTGAATGATACTTTTTTCGCGATCATATCAGGATAGTGAACGTCAGGACTCGGTTCTTCTTTCCCTTCTTCACATTCTTGTCTATGCCGTTTCATTTTACTGGCATTGGTTTTCATTTACCATTTACTTTATTTTATTCTTATTATATTCATATCTATTTATCTTCTTCGGTTAATGTATTCTTACACAACCAATCTTATCTAAGGTATTTCACCCAATATTATCTAACTTAACTATTAAATTTTCGGACACTCTTAAGATTGTTTTCTTTAATCCGTTACATTTAATTACTTTTAATTTCCTATTTGTGGAGACATAGTTGTACGTTTTAAGTCAGTGCCGTTACAACACATTTTGTTGGTAAATAGTAACACTTACCCTGCTGTCGGCCGTTGACATCTAAAGAATTTATGATATCTCTCTCTCTCTCTCTCTCTCTCTCTTTTACGGTGTGTTGAAAGTGGATCTTCCCATCCTGTTCGACAACTTTCCCCGGTCATATTACCATTATTTATGTACGCGCTGAGTTTTTTTTGTCGTTTTTTCTTTTCAACCCTCTTACAAATACGTTTTTTGACAGCTTGTGGCGTTTTAATTATTTTCGTTTTCCTGTCCGCGTACTCACATAATAAGGTTTTATTTTCAAGACTTCTAAGAAATCTCATCTTCATCGCTTGAAATCTTCCTTTCGTTCTCGTACCAATCTTCACAATATTCTTGAATGGTCCAGCAAATTTCACCCTTTTCTTCTTTCGTGCTAATGCAGTTCGCCTTTGATAATCATCAGAACTGTTTTTCATCTTCTTACTCTCATTTGGTTTGGTTCCAAAATTTTTACGCACCTCACCAGTCCTACTTCTAATTTTTCTATCAGTACTGGTAATATTAACTGTAGTATTCAATTTTTTCTTTTTAGTTCTCTGCTTTTCTTCAGCTTCCGTGTTAGCTAACTCAATTCTCAGGTGGTAACCCTCATACACATTACCATTTGCTTCCAAAGCACGATATGCACTATTTTCATCAGTAAAACGTACATATGCATGGATATTTGTTCTGTCTTTATGAAACTCTTTCTTAATGATAGTACGTCTTTTGGGAAGCCGTGGATCATATATTGCAGCGTATCGCAATCTCGTATTTACAATCGTACCAAACTTTCTGAAATATTTGATAATTTTCTTTTTTGTAATTGTGTTTGGTAAGTTGCCAACAAACACAGTACAAGTGTCTTTATCACCTTCATATCTACCACTAATAATTGTAGATCTTTCTTTTGATCTTGAGATATGATGTTCAGACAATGCTTTAGTTGTTAAAGATTGATACTCGGTGTCAATTTGATCCATAGTATTTCCATCTAATTCGTTTTCTTCCATTTCTTCTGATTGTTTTTGTAAATCAGTACCCACCTGGTGGTTCTGTCCTCGTAAATCTCTTCTCATTAACTCTATTTCTTTGTCTAATTTCTCGACGAGTTGTTTACCTTTCTCTTCATTCTGTTTTTTCGTTTCTTCAATCTTCCTTATTGTCTCTTCATGTTGCATTTTTGATTCTTCAAATTGTTTTTTTGATTCTTCAAATTGTTGTTTCATCAATGCCATTAACATTTGAAAATTTGCTTCAGATGACTGCGACTGTGATTGCGGTCCCCGGGCGCCATTCTCTTCACTCGTTGCAGAGCTCTCTTCATTCACCACATTTCTGTCCTCAGATTGCTCCATCCCCATCTGATTGTTAATTTCGACTTCCTCGGAAATTTTTTCCCCTGTCGCCATTTTTGCCTTTCGTCGGGTTATCATTCAGATACTTATCGACAAATAACAATAATAACGTTCTTATTCTACAGTACTAACATTTACTTATTTAACTTAGTCTATCTCTAACCACTGTCTGTCACTGCCCTAGCCTAATTTCTTTAATTAAGCCGTGCGGTGCGGCGCCAATTTAATACTAAATTTTGCCCGACGTTGTGTGCGTCAATGTAATAATAAAATATGCCCCTCAGTTCCGGAGCGCCAATTTAATAATAAAATATTTTATATGCTCTTTATCTCAGGGTAAAATATAAATAAATGCTCAAATTTTCTTATAAATTGTTCTTCAATTTATTACAATTAGCTATGATTGATTTTCATACTTTATCATTTATATATGAACTATATAAATTCTAATCAAAATATAAACATATTCATTTTCATAAATCTTATTTCATTACTCATATTCATAGCTCTAATAATTTAAATATTGTAATTCTTATTCAAAGACAAAACTTTTAATAATAATTTTCTTAAATTATTATATATTACGACATTGTTAATTATTGATCTGGATTCATTTAAAATCGGTGCTTATAGATGAACTTAATTTCCATAATTTCCTAATATGATTTAATTTTGTTCTAAATAAAATTTTATCTTAATCCTTTAATTAAATCTTATGAGTTCTTTAAGTGAACAGACAGTGGACCTAATACTAATTATGGCATGAAAATTTTACTTGTGGTATGTATCCAAATCTGGTAGCAGTTCATATTGTGTGGTTGTCATGTTGATCGTCTGGCGTGTCTGCGATATTTCCCTCTGGATTAGCAGATTGTAACGTGGTCTCCTTGGAGTGACACAAGACACTTCACAACACCAAACTTCACTCTCTCAAATTAGTTCGCGTTAATTGTTATTATAGTTATTCGCTTCTACAGCCATTGTTAATTATTATTTATTAACTGCGTTATGGTTTGAATCACTGTTGTTACGGGTTTAGTTCGTTTCGAAATGTTACTCGATGATGAAGTTATTGTTGCGTATTTGCACAACTAAATCACAGCGTTATTTAATTATCATTTGTGTTGTATTAATTCACTTGTACGTCACTAGTAAAATTACAGTTTTTCTCCTTACCGAAATCTGTTCTAGTACGAGCTTACTTTTCTAACCATCGTACCGAATTTCTCTAAGTCCAATAACTATGGGAATCTCGGTCGCGGACTTACACTCCCGTTTCCGTCAAAATTTTTAGTTAAACTCCCCGAGCGCGCCTTTCTCGCGTCCCTATATCGAATTCCATATTTCTCCCACTTACTTCCGATTTTTCTAACGCTGTTTTCCAATTGGTTCTACTTTACGACTCTTCAGATTTAGAGACCACCTATTTTTCCGAAAGAACTTCTCTGATAGGCCTTTGGATTCCCACCAGATTCCTTCCCTAGGTCACTACACTGAGGTCGTTGTCGCTGCTAGATACTGTAGCAATAATTCTTGCCTGTCACTTTTTTGGAGTAAACAAAACAACCCTTAACTTTCTCGTCAAGTATTGTTTTCGTGCATTTGGTTGTTCTAATGGCATCAACTATTGTTACTTACAGGCCTTACCAAACTTCCTTTCAACACTTCTTGCTTGTGTTAGGACATTACTCCGAGCTTCCTCTCTTCTCAGTAAGGTCGAAGTCCTGTCGCTGACCGTTTGAGTCTTTCAATAACATATACCTTTTTTTGTTTCGCTATATGCAGCTGGCGTGTATATGTATTCTGGTCTATTGTTAATACCTGCAGCTGCTCTTCAAATGAGTTCGTTTACTTCTGTGCCCTTTTTTCTACGGATTTGAGGTAGTTGTCAAAGTTTAACGTTTCTTAGTATGGAGAGCGATGAACTCAGCCTATTTGCCGTGAGCGTGTTGGGGCTGATATATGATTTTATTGCCTGTCAGTCACCTCTGCGTTTCACACAACAATTCCCTGTTACGGCGCTTAAAGATACATCTCTACTCAAAATAAGAAAATTTCAAAATTTCTGATTTTGCTGTTATAGTATTTAAGCTGATAATTTCGTTAACTTGAAACTGGGAAGTAGTTCCATTTCGAAACTGTTAGTACGGAAATCGTACAAGAAACGGAACACCAACTCCACAGCTCAGTTTGCAATTGAAACTCGCGATAAGCGTTCAACGTGGTAATTTCGCTTGCGAATCAAAGGTCACAAATTTTTCAGAAAATTGACTGTGTACAAGACACGACACTGGAACAAGCCGGCACGTGGTCGATATTTTATGCCCCCCCCCACACACGTATTCCGTTGGAATTTTACAACCTGACCACTGGTCTGAAGGGTTGGAAAACTGAAAAACCTCCTACGCAAGAACAGTTTCGTTGTTTTTGCTAACCGAATAAAATCAAGACTAGTGACTGTGGACTGTAGTTGTAGCACACTAATGGCCACCTAGTGCGCGCACGCAGGTGTGCGACTGTGTAGTTATCAAGCACGCATATACTAAAAGGTTGGAAACGATAAACTCTGCCTCGTGTCAAAAGTGCGGACGGTAGATGAACGTAACTGATAGTGTGTTAGTGCTCGCGAGTGACGTACATTGGCACACTTCCAATTTTTTTCTTTTTTTTCTTTTACTTAAGCTGCGAATAACGTTTGGTTATAATTAATTGGACTTCTGCTGAAGGTGTGTGTGTGTGTAAGGGGGAGGGAGAGCGCACCAATATATATACCTAATAGACATATTTATATTAGGTAGTCTGTATATACATTCACGTACATTCTAAAATATTATTTGGTTATATTTGTTTATAGTTATTAAAACAGATTTACTGTGTGCTATTGGCTAGCTATCTTTATCGCGAAAACATCGCATACGACCATTCTCACGTGTAGACGTAAACAAATTGTATGTTCTGAACCGAATTCCGGGTACCAACATCCTTGCGCATCCGAGGTAACCCAACTTCGACATTCTCACACACCGTAAGTTAGTCGTGTGTTTTTACGAAGAGCCCCGCCAGTCTTGTAACCTACTTATGAAACGTAAACCAATTCACATCAATGTTTACACATGCCTAACAGTCAACAATGGAAGAGGGGAAACCAGTGTAACTACCCGGACGACTTATCACTGTTGTCTTACATGGACAACGACAGTGAGATGACCACTACTCAACACGGTATCTTGTGTCAGTGGTCCCGCTGGTGGCCAGAAAAGTATATTCCTGTACTTCCAGACTCTAAAGACTGTTTCCCGTACACGGTGCTGGCAGAACAGCTGCAGTATTACTCTCAGTCATAAAAGATCGCATCTCGCAAGGAACGACTGTTATTTCAGACATGTGGAGTTCGTATACTGTACTGCCCAAGCTTCCAGGCATGCATTTCGAACACCTAATAGTTAACTGTAGCGAAGACTTCGTCGATCCACAAAAAGTGGACATACACAAACTGTTGAGTCGTAAAGCGCAGAAAGAACAAAGACTGTGACACTAGTACTGACTTATTAGATTTATATTGTTACGCAATACGGAACGTTCTGGTACAATGGAGAACGTTGTTCTACGCATTTCTCGCTTAGCCCAGCGCGAGCGTGTTTTAAGGCCCCAGAAGTATCCATCCATTAAACTTCCCGCACTGAAGTATCCTCTAGAGTTTACGAGTGCTTATTAAGGCCACATGTAATGGAATCGTGCAAGGTATAAATACACAACAGCTGCCGGGACGGGCAAGTACTCAGCGCGTTCAAGTGGTTATTAATGAAAAAAAAAAGATTATTGTGCGGGACTCTTATTAGTTGACATTATTATTGCGTGTGGACAAATTTAACTGGAATTATTGTACGAATATAATCTTGTTGAATAACTTGTTGATTACAAACTGTTATTTGTGATTAATTAAAGCTGGTAATTAGTGACATCATTGGTGTCTGTATTATGTTTTCCACTGTAGGTGAGACCGTCGTAACAATACCATGTGAATACTGTATATGTGGAGGCACAGAAACACGGATACATACATTTTCTGACAAATCTGGACTGATACTGTTTCTATATTCTGCTTCTTCTTATATGGCGTTACAGCCTTTGGTGGGCTTTAGCCTCCTCAACAATACTCCTCCATGCTTCCCTGTTCTCCGCGCTTCCTCTACACCCTCTGATTCCTATGCTAGCACGATCTTCTGTTATGCCATCCAACCATCTCATCCTTGGTCTGCCTCTACGTCCAGTAGTATATAATCTTCCCTTCAGCATTCTTTCCTCAGAAATTCTTTCCACGTGTCCCAGCCAACGCAACCTCTGTGATTTGATGAATTTCACTGTGTCTTTTCCATGTATTAGAGCCTGTAGTGCATTGTTATTGCGTATTCTCCAACTGCCTTCTTCTCTTACTGGGCCATAAATTTAGCGCTCAAATGATTTTAAAGCAGTTTTGTCATTCTCTGTTAAACTCCACAGCTCATATGAAAAACTGGTCGCACAAGAGAAAAATATACTAAAAGTTTTATACCTCTTGTAACAAGATTGTTTTCAAGATGTTAATATTTGCAGAGAAGGCTTGTTAATATCTTCTACTTGTATCCTTAGCCTACTCTTACACTCATCCTAATGTTATTATCATTTGATACCAAGGCGCCTAGATAACTAAAGTAGGACACGTCTTTGAGTCCCATCCAACATCCGAGGCTTTTGTTAAGGTTTTCTAACCGATTATTTTTACAGTATGGGGGGGGTCAGCTCCATGCCTAACCCCCAACCTGGAGGACCAGGATTATAATCAACGTTTTCTCCTCTATATGGGTTGCTTTCACTACAGCTATTACAGAGTCCCATCTACCCCTTCAGTCGCAGTACCACAGTCGGGTATTTGATTTGATTGCCGCCTGCAATAATCCAAGACATACGCCGGTTCAGGATCATTTCCTATACGCCCTATCTTGGTACTGTTGGATACTGCTGCCCTCCACCAGGAACGTTTATCGACCTTCCGGTCTAGATCCGCACTGTTCTGTGTGAAAACTGGTCACATCTTGTAGGATGTGGCTCATCACCTCGCAGTACGCCTGGGTAGAAGCTATGGGGTCCACTGGAGCGCCATCACTTCCCCAACCCTGGGACTGATACTGTTCTATACTGGCCACCTAAATTTAGATTAGGTTAGATTAAGTATATTTATTCTGCGTTACATTACGTATTTATGAGTCTTCTACATTCACGCACATCCACACTATATAGTTTAACCTATACAGAAAGTATTTACGGAATGCCAGGGATGTTCTTAAAAAGACCCGACAATTCTTACTAATAGAATTTACTGATTAGTTTCAAATTTTTCCAGTGTTTAATCGGGTTTTAATATTGTGAAAAAACATGCAAGTATTCATACGTCTTCTCAATGAAAACGTTTTTTGAAGGAGCTATGGTGAGGGTAAACGTTATCAGCAATCATGATAGAATCCCTACTTCACTATTCTGATACGGACGTGTTGTTTTCCTTTTACCTATGTTTAAACACACACACACACACCTTTTTTATTACTAACATGGATCCTATGTATTTAACTAATAATATATTTGGAACAATGGGAAATACTCTGAATTAATTAAAAAGTATGTTTCGAATAGATTTTAACTGTTTTATGAATTTTTAATAGGTAATTTTAACTAAGGAAACATTGTCTAAAGTAAAAGCATGCGCTTTATAATATTCAGTAAATCGTTTAGTATAATCAGCTTCACGTTTTCGTGTTCATAATGAGTTCAGAGTTTTTTAATCTTAAATGTTCTGACCAGACGATACGTGCGATACTAAGAATACACACATGTGTTTAATATTTTTCCATACTCGTGTAATAAAGCTTTGCTTGGCACGCTATCAAGGTTCGCAGTAATGACGAATGTGTTGTGGCCGCGGAAATTACTAAAAGTCTGTAACGTTTCTCTCAATTCTCGCAGTAAAACGACATCTCTTTATGCGCGTATTTACTAAGAATCCTAGTGAAAAATATACAAAAGTTTACATCTAGAAATCTGAACAGGGTAGAAATGTAAATAAAAATAACGTTTTGGGAATTTTAACTGAAAAACACACATTAGAATAAGCACTGTCATTCTTTTCAAGACAATTATGGATAATTAATACAAAGAGCTCGTTCTAAAATACTTACAGTTCTAGTGATCACACTGAACACAGCAAATAGTGGCGTAAGTACGAGGGGATAACTTAAGGGGGATGAAATTTCAGCGAAATTCCGTAATAACTTAACGTAGATCTATTTCCAAGTTTATAATCTATTTATAGCTTAAAATAAGGTTTATGTATAATTGTAGAAATAAAATGAATTACAATATTTGTATAGTAATAAAATAAAGTTCGAGTTTTCTTGATAATAACAATTACTCAATATTTAGTTTTTCAAAGTGTCTTCAGAAAGCCTCATTTTCATAAGATTTATTTATTTTGAAAAAATCAATTACGGACTCGCCTGTAAACTAAGACAGATACTTTTAATCTACCATTAACTTTTTCGTCCACACTAATCTTTACAGAGTTGTCTATGTCTCTAATCTAGTATCTCTATGGTTTGTCTTTGCTCGGATAAACCAGTTTCTTGACTTTAATTCGGAAAAATGAGAACATTTTATTGCCGTCCTTAAATTAGAGTGCGAAGGGGTAATAAAACCGGATTTTTTCAAAAGATCTTCAGAAAGACTAACGCATTTTGACAAGATTTATAAGAATACAAATTTTGAATAACGTTATTCCTACTGACATGAGATGTATTGCCTTTAATTCGAATAACACTTAATCACGATAGAATGTTTTGAAGTCAACGCTTTTCCATTTTTTGTCAACACTTATACTTCACGTTGGTTTACTCAAAAACTTTAAGTCGCAAAGGATTTTTGAAATGTGTTTATAAACTGTATGGGAAGAAAACTCTGAATTTCTCATTTGTCCCGAAGAAATTAGGGGGTCCAACCTTCACGTTAGTCTCATCTCCCCCCCCCCCCCCCGAAGTAACTCCTAGTTTCGTCACTGCCTAACGCCGTCGGTTAGAACGTATGGAAATGCAAATAATACTCTACTGACTGTTTCATTCACACTTGTCTGCTACAGACGCCGGTCTGTTTGCTTCTGTGTACTGTCAAGGTCGTGTATTTTGACACTCGGCAGTCGCAGTGCTGAACTTCCGTGCAGTTATACGCTAACAAACGAGTTCTGTTTTAGTCATTCAGCAGCGAGACTAATTTTTGTTTGGAGCGTATTCAAGTCGGTTAAACAGAAACACACGTGCGTCCGTCCGTTTTGCACAGAAATAAAAGTCAAATAGAGAAAAAACGTTGTTTACATTTTTCTGTAAATAGCAGAACTGTTTCTGTGTGTAGCCAAATAACAGCCATCGTTACGCGGAGGAATAAACTGAATGAAAGCAATTATATTAAAACGTCTCGGTGTATGAGTAACCGAGCATAAATATCTTGCAGCAAGGACTGAGGCAACGAAGTGATGTTGTCCCACCAAAACTGGCTCTTACTTACACATACCACAATTGATGTTGCTTCCTCAGTTTTTGGAACGTGTCGCCAATGACAAAATTGTTATTTCGCGATTAGAATTTGACTTTAATTCTGAACCGTATTCGTCTACAAAACGAATAACAAAAACACTTATAGGACATTTCAATAACTTTATCGTTCTTGTGTATCCAAAGAAAGAGTTCATAAATCGATGTGCGGTTTTAAATTTGTAGTTGGAGGAGAAAGCGTACAGACCTTTAAATACGCGGATGATCAAATAGTGTTAGACGAATAAAAAAAAACTCCAATTTATGATGGAGAATATTGTTAGAGTGGGAAAAAGTTCGGAATTCAGATATAAGTCTGAGAAACTAAAGTCATGAGAATTGGCAAGAATGAGGCTTCGTTAACATATTATTGGAAGGAAAAACTACAGATCAAGCTAAATTCGTTTCATTTGGGAAATACAGTGACATGGAATGGAAGTGTACGGAGGAAACCAGAAGTAGTGTATCCATGGGTAAGAGAGCTTTTAATAAAGTTCTGCATTACTGACAGTGAGAAATATTCCGATGAGCTGAGACCCAGATTCGCTAAGGGTTTTATTTGGAGTGTGGTTTTATGTGGCAATGAAACAAGGACCATTCAGAAGAAAGAAGAAAGGTATCTCGAGAGCTTCGAAATGTGGTTATGGCAAAGGTGAAATGGATTGACAGAGCGAGAAAAGTAATGAACGTATTGATTGGAATAGGGGAGAGAAGAAAACTTGTGAAAGTAATAAGAAAGTGAAAAACATTCTGGTTGGGTCACATATTGCGTCTGCAGCAATAAACTGTCTGCAGCTAAGGATCATAGAGTGAAAGGTGGAAGAAAAGAGAGGACAGGGAGGAAGAAAGGCTGGAAAGGTTGATGACATAAAAAACAGAAGGAGCTATAGTCAGATAAAGGCAATTGCAGAGGTCCGAAAAAAGCGGAGAGCATCCAGTTGAAACCTGCCGTAGACAGTTTTACTATAGGAGAAGGCAATAAGAGAGAGAGAGAGAGAGAGAGAGAGAGAGAGAGAGAGAGAGAGAGAGAGAGAGAGAGAGAGAGAGAGAGAGAGAGAGAGAGAGAGAGAGAGAGAGAGAGAGACTATGTGAACATGACAGATCAGTTTACGGTAGAGAACTCAGTATTCCATACAGCTTTCAGTATTCTCGGTCAAATTCACGAAGTTAGCTACTACTGTAGACATTTTTTCCTGGCGTTACAACCCAGCGTGGGTTTTAGCCTGCTCAATGACTTTTTTCCATTCCGCCCTCTCATTACACATCCGTCTTCATCCCCTCACGTTCATACATCTCAAATCATCCTCCACGTCATCCAACCATATCTTTCTAAGTCTACCTCTGATTCTTCTTCCTACCGGTCTCCAATCTGCAATTCTCTTGGCCATTCTTCTGTTATTCATTCGCTTTACGTAGCCCAGCCACTCAAGCCTTCTACTCTTAATAAACCGGACTACGTCGGCACCCTAAATCAGTTGGTCCAGTTCATGATTTATTCGAATCCTCCAACAGCCATCTTCAGTTTGTAGAGGTCCAAAGATTTTTTGCAAGACTTTTCGTTTAAATATTATCACATGCTGCCTGCTGTGCTCTTTAATGTCCAGGCTTCGAATATTAACTAGGTAGTATAATGGCAACATTAAAAATATTTTCCTGTTTGACTACGAATAAAAAATATTAAATTTATTTTAATTACCCTAATACTTATACTGCGTTATTCCCCGAACGTTCCTCTTTCAAATTCTAAACACTTTATATACATTAGTAAAATTATTACTATATGTTACTAGTAAGATTACAAGAAAAACGAAGGAGTCTAAGAACAGTCAAATTGTACGTTTGCTATGGACGCGAGACACGACACAGTCTGGCAGCAATGTTCCTGAACTCCAATCCCATTCCAGTTTAAATCAAACTATAATACAGGGAGCAACACACCATTTGCCCAATGCTTGTGGAGAGATGATGCTGATGATAAAACAAAACAAAAAACAGACAGAGAAATAGTCCTTCTACTTTTTACCCAAATAATCTACTGAATATATTACAACCAACTTTTACAATATAATGTCAAAGTTCTACACTTAAATTGTTAAACAATCGAGCTTACATAATGCGATATCTGTAACTTCATATAGGCCTAATTAAATTGGTTATGAAAATATGTGCAATTCATAAAAATTATATACGATTGGCTTCCAATTTATATCGGTGCTGATAATTATAAATCTCAGCCTTTCATTGAACTGGTTTGCGATTCGGACCGCGAGGATTATTTATCTCTACGAGACAGAATGCAATTTTGGTACTTTTTCCACGTTGTTAACCGTCTTTGAAATCGGCAGATTCCGCGCTCGATGCCCACTTATATAATGTTCTTCATTATTGAAGATGTGAGATAAGCAATACGAACACCACAACGCATCCCTACGCCTACACGTAAACTAGGCCACAGAGTCGTGTTTGCAATTACGGTAACATATGGTACATGTATATACATATGATATTTCGAAACGACAACATACGTATCGGGAACTGTGTAAGACACAATAGGTACTCCTGTACCGAAATCTGTTCCAATGTCAGGGAAGTGACGCGCTGCCAAATAGCTGTATTGGAACCCGGCGTATCGGCCAAGAACTTCTAAAATACGTCTAACCTTAACCTACCAATTTAATGTCAACAATAGAAGGCAACGTCAAATCATCTATTACCACAAAATCTTATTCTATAAACCTGCAACTCGTAGCTCATTACATTTAAAAATTGGTTATTTTTTAATTCCATTATTGTCGTAAATCTTTATCTATGTAAAATGTATATATTTCTGCACCGTGTTATAAAACACTACTCGATTTAAGTGTATTTTGTATTCATTCGCATAATGTGAAAATGCTGTAGTTCCACGCATGGCTTGCGCCAAAACAGTCTAATATTTACTTAACACCTTTCTACCGGGATGTGTAACAGTTAATTTTCCACCTCTATAATTTACTTTCAGGCTAGGCATCTACAGTGCTTAGTTTTCTCCTGTACTCTGTTCCAAATTTAAGCTCATATTCCCCATTAGACCTTCCACGGTGCCTTGCAACGGTTTTGTTTCTTTCACTCACACACAAATTTTACATCCGTAGAAAGTATTTCTATACTTTCAGGTATGACTCTGCATAATGTGATTTTCGTTTTTTAATTGTGAATTCCTTAAGTTTCACAGTTTACAATTCATTCCACGCTGTTTATGGTAATATAACCATGCCATCCCATGCCTGCCGAACGTCACATCGAGATACTTAAAAACACTTCAGAGTTCAGTGTAATATTTTTGTTGGCAGTGCAGAGTTCATCTGCATCTTCTCATGTGCTGGTTTATTAATATTCATCGTCAAGTCCTGACTTATGCGTTTGCTAGCCACATCTTCCGTGATGCATGATGAGATGTTTCAGTAAGTAAAGTGTACAATGTTGTGTCTACAACTACTATGCCTATAACACTATAACACTACATTTCTGTCTATGCTTTAACGGCTTCGTCAAGTTGCGTTACAGCTTGAAAAGCGTCGGTGACAGGCACATACCTGTTCCATGTTTGTTAAAAATCTCCTACCCGTTACGCTTGATTCAATTTTTATGCAACTGGTAGCTCATAACTTCTTGACACTTTTGCAAGTAGGCGACCTTTACTGTGCGAGGCTTCTACGTTTAATGTGCCATCGGACAAGGAAACAAAGCAACTGTAGCAGTGGCGTATCAAGGAGTAGCTCCTGGGGGAGGGGGGTTACGAGACTAACTGGAAGGTTAGATCCCCAGTTTGCTCAGGACAAATGAGATACTGAGGATTATTCTTATATAATTTTATAGGCCTAAATACATTTCATAAATTCTTTGCGACTCTTAAAGTTTTTGAGTAAACTAACGTGAAGTAGGCTTATAACGGTTAAATAAATATGGGAAACCGATTATTTCAAAACACTCTTTCTTCATTAATTGATGTTAAAATTATCGTTAATACATCTAATGAAATAAGCAATTACATTAGTTTAAAATTTTTATTCTTAACGAATCTTGTAAAAATAAGGTATTTTGGAAAAAAAAAACAAGTTTTATTACCCATTCGCACTTCTCTTTAAGGATGTTGTCCCAAGGATGTTTTGAGCAACTTATAGTTCGTGTTAAAGTACGTTATTTATTATGTACAATCCAGGAATAACGTCTTCTCATTTTCCCGAATTGAAGTCAAGAAACTACTACTTCACATGTACAAATACAAATGGAATACACGTGGTTCAAACCATAGAAATATTAGACCAGAGAAGTCATGACCAAGACAACCCTGTAAGAAGAAGATGTCTGTGCCAGAAAGAGAAAATGTAAATCAACCGGTCAACAGCTAAACCAACTGCCTACGTTTTTTTGGCGCGTGCGTAATTGTTTTTTAAGGCTGCAAATACGTAGGTTATTTACCAAATGTTAAGTGACTGTCATTATTAAGAAAACTCAATTTGTATTTTATTAATTTAAACATATTTTAACTCCTGTTTTCTACAATTATTTATACGCCTTATTTTAACACATTCGACTACAATATAAATAAGTCTGTTCTACAATTATTTATAGCCCTTATTTTAACACACTCGACTACATTATAATAAGTCTGTGTTAAGTGATTATGGAGGGTCGCGGAAATTTTTAGTAGCTCTAGGGGGGGGGTGATCTGTACTGTATTGTAACACCCTTCCTCGACTAGTAAAATATCGGCAACGCGTAGTTAATAACGTTGCAATAATAACGTACAGTTCTCTGTCCTGTTGCTTTGACATTATTTTTAGCACGTTTATTAAGCGAAATTTATGTCAGTGTTTATAAGTACCACTACGCACCGGATAAGTAAAATTTTACCCAAATCAAATTCGAACTCAGTATTTTAAACAAACGGACAACACTTTACGAACATGGCGGATAAAGCTGTACAGTCGCTGTCCGGAAGCGTTAACATTCGGAATACAGAAGTACAGATCATCTGGAAAGTATGACATAACACGTAGACGAGCACGCGCATACAATCCGTACAGAATCTCAAATTATAAAACGTGTAAACTCCGTAATCAGCGTAACTCCCTCGGTCTTTCGAACAAAGTATATTTCTTATTACATAAAATACAGTATTGGATAATTTTTCAATTATCAGAAACAGTACAAAATCCCTGTTTACTCATCTTTTTTTTTCTTTTATAGTAAAATGATAATTGGGAAACAGGCAATCATACAATAAACATTCAAATTCCCACTACTGCATTAGTTTTTTTTTGGGGGGGGGCAAATTACAACCATAATGCCTAAATGACAAATAATTTGGTCATAGCTTTCAAATTTATGTATGTCTCCGTATAGGCCTACATCTAATAATTTTCACAAATATACATAACTAATAACAACATATAAAATTATTTGTAAACATCTTACAAAATTTTTGAAGGCAAGGAGTGTTGAGAGATATCCTATTTGCCTTTCAAATTATTTTGAATAACATTCTTCATAACATGATCCATCAAATAGACTTCTACAATTTTCTTAAAATTCTGAGTTCCATTTTTGACTGGTAGTGCCCCTTATGTTGGAACATTTTTATAGTAAACGCTATAATCAAACTTGAGTTAAAATTCCCTTTGGTCTGTTAACCAGCTGGATTCTTACAATTTTGAAATTTCCAGATATGTACACTACATACAGATTTTGGTTACAATTCTCTTTAATTTGATATCCCACATGAAATTTTGCATTTTTTCAGAAATCTTGCCCCACTTTTGGGCCTCAGAGTTACAAAACTTTAAATTTCCTGAACTCTTCACCATATACAGGTTTAGGGTAAAGTCCCTCTTAATTTGACACGCCACATAGATGTTTGTGATTCTACAACTTTTGACGCATTTTTGCGCCCTGGAATCTCGAAGTTTTGAAATTTCCGAAATTGAATTTTCTATTCTGATTATGTTTAAAATTCCCTTTAATTTGATACATACGAATTATTGGGATTTTTTCAAAATGTTCACCCCCGTTACATTTATACCTCCCGCCACAACATTTTTTAGGGATCAATCACAATAACAATCAGGTTCCGAGTATGAACATGCACGCCCCGAGTTTTACGAAAATCAGTTGATGCATTACGAAAAGTTACCGTGAGACACACCCCAAACAGACAGACACAAATGCCAAACGTTCGAGTTAAAACAGAACTCGCTTCACTCGTTCAATAAAAACAGTGTGGTCTGGATATTATAACACACACACACACACACACACACACACACACACACACACACACACACACACACACACACACACACACACACACACGCACACGCACACGCACACAGATATGAAAATATAAAATAAGTACAATAAACGTGAAATAATTGTGAATTAACACAGAGCTAATCATTACTAACAAGATAACGTTGACTAAATACCAATGGTTATGTAAACTGCGACTGTTAGCCGCAGGTGTGTGTGTGTTACGTAATTGCAGGCGGTTGTTACAGTGTGACACGGCTGTCTGGCACCATGGAACAAACAATCTCATGAAGTACTCCGATATCCATTATGATCGCCAAGTACAGCTTATATTGTGGAAGGAACTTATATTGTGTAGGGTACAACTTAGGCTCCGTCATTGTGGAAGTTCGTAACCTTTGTAACTTCAGACGGTTTACGGATTCGGTTCAGTACCGGTATTTCTGACTATTTTAAGCGTCTAAAATTTGTTTTTAAGTAAACGCGCAACAAACTGTCAATGAACCTTCTCATCCAATGTATCTTATCGTATCAGATTTTTAATTAATATTAAGAACAAATTAAAACTGTTTCTAATTTAACGCTGAGTAATAAATTACTGTCGTTCAAAAAAATCTAATCAACACGCAAAACTTTCAAATATCCCTTCATTTTAAACGCCAGTCTTCTCGTTCTTCTTGCTCATATTTTGAAAACACAGATCCATTTCATTCGCAGTGGCGTACCTGCCAGACACGCAGAGCGCTCAATGCAGGGGGCCTGGGGACCAGGGGGATGGCGCAAACATTTCCTTTAATTTATTCCAAATGGGTAAAAACTACTGAACTTATGTAAACCCAAATTTCCCCGTATGTGTTTTTAACATCATATACAAATACACTTATATTTTTACTGTTATATTGCCAGTACCTAACGATGTATTTGGAGAGGATAAATAATTTGGTTAACTTCACAGTAGAGCGGTGATTCCAGTTAAGAATGCACCCATATCAGTTAAAACTGAATTTCAAGTAATGTTTTGAAATACAAAAATTCTAATTCTTCTAAAATAAAATGTCTTTGTATATCAGAATATTTTTCTTTAATTCCAGTGCCAATATTAGTTGTATACTATTGAAAATTATAAGCAGATGACAGAAAGTCTTAAAGGTGAAATAAATTTTCAGTTAGTTTAAAAATATGAGATTATATAATAAAGTATGCGATATAAAATTTAAAATAAACATTCACTGTCTTCATGAATTTAATAAAATTTGTACTTTTTTCAGAACGCATATAAGTTTAATAAATGACAAAATTGTAACTGATTACTAGTGGCATGTCTGATAATCAGTATTTTTTTAACATTGATCAAAGACATAAAAGATAACCTACTAATTAACAAATCAAAGTATTAATTGAAACAAAAGTTATATTTTATTAATTGAGTATAGCCCTACATCATACAAGAAAGAACAGTAATGAGTCGTCTAGTTTCAAAACCAGATAGCCTACATCCACTTTTTTCACATTCACATTTTTTTGCATTTTCCTATACTTTATTACCTTCTGCATATCCCTATCTACTTCACAAGTTTCTAAAACAGATACGTCCTTATTAAAATTGGAACTGAAATTGCTGGTTAGTTGCAAAAGCAGCTCTCCTGCAATAGTTTTTTAACTCTACTGAAAATTGTTATTTTTTGGATGTATCTGGTTTTGAAACTAAACGACTCGGTTATTCTGTTCACGTTATATAATTGTAGTAGTTGCAAAACTATAAGGGACTAGTATTCAAGAAGTAATAATGGCACGAAATAAGTAAGGGTATTAGGGGAGCCCGCAAAGGATTCCTGCGGGGGCCCAGAAAAAATAGTTATGCCACTGTTCATTCGTCCTCCAAAATGTCCTCCCTATAGCACATTCTTTTAGGAAAAGATGTGGCCATTAACGGATAAAATTAACCTGCTAAATGAAAATGTTAATTGTATAATCAAATTAACACTAACAGAAATATTTTCTCAAATAACAACAATAATTACTGTTATTGTAAAATGTATTTGCGCGCAGGCTTTGGACGGGCAATTATGATATTATTGGCAATCATTTTTTGGTGTTTTTTTTCAATCGTGTTTTTGATTTTTTTAAATCTTTTAAGTTTTTGATTTTTTATCATTTACATTTTTAAGTATATAAACGTTCAAAACACACACACATTTATCTAAAAATGAAACTTTTTCTTGTGAACTTACTGTTTATTCTCTTCTCGTCGAACGCGTTTCGGCGTACGTATTCGCCTTCTTCAGCTTAGAGACAGACTCGAGTGCTGTGAAAGAAGTGATGAATAATCAAGAAACGCGTTCGACGAGAAGAGAATAAACAGTAAGTTCACAAGAAAAAGTTTCATTTTTAGATAAGTGTTAGTGCTGTGAAAGAAGTGATGAATAATCAAGACAACACACACACATATTCAACATCGACATACTCCAGATTTAGAATGAAAGAAACAGCTTTTAAACATGATTTGAAATCGCTCCATGTTCAATTCTATTCTCGTACAGATATTTTTGGTGACCACCGCATCTGTTTCCAAAAACTGTATGTCTTTCGCCTTGGGTTTGGAATTCACAAGAGTGCTGTTGACTTTGTGATGCCATCCCTCAACAGCGCTGGTTCTCATGTTGTCCTTGGTAGCATGTCCAGAGCGATATAGGGATTTCTTAATTCTCCAACCATCGCTTTACAAAATAATCAAAAACCGCAGAGAGTCTCTCATTATCTGGAGTATCAGAATGGATCCCGACGAATCCATATTCTACATGTTCTGACTTAGGAAAGGCGACAGCTGCATACATCGTTGTGTGAAGTTGTACTTCTTCGTTTCCTCGGAATCCCTAGTGAGACCAAGTTCCTGTACTCCCTCCATAAACACTTCTTCAAATGCAAGAAAACAACCATTTATCTCTGCCATAAGAAAACTTCACGATGCGCTGATATCGCCGCGGCTTCGAAGTTAAAGTTGATTATGCGTGGTTTCCAATAACTCCAATTTTACATTTCTAAAATAGTACCACATTTTTATTTTTAACTGGATATGAGTAATTCAGAATTATTTTCTAATTTGAAACTTTTAAATAAATTTAAGTTAAAACCTTACTGCAAATACCTCAAATGCCAAGAACTGTAAATAAGATTCTTCAATCTATGTTACGAGTATTATGATGTTAAGTAACGTAATAGATAAAGTTAATATGTAAATTGATTTCTGACAAGAACAACAAGAGCGTGCTAGTTTTGTTGTGAAGTGATAGTACGTGCCCGGAAACTCCGGAACATTCCTGTTGTCCGCACTATTCGCGACACCAACGACATGACGACTCGGCTTCACTAATGATGATAAGTTGCAGTTTCTTTATGCTTATTGTGGTAACGTGGACTTTGACTTGATACGAAGACATCACTATACTAACGGGACAATCTGATTAGCGTACACGGACACAATAGAATATTCTATCACATCAAATCGCTTGGCACATAAACGTTCTGCGCGCGCGAACTATACCGTCTAGTATTACTCTCGATTTGGAGGATGACAATCGGCATCAAAGCAACTGTTACCGTGGTATCGTAGTAATTGATTTGTTATCTCGTATCCGTATAGTTACGTTGTTGACATGTTTCTGGACATGAATGCGTCGGTTCCGTTGAAGGCGATAACCTACGGATGGTGAATACCTTAGATCTTTGGTGAATACTAACTGTGGCAACACAACGGCAACATCTCATCTTACTAACGATGCAATCTGACTGGCGCACAGAAACAGTTCCGGGAAGTGCTACGATTCATGTCCACAAATATGTCAACAATGTAACTACACTGTTGCGAGATAAAAATAAATAAATACCACGGTAACAGTTGCTTTGATGCCGATTGTCAATACCCCTCCTTCTCTCGACGCATACATCGTGATGACATACAATGATGCCGTTTACGCCCTACTCGAGCCAGCTAAACGCTATTCCATTGTAGGCCGCGCACCACCAAGGGTCACATGCTCATGCTTTTACGGACGTGGGAGTAGTATCTGATGGTACGACACAGACGCTTACAAAAGTGTCTTTCTCGTTATGGTGTACGTTTTACTTTATTGGTCAGATGCACTGTCAATGGCAGCTAAACGTAAGACGCTACAAATATGGATTTGAAGGCGGACTGAATGAACAAGATGAGTGGGTAAAATAAGAATGAAGAGGTGCTCAAAATAATCAAGGAAGGTAAAAGAGTTCTGTGAGTTATCTAGAGAGACACGATTATTAGACATATTCTGGGGTCATTAGCAGTATTCTACGAACTAAGCAGACAAGAAACGAAAGACGAGATGACTGAAACTGATGGATAACGTACAATGCGGGGTTGAAACCTCAAGCGTGAAACGGAGACGAACAGGGACGGCAGAGGTATGGTGTTGCTGATATTACATATATGTTTGGTGACGTTACTTGCTTTTACTTATTGTTACATTTTAGTTCTACGTTTTCTTCCTCGGACAGTAACGATACAGATATAATAAGAATGGTAACATTACGCAAGCAGCATGCACACGACCTGCCATTACTTAACCTAATCGTTGGTTTCTATAGCGGTAATACTGTTACGTTTGTTTTTCGCCTATCTTGACACAACAGCTGTTGATCTTTCAACAAAGTTATAAACAACAAATTTATAATTTGGAGGATGGGATATTTTATCACTTGTTGCTTATAATTTCTTATGATTTTGGAACGGTGGGCTTGTAACCAAAAAGACCGTTGATCTAGCAACTTCTATACACCGAAACCTCACCGAATCTTGTGGGACGGATGATAACAGTTCATGCAAAACAGACGTTTCATCGTATTAGACCAACATGAATTGATGCGTACATCAACACTGTTTTTTGTTTTTTTTTCCTTAACACACGTCGTTTTATTTCTCTTAAAACCAAAGTTTTTGCCCATACTAAATTGAGGCATCGAGAGAGAGAGAGAGAGAGAGAGAGAGAGAGAGAGAGAGAGAGAGAGAGAGAGAGAGAGAGAGAGAGAGAGAGAGAGAGAGAGAGAGAGAGAGAGAGAGACCAAAGTCTTGACTCACCCCCGTTTGTACAGTACAGCCCGCCTGTAATGTTACAAACAAGCCCATAATTTACAACACAGTCCCATACAATACCCCTCCAAAAAAAATTCCAATAAATTATTTTAGAATTGAAACACAATTCACAAAAGAAATATTTAAACACGATAACACTTTTCCACTTTAACAACACGAATGTTGTATTTTATTTCATTATAACGATCCTGACACCTTATTCAAACCAGGTACACAAATTTCCGGCAACTTAAAAAGGTATAGTATCTGTTACAGTTGTTCTTATTTTAGTAAATTTCTACCTTCCCTTTTATCACCCGCGGAAAATAATTATGAATCATCGATAATAATTATGAATCATCGATAACCGTTTCTTAAAAAAAAAAAAGATGTTTATTTTAATAGCTGTGCTGCGTTATTTCTGTTTTCTCTGTCTCTTTTCTTCGTGTGCAGCATGTGTTTTTGCACTCTCGTTATCACCTGTCTCCACGTTAGCCCACGTACACATCACCGTAACTGCATGGAACCTTGCAGACGCCAAGAGTTGAAAGAGATATTGTCTTTCGCTGACGGTAACATTTAGCCTACATTCATAATCGACTTGAAAATAGGCTGAATGTTATGTTTCTTCAAAATCCGATTTTGACAGTAGTCCGACGTACATACGGTAAGTACGCGCGCCGACTTTGTACGTAAGCTTACGTTGGTACAGGGGACGATTTCAGTTTCCGTACGAGGTTTATTACTGCTCTGCGTAACTGCTCTGTGAAGGCTCGCCTGACTTCTATGTCGTTGTACCCATTACTGCAAAGCACTTTCCTTGTTGCGTAGTCCATTTTTCCTCGTCCGATTGTATTTATATATACTCCATCTGGGATTATACTGTTTTTTTTTTTTAGAGTGAAAAAACCTCCAATTTTTGCGATTTCCTCTTTAACGGTCGCTTTCTTTATTTAAAGACGTTATTCAGCCAGATATGACTCACATTATTTTCAAAGATCATGGATATCGACGACTTTGATGCAAGTAACATTTTTCAGTTTTAATGAATTTATATTCGTTATGTTTGCTTTTTTGGACGTATTCTTACCATAAACTTGAGTTTGTTTCGTGAAACAAAGTTTTTTCTTTGTGATAAGACTGACTGCAAAACTATAAACTGCACCTGCATCACTGTCTTCCTGTCTCTTACTAAATCATTTTTCCTTTTTCTATTATTTTTAATCCGTCAGTCTCGAGGAATCGTCGTTTGTCTGTTCTTTCCGTACTCTATTGTTAACTTCGTCTGGCCTGTCTAACTTCTTTGTAATTAATGTTTCTGTACGCAGTTACTGAACTGAGAGAGAAGTTTACTACGAAATTTTATAGGTCTAAATACTCTCCTCCAAAATGCTGCAAACATTTAGAGATTAGCAGAATATAAAGTTAAACCATTTAATTATTATTTTACTTCTGGAACCGTAATTCAGCTACTTAACTGCCCCCACGCTCACCCAATCTTTTCTGTCATTACACACTGCCTCCAGTTCCTGACAAACATTCTCCTGTCCTGGAGCCATGTTATAAACGAGACCATAATTTACAACACAGTCTTTCCCAACAATACCCCTCCAAAAAATTACAATAAATTATTTTAGAATTGAAACATAATTCACAAAAGAAATGTTTAAACAAGATGACATTTTTTCATTTTTACAACATTGCTACATTGCAGATACGAAAGTTTATATTCTATTATAAGTGTGCTGTCTGCCACATTTGTTACTGAACGATTCCTGGAGTGGTTCTCCCTTTCATAGTGGCCAAAAAACTATTAAAATAACTGTGAGTTTACCGACAACATAACTCGCACTAAGATAATGACTGTAGAAAATGTGTCACAGTGATGAAACTAGACGGATGCTCCATAATGACTGACGAAGTATTTATCTAAACAGACTCGAAATAATGATTTCTACTAACTTATGCAATCATGAACACAAATAAAGTGTAAGACGACCACAAATAAAAAAACAAAATAGGCCTACATTTCTCAGATCAGTTTTGCAGATACACGAATTAACCAGAATAATAGTAATCAGCCGACAATGAAATAAGTGCCTTATTGTTATTGCTAAGAAATGTTTCTGGAATTCTATTGCACCCACTTGTCTGTTCAGAGGATTCATCTGTCGGGATTATGGAATTTTATCTGTCGCACGGTAATTTTTCCGATAACATCGAAAACAGAAACACAAGGACAGGAAGAAAGACTTAAAAATAATTTTAAGAGTTTAGAGGTAAACGTCACGGTGTTCGGAACATCACTTCTAAACCCAAACGTTCTGGATTCCAGTTCACCTCAGTACAATAGTTCCACCAGGAGTCCCCCCAATAGGTCGATCGTTCAGAGCCGTGGGTCCCTGACAACGTTTTTGTGGTCAAAGGTAATCAAAATATCGTACAAAGGAGGAAATAGAGGTGCGCTACCAACTGCACTGTGTATATGGTGTAGACGTTTACAGCCATCAATACCTCGGTTCACGTATCAATTAAGCAGCTGCGAACAGCGCATACATTCCTTTGTATAACATCATGACATAATATTCATGATGTTCACGTATAATCAGATTCACGTAAATTAATCAGATTCACGTACAGAATTTACAAGACTACCGATACACTTAAGGCATGTGATACAGAAATCTAGAACCTTAACACATCACTTGGGTTTTGGGAGTTCAGAAGGTTTATAGACATAGCGGAACGAGCAGATGGAAAAATTCACACATCTTTCCTCCTACGTTACGGTTACTGAAAAGGATGCTAACAGAAAGATCAAAAGGCTGCAAAAGGACACTCACGCGAGGCGCGGCCCAGAGAAAGGCTTAAGGTTTCATGAAGAGATCGCAAGCAACTAAGTTTCAGCATATCTATACACAGAATCGGCTGTAAGCGTCACTGCCGCCACAGAAGAGAGAAATAAGAAGAAAATTTTGAAAAATTTTGTCAGCGTGGATACTGGATACTCGCAATCCAGTAGAAGTCTGTTGGCGCTTTGATTCACAATTTACTACGTGACGATGGTCTTGCATCATCTTTGGTTTAATGTAATACAAGTACACTTCATCACGAGTACATAAAACGTCGCGAGAAAATGACACGGACAGAAAGTTAACAATCGTTTCCCAATTCCGTAATGTAATTCTTCAGTGAACGGGGTACAGTACACATGTAGACTCAAACTTATAAAACACTTAACACGTCTAAACGTAACGATATTTATATCAAAAGAAAGTTATAATTGGTAAGTGATCTCAGCACAATAAATACGTACAACAATCTCACAGTTACAAGTAGAGCGGTATCTATAAAAACAAAACCCTTATCAGAGTAATACTTCGATATCGAGGGAATATTACACATTCTGAGTTCAAACTTTTTGAGGCCGACTATTTCGATTAAGAAAATTTGTGTTTGCGGATCAGACTGCGAACTCGATCACTTGAGTCAATACTTCTGACCACGTAGGTTCTTTGGACTAAGAGTAAACTACTGGAGTGACGCTTTGACTATTTAACAATCTTGTACCTCGTTTCAATAAAAAGTCGCACTAAATCATCGTTCAGTTGTTTTACAAAAAAGAATACATTTACAAAAAAAGTACACATTTTTTCAATAGCCAAAGGTTACTTCTGATTAAATTATACTCGTTATAATTTTGTATTCCGACTATGCAGTCATAACATTGGTCTAGAGTACGCTGTTGTAATCGTTTCAGACTAGCCTAACGTTCTTCATTCCAAGCTACAACGTGTCACACTATCCAATAATAAAATTATACGCTGCAATTGTTTTGCACTTTTAAATTAAATTCTTACAGCCAGTCTTCAAAATTCTGGACGTCATCCACGCTTTTTTCTTAGCATGTCAGCTAATACCTAGTAATATTTCTTCAAATTCTTAAAACACATTACGTTTTAAATGATTTTCCGGTAACCAACGATTGCTCTTTTCCGCCTGCAACATAACATAACCGTTAGTCTTTTTTTAGCCACCTTTAGACGCTTTATTTTGCACTGTTAAAGATTTATTTGGTACATCTCTAAAATATAATCCAGTCTCATCAACGTTGTAAATGTCACTTAATTCGTATTCTGCCATGATACCCAGACCATGTCTTGGTGACCTATCTTTCCGGTTACTGCCTTCATTAACAGGCACATCCGCACCTTCACCCGCAATTGTTTTGAACGATATGTTGTGCCTCTTTCTAAAACACACCAGCCACCCATTATTTGCTACAGAATTTTCGACTTTAATTTCAGTGGCAATTTCGAGTGCTTTCTCCCTTAACATACTTCCACTAACTGGGATTTTTTTGGCGCACATATTTAAACCACTCGTAAAGAATTTTATTTACTTGTAGACACTTTTTGATTCGCGTTTTCTTTCTTTTCCCCAATTCCTACTCTTTTAAAATTAGGTCTTTATTGGTTATTATGTTGTTGATCTGTATTCTTCGGCATCTGTAAGTTTCCTCGTTGAAACACCATTACTACTTTCAAAATAACACTTCGCTTAGTTTCTAAATTTAAACATACTGTTCCTTTGTTACTCATTTTTGGCACGCTGTTAAAGTACGTTTAAATTACACTACAAATCACGAGAACACTTCTTAAGCACACGCGAAACGTTATAACGGTTTCAACAGTTCGGAACGTTTGCATATCACCACTAGTGTTACTGTTACTGTCAGTGTGTTCGCGAATCACTTAATACTGTTTCAGCGTTATGGAAACTTCATAGCGTATTGTGTACAAATAACATTTTCTTTTAAAAGTACGCAGGTACATATGGCTATGTCGTTTCAGTTGGTCAGATATATACAGTACTTAAGACAAAATACTTAAGTCTAAAGTAGTTATTTTGTCTACTGTAGCTATTGTATTCCAAATGACTGAACATCTAATAGGTGACCGTTTAATGGAGGAGGAAATTACATTGATCTTACGGAAAATAAAATCCGTTCCTCAGAAAAGTGCCCGTTCATAAAGGTGACCCCTGAAAAAGGTGGCCGGTTGGTCAAGTTTTACTGTATCTGTTCTTCAACAATTTTCTCAGTCCCTTAAGTTTAACATATGCACCGAACTTACTGAACATTTTCGGGCGTCTCTCTCTCTCTCTCTCTCTCACACACACACACACACACACACAGCGCGCAGACACAGAGTCTAAGAATTTAATCTTTTTTACGAAACTGAATTTATATTTGTAAAAAGTAATAGCGAATTACACGTAATTATTCTTCTTCTTCTTCTTTAACTTCCTTGTTAGGACTCTGTCCTGTTCATCCATTCTTGATATGTGTTCATTCCATATCCTTCTTCTGCCATGTACAATTCTTAGGCAGTTCATCTTTTCCCATTTTGCAATCCTGGTCATTACCGTATTATCCATCCAATTCCGAGGCTGTCCGTTGCTTCTTTAGAGCCATGCATATTTTTCCAGTAGATAGGTGGCTTATCTTGTCCAACAACCCTCCTCCTTTATCGGGGCCGATAGTGGTATCCAATGTGCTACTCAATACACACATTTTCGTTTACCACAAGCGGAATTTACATATAATTATTTTATAAAACGTATATTACTGAATCATTACCTTTTTCTACTGAGACTGAGACAAGCCCATTTATCAATTGACATCTCATAAATAGTCACATGGTGTAGGGCGCACTGCTCTGAAAACTAGAGCAGGCATGAGTTTGTTCTTATCACGCCTGGCACTTGACACATTACATTAAGTCGAATGGCTTAATTCTGTTTAGCCTTCGCACAACCCTTCGGTATTGTCAAGAAGTTGCAGCACCTCGACAGTCTGGTGTTTATGCAGACGTTTCTCATTTTTCTTGGCGAATCGCTGAACTTCGTCTTCGACTAAAGTATTCTTCAGATTCCTGTGGATATCTTCATTTCGTATGTACCATAGGGCATTAACAATACACCTCAGTACTTTGTTTTGAAATGTCTGGATAATTTTTATATCACTTTTCTTCGTGCATCTCCACAGTTGCAAACCATATGTTCAGGCAGGTTTAAATCCTATCTTCAACAGTTTATTATGTACAGACAATCCGGAATGTCGCGCGAGGAGTCAGTACATTTTTTTGAATTTCTGTTTGAAAATTTTGGAAATTCATAAAAATTATCACTAAACAAGACACAATAACAACTACGTACTCGTACTCAGGCACAAGTGTATATCTACATACTTATCTCTGTCTGTACAAATGTACGTATAAGTGTTCATGTACGAGTGTACACACAGTTATATTCCCAAAACCCTAAGCAACGTCCATCCATCCAATCCATTGCAGCCTCTATCAACAGAACTTACCCAGAACACTCACAGACCTTCCTTCCTCATTAACCGTCGTCTAACTACTGCCGATGAGTCTCCTTCTAGGAATCCTCCCAGACACAGGAACACCTAAATACACACATCACACATACTCTACCTTTAATCATTCTTGATCTCCTAAATAATTAAATTTTCCTCTCATCACGCCCTATCATTTACCCTCTTCTTTGTGTCCCCCGTGACACCTGGACGCCGCATTGACGCTTCCCTGCAACTTTAGCGTCCTGCGCTAGTCGACTCTGTCTTGGGTAGTGACACGTGATTGCAACACATACAGCCTTGGAGCTGAACGCACATTTCAAAAATTTTGCAAGGACATGTTTAATGAGCGTAAGAATATTTTTAATTATACTGGTACACGTTTTACTTATTTTGTTACAACGTTCTTTTAACACTGTATTACACGCGTAAATAAATTCAGTTACTTGCTTTGAAAACATAAGTTAATTGTAAAATTGTTTAATAAACTATTTCAACAGGAACGACAATATGCCGTTATATTGTTACTGTGATGATATCTGTTTTATGTAACGAACAGACTTGAGATTCTATTCCACTAAATATTCGTGTATACCAGACAAAAATATACTTACGTCTACTGTAGGTGTCCACAATTATGAAATATATATTTATTAAAATGACAAGGGAAAGAAAGCACGTGTATAAATATCACAGGTATGACAAAATATCCCATAAGCACTGCACATTCCTATAGTTTACTCAGTAACTCTGTTGATAATTATATCATCATCATCATCAACATCACGGATTAGGTTCTATCCTGAACCTGTTCCGGAATTTATAAATGAGGTAAATAATAAGGATACAAACTTACAATTTAAAGAAGAGATAGGAGGTAAGAAAATAAATTACTTAGATTTAAACATAGAAATTAAAGATAATGAGAAACTACAGTTTGGGATATTTAGGAAAGAGTCGTATTCTGATATAATTATAGCAAGAGAGTCTTACCACCCTTATAGATATAAAATGGCTGCAATTAATTCATTTTGTTACAGAGCTCAGAAGTGTTTAAAAGAGACCGAATCAAAAGATAGGGAGTTAAAAACGATAAAGGGAATTGTAAGGAATAATAATTATAACACCAACATAGTGGATAAAATTATGAAAAGGGTTAACATACAAAAAGCTAAAATAGAACCAGAACAAAAGAATTATGCAGGGTCATTGACATACATAGGTTCACATACTAGAAAAATTATAAAATGTTTTAATAAATACGGAGTAGATATAGCTATTAAAAAATGTAAAACGGTATTCGATAAGATAAGGAATAAAAATATAGAAAAAATTCCAGTATTACAGAAAAGCGGAATTTATAAATTAAAATGTAAAGACTGAAACAAAGAGTACCTAGGTGAGACAGGACGAAAATTCGTATGCAGGTTGTCTGACCACAAACGTGGAGAAGGTAATAGAACAACCAATTCGTTATATGCAAGACATTTCATAGAAGACAACCATAAGTTTGTTAATCCTTTGGAAGACTACGAAATTGTAAAAGTAGTAAATAACACAGTTGAAAGGAAGCTGAGGGAGGAGTTAGAAATATTGAAAGAAAGAGAAAAAGGGTTAGACAATTTAATTAATACTAAAATTAAATTTGATAATGAAGAAATATTTTATAACATAATTAAGAAGTAAATGATAGAGGACAGATAGGTAAGATTAAGAATTAAATTGCATAGTACTAATTGGATGTTTTAAAATAAGGGTGTGTGACTGACCCACGTGTGTAGAGAGGAGACGGGTAGGTTTAAAAGGAATGCACGCACGCGCACGCACACACACACAAGGAATTTGCTAGAAAAATATGTAACTGTCCAGATGGAGGGACAGGGCTCAGGGGGTGGGGAAGGGACATTTGAATTATAGCTTGTTGTGTGTGAGCAGGGTGGGGTGAGATGTGGGTGAAGGGTTTGTTTTTCACGTTGTTTGTCTCAATTCCGATCTGATGATGAGCTGTGAAGCTTGAAAGCGCTAATCGGGATAATTTTTATATAGTGGTGTGCAACAGTGATCATTCTGCTTTTAATTAGATACATCACATGAATTTTTGCGATCTTATCAAAATTCTGACCACCTCAAATCTCCCCCCCCCAATCTTTGGGGGGACCAATCCCAAAAACAGTCAGGTTCTGTAGGATAAAAGTATGGAAAGCATGCCAAGTTTTTCGAAAATCGGTTAATGGATTCAAAAGTTATCGTGAGACAAATGCCCCACATAGACAGACAGACAAATCAAAAAACGGTCGAGTAAAAACTGAGAATTCGTTTAGCTCGTTCAACAACGTACACTGCTTTTGAAACTAAAGTTTTTTTGTATATCTTTATTTGGAAATGGAATTATAGGGATACTGTCAAAAACAATGTTGAAACCATTTTACAATCTACATTGACAAAAGCGCTATTCACAATGATTGTGTGTGTGTGTGTGTGTGTGTGTGTGTGTGTGTGTGTGTGTGTGTGTGTGTGTGTGTGTGTGTGTGTGTGTGTGTGTGTGTGTGTGTGTGTGTGTGTGTGATCACCTTTAATCAGCTTTTAACGTTTGAACTCTTTTTTCTTTTCTTTTTATTTTGTTCTTTGTGGAGAATACACATCCTTCAGAAGATATCCGCTACAAGCTCTTCAGACCGTCATGTCATCAACAGAGATTCCAAAAAAATAATGTTTACAATCATTATTTTAATAACTCACTGTTGCCTGTAGGATACGCCTACTGATTTTAATTCAAAACATTAGAACATTTTCTTAAGACATCAAAAATTTGAAAAAAAAATCTTGTTTTTTTGTTTTATGTAATCTTGCATTGTTGGTGTCTCATGACTCCGTTTCCAATTTCAATGTGACCAGACATGGTTTTTATCAAGTTTTTCGAAAGAGTTAAAACATAATAAATTTCCCTGGTTAACATACATAATGAACTGTTCTTTTCTTATTTTACAGATATATACAAATTAAAATCAAGTCTGTTACTAAGCAACATAATTATTTAGTATCAAGTTAATATAATATAGGCAATTATGTAAACTGTATGAACGCGCACGCACACACATATGTATGTATGTATGTATAGCATGAACTGTACGTGTGGAAAAACTACACAGATCTTCATTTTTTATGAGACAGAACTCAACAGTTATCTCCATGATATTACGTGGCATACATACCTACAACCTCATATCACCTGTTTTTATATTTATATTTGATGTGCAACAACCTGCTGATGGAAACTCGCACTGAAGTTAGAATTCAATCTACTTTCTTTTTTTTTAATTGGGTGAAAAGTCTAGTGATAAGGTAGTGACCAATAACAGTATCCGACCATGTGTGACAACTCACACCTGATTTTGTGTGATGTGTAGACAATGACGAGTTCAAAAAGCAATCACAACTCGGGATAAACGCCAGGCGCATGTACACGCCATCGCTATTTACAGAACATTAATTTTCTTGAATTATTAAACACACGTTACGAAACACGCAAATGTTTACACGTAATATAATCGATTATTAGCATATAAGGTGACAGGTCTGGCCTTCACAACGTTACAGCATTGTACGAATTGTAACAACTACCAAACATACACACAAATTCATTACCAGTTAGTCGGTGCAGGCCATCCCAGGAACTTGTCAACGGGCTCCTCCGGAAGAGAGCCGTCGATCAGACTTGGATCCATATCTAAGATCATTTTCAAATCTTCGTCGATTCCGATGTTCACTCGTACATAATTGCTGCTACCGTTGCAGTCGACGGCGGAATTCGCTAGTTTCTGCGGTATCGGCAAGGGAGGACGGTGTGCTGGCCCAGGTACGCTGTGGGCACGATGATACTGTGGCATGCATGGCGCAGACATCCCCGACACCGATACCGGTACGTTCATGATTCTGTCCATTCTTTCTATGATGTCCTGAAACTCGTCCAGCTGCGAAGCGGTTATTGTACTCATTTTACATATAAGTAACGTCACTTAAACAAAATCGTGTAACGTGTATACAAATTCGCGGCTCGATGCACCTTGATTCACAAAATTCTGTTACACAAACACGCGTTTTATTACCAAACAAACTCGCAGTTTTTACGGACACTAAAAGTATTAGGAACTCGCAAGTTACGATTAACTAAATCACACAATATCACAACTGAAAATACCTGTTTCGCGTTTTCGCTTGAGCAAATCGTTTATTGTTTTGAAAATATTCCACTAAACCTGACACTGAACGCTCTGAAAGAACAGATGTCGATGACGGTTTTTATTTAAAATTAGCTCCACCTTTGCGCGTCGAAGCCAATATACGAACATTACTGACTCATGCTGAATACTGTGATCTGTGAACGGCATTTCGAATCGAAAAAAGCAAAATAATTATATTTATATTCATTAACGCGAGGCTATAGCTCGGACGGCACTGGCGCGAAATAATATTATGAATTCGCGAGACACTTCGTTCTTCACTTTTTAAATAAACAAAACCCTCAGACTGTCGTTTTAGAGGGGAAAACGTGAACACGCTAAACCCGAACCTCTCGTACTGTTTGATTTATTTTCTTCCAACTTAATGTTGCGCCTCATCCCCTCCTCTTAATACCGTGAGTTATTTCCGTTCTTCATACCTCGAGCCAAAAACAGTTGACTTCTGTGGCGCATTCCGACTCGTGAAGGTGAAATTTTTCATAACAGCGTCGAACAAAAAGTCCCCTCGCCGTGCCTTTCGAATTCGAAAATTGAAAACAAAGTTTCGCCTGCAAGTTCCTAATTCGTCTAATCCTTCATACAGTTCAATTCCCGACCTTTAAACAGACGTTTTTAGTTTTCGCTTTCCTAACACGAATAAACAACAGAAGTTCAACAGAGAAGAACATGAACGTCGCAAAAAGGATATAGCTCCTCTTCTGTCCTTATCACTGAACGCAAGGCAATACAGAACCAAACTGTCAGAGTGTGTAGCTTTCTGATGAAAGACAGTCGTTTCTACAAAATTAAATTAAACATTTTACGCCTGTAAAGCATCATTGCGTGAGACATATATTTGTATCCCTAACTGGTAATTCCATTCTATACCAACCCACCGAGTAATTAATGTTTTGAACATTGAAATACTTCAGAGAGAAACGTAAGGTAAGGACGGCGGCAGGGTTTGAATTGCTTACTACCAAGTGGAGTAGGTTATTAAGAAGAGAAACCGGTCATTAGCCTCTAAAACAAAAAATACAAAAGTATAGTTTACACTCACTTTGAAAAGTAAATCCAAAAAGAATGTACCAGCGTCAGGGGCGTTCGGTACTGACCGGTACAGATGTACGGGGGAGGGGGGTTCACCCTATGACGAACGGGACCGGATTCCCCTCCACAAAGAATCGAACATAGTTGACGAATTCTGTTAATCTCTTACGTTTTAGATTATTTTATTATTTTGCAGCTGTGTACGCTGATATTGTAGTAACTGTTTTTTAAATATACAAACAGGTTTATGATACACGATTTGTGTACATGTTTGAAATACGAAATATAGAGAATCAATCCAGTAAATATCTTGTAAACAACGTTTCAATAACGCGTATTTTTATTGTGTTATTACTGTTTGTTTTAATTGTATTGATTTCACGATATTATTACACGTTTTCAGCCACTTTAAAGATAGTAATGTTGATTAGTCTGCACTTGTTTTTCTTTTGTATGAAGCCGACTCGATCGGAACCCCCTCCCCCCCCGACCAAATTCTAGATACGACACTGACCAGAGTAACTGAAACAATTGCGTATACAGAGAATACACAATACATAAAGGGTACGTCTTTGAAATTTATTACAAAACCTAATAATGATGTTCCACTTTACAAATTTCGTAAATTTACACGTCTTTTACTTTCCTCCCTATGACAAACATATAATGGCCGTATTTTTGGGGTTTTTTGAACACACGATTATTTTTTTTTACGTTAATCTTAAATTCTATAGTAATGTAAAGAAGTGCCAATGTTTGGAGGCATATTTTGCAGGTGAAAAATACTTTTATTTGACGTTTTAAGAATCAAACCTTTATTTCTCTGATAAGTTTACATTCCCAAATGTGTAATTTATTTATCATGCATTAATATCGCGAATAAACTTTGTTTGATTTCTACGACAGGATGTGGTTGTACAAAAAGCAGTAGGAATGAAATTGGGTCTTCCTCGAAGCGTATCAGAACAGAACAAAGCACAAGCGTGCTAAACTCGGACACCAATTGACAGAACAAAGTACAGATAATAAAAACGTTACAGTGTTCGTGTCTACAGACATAATTAACACAAATTTCGTTTCTTTGTAATTAATTTATTCATATTTGCCTGGAATCAGCGCCCCCCCCCCTGCAAGTTAGTAGATAGCGCCCCACATATAATTGTTTGGTTATTCCCGTCATGACTTAATTTGAGAATCGGTGTTTTGATAACTGAATCCCTTAAAAAATAAGTGTCTGGAAATTATTCCCAAGAGACGTTTAAATAAATAATAAGAAAACAAGTTATAATAACCGGATTTATCATTTTGTCCGTTTATCGGACTGACCGTCTGTCCTAATAAAATCGGTTAGAATGTAATAAAATAGAAAAATAATTTACTTCAATAAATGCTGATACAAAATTCCCTCAAAACGAATCAGTGCTCGTAGAGGAAACGAGATTGTAAGCATTACAGAATTAAAATAAACTTTTACATTAAATAAATATAGTTTTTACGATATGTAAGCGTTACTTATTAAATTACAAGTTTAATTAGTTGCAATAAACAGAATATAACATGATGATCACAATACAATTTATAATGTACAAAATTACGAAGACGTACCACGCAAAACGTACAGGAAGTCTACTTTATTTCACTGAAATTTTAATTTTCTTAATTCTACACAAACCCTACTTAAAAAAAAAGAACACGTGGATTAAATAAAATAAATTTATTATTAAAAAATGGTACAGGACCAAATTGCCATTTTAAAACTCCATTCTCCGGGATTCTGATGCAGAAAAGGAATCAATCCGAAAATTTGAGTATACTTTTTACTCACTCTCCCGCCTTTCTGACGGTAACCCTTCTAAGTTACCTTATCCGCCAAAGTCTCATATAAAGGAATATCCGGCAAAGTAGCATTTAAAAATCTGTCAATCGTTTATACTTCATGATTAACTTGTTGAAAAGCAATCAGGCATTTCCCATTCTTTCTCATCCCTATTCTCATCCCATTTCTTTACCCTATTATTACGATTGCCCCCCCCCCCCCAGCAGTTGCGGGCACTGCGAGTCCATATCGCCGCCACTGCCTGGAATAAAATGACACGTCGTGATTATTTTAAACCGAGCTTAACCAATAACACAAACGATACTGATCAAAACTTCAACTGGCAAATGCCGACGAAATCCCTACCTGTTTCACGTTTTTAACATAGGCCCTACTCTCTCCGATACATTAGCCGTGGTAGCTTCTATTCGTTACTGTACATTGTTTGTTTTTCGTTTAATTTGCACGTTTCCCTATCACGCAATATTAACGACGACATACCAAATGTTCTGACAGAACTAGAGTTCTGCGTATAACGAGCTGCTTCCGTAATTATGTTTATCGTCGCGTAACGTTCAGAATGACGGGCACCCAGCTGTCTCCTTTTCCGCACATGTGACATAATTAGCAGCCCTTACGAGTCTCATTTAAAATTAACTTACAACTATTTTTAATTGTGATACATTACCGGCAACATTATTTAATTTAGCTCTCCAGTAAGCAGTAGGAAACTTGGGACTGAGGGGACATATATTTCAGCGAATGAGGCAGATGGGTGCATATGCAGATGATGTGGTGCTGGTAGCCAGAAATGCAGACACTTTAAAAGGAACCTTTGAAGAACTGAAAAGAGAAGTCCAGAAAGTAGGACTCTATGCCAACGAAGGAAAGACAAAATGTATGAAAGTGCAGAGGGAAGGAGAAGAATTTAAAATCTCAATGTAGGATGGCATACTTTCCAAACGGTCCGAAAATTTGGGTGCCTCCATAAACAATGAGAAAAAAATCAGCAATGACATTGCAAATCGCATAATGAGTGGTAATAGAGTGTTTTATGCCCACCAGAAAATTTTCAGATCCAGTTTAGTCAGCAAAAGAACCAAACTTAGATTATACAAGACCTTAATAAGACCAGTTGTGACGCATGCTACGGAGACCTGAACACTACTTAATTTAAGAGTCTTTGAAAGAAGAATTCTAACAAAAAATCTTTGGACCAGTGAAGGGAGGTGAAGAATGGCGCATACGGAACAATAGGAAATTAGAGGAAATTATAGATGGCGAGGACATAGTGAGGTTCATCAAGTCTTTGAGGATAAGCTGGTTGGGACATGTGATGCGCATGGAGGACGACAGAATGCCCATATTAATTCTTAGAGGGACAATAGATGGGCAAAGAAGGAACGGAAGGCCTAGAAGAAGGTGGCTACAGGACGTAGAAAATGACGTCAGGAGGATGGGTATCGGGGACCGAGGTGTTTGGAGGCGACTAGTCGGGAGGCCAAGGCTCATCGTGGGCTTAGCGCCAGACGCATGAATGAATGAATGGACTCATTTTTGATATTTACATGACTACGAAGACGTGCCGATGACAGGAATAAACGCATGCTAAAAGTAACTGTCAATCGCTGAAGAATGACTCAGGGTCAGTGCAACCGTTCACACGTGCACTACAGCGGTTAAAAGATTACACTTTTCAAGACTCGTGTAGTAGTCAGCGCATGGCAGCAGCTGGAGCAGCGTTATAGTGTCTGTCCCCAAAACAATGGCTACGTCTTCCTGCATCAGATTGACACAGTAATGTCCGAGACGCCACATTTAATAACCATTTACATTTAATTTTTATTATTAGTATTACGCACAGACGATGAAGTGTTCTAGTCTGGCCAGTAATCCCGTCTTGTACAACTAACTGCATACCGCAATGAACAACCAGTATCTGCAAAACGAATCTTATGGGCCTACCGGATCGAAGCGCGACGTTGCTGACTACTACATACAGGTATTCAACAGATTCCAAAAATTATGAGTTAGCGAAATAACTAATCCTATATCCAGTGGTGGCGTGCCTAGGCCACTGGAGGTCCAGGGCGGATTTCTTTCTGAGGCCCCTCCTCCCATAAGACGGATGTTTATAATCCAATTTATCTGTAAGTAATACATAGCAAAAACACTTTACTGTTATATATTCACTGTCTAATAACTGTATTGATACATCTAGTTAGGAAACTTTATAAGAAGCTGTAGTAATGTTTGAACCAAAAATCCACTTTCATATTGTAAACACAAAATTTAAAGAAATAGCAGAAGTAGTACTATTTATAGCTGCAATAAATTTATTATAATACTTTATAATATACAATAAACTTATATACCGGTACTGAAAAAAATTATCATTGCTGCAAACAATATTTAGAAATTTTTTTTCAAGACAGCAGTATTACTGCAAATAAAGTGAACTTTCTAAAATGGGCGTTATCTAGTCTTGGCTTCGGAAAAATTTTTCTTATTGTATTCTTATTTTCTTGTAATTTGTTTTCGATCGATAAAAAGTCCATTTAGTCTGAACTGGCTCATGGTTAAGCGGAAATAATTTTTAATGAGCTATCGCCCGGTATTTCATTCCGCCGTTTATATTTTCCTACCGTGGCACGGCCTTCTTCAGTCGCTGCCGCTGCCGTTGCCGTCCGTGCTGTTTGGGGTTCAATTTGTGACTTCCGACTGTGTGGTGAGGCATTGACGCCAGGTACAACTGACGCTTCTTTTTTAGTATTAGAATATATTTATAATAATAAACTTACCTTTATAAGTTTTTTTTAATATCTGTTAACATTTTATGAAGCAGGGTTATAAGGTAGATTTCAGTACAAAAAATCTTTGGAATCGATCGATTAAATCCTGGACCTCTCGTAGTGTTGCGTTTCAGGACGTGACAATAGAACATTTGCAAATGAATTAAAAACTTTACCAAGAACTTAATTTTCCAAATCAGTGGAGGCCCCCTACTGAGTTGAGCCCGGGGTGGTCCCCCCCTTTGTCCGTTACTGCCTATATGGACGATATGTTCTGTGATCGACAAGACTGATGAACATCTCAAATTACCTCAATACGTCCGCAATCGATGTAAGAACGTAATGACGGCGAAACGTCGTTTAATTCAAATGAAAATACGTACAAGCAAACGCGCGATAATGTACACAATAACATTTGTTCAGCGCAACGACTACGCTTGCAGCGATCCGAGGTCACAATAATGTATTTCCAGTGAAAAAATACTTTGTTGCTTTGATAACAGCTGTTTCCTGATTATTAACAACTGCGTTCTACGGTATTTGGCGGCAATTAACAAACTATTTACTTTATGTCGTAGCAAACGACGCACATGACAAGAAACGTATCCGCTGTACCTTCTGGCTATCAGTTGATTCCGCAAGTGCCAACACTTCGTTGCTTATTACTGTATTCTTCACATCTTGTTCATCAGCCCCGTTCTTTACAAGTCGAAAAAATAATAAATTTGGTATTCTATATTAAAAGTATATTTTACGATTGGCAATGTTTTTTAACCGTCTACTTCTTAGCAGCTGATAAGTACAATTGGAGGTCTCATTTGTTGTAGTGTGGGCGGGGGAGATTTATTGATAAGAGGTTGTCAACTGTTTAAAACTGGTTTGCAAACGTGCGACACCGTTGTTACATTCGGTTTCAAAAAATGCAACGTCTATGCAGTTTAATCAATGTCATATATATAACATGTTTAGCTTAGTCCTCCTCTCGAAACATAGCTAGAATAAGCGACGTGTTTGTCAGTGTACTGAAGGCATGACATACCTAAGGCACCTGTACGACGTGGTTTTAAATAATATACCTCAATTTAGTATTATGTTTTGCAAATGTATACCAACGCCAAACACGAGGCAGTTGGTGCAGCCTGTTTGGTTCATTGTACATCACATAGCGGGATTGTTGGAAGATACTTCCTGTACGTCTGAGCTTCCTAGACGACAAGCAAAACTGATCCACATCCTTTCTGCCGATAGTGCCTTTACAATTATTGATATGTAGTGAAACTGCTCACAGCAAATTGCAAGTGGACTTTCCAAATGAATGATCATTTACTGAGAAAGCATTACTCAGACTGCATAAGTACGCTTACATTACAAGTGGTATATCTCCACGATTTATGACAAACAAATTCTGTCGTAGCCCAGGACCCGATCGAGATGGCTATTACCCGTTTATCACATCAGTAAATAGGGATTACAATACTCTGGGAGCACACAAAACAAGAGTTCTCTCACATATAAAAAGAACGGATTTTGTTTGAAAACTGTTGAGAGAATGAGTTTTCATTTTCAGTAATCCATTCGACTTGGGGAATCCCTATATACATGTTTCAAATAATAAGAACATTTTAAAATTACAAATAGGAAATAGACCTTTTCCAATCTTTTGAAACATGACACTAAAATTTACTTTTTATTCTTTTGGTAAAATGTAAAATGTTTCACTTTGTAGCCCGATTAAGAATTAAATACAACTGCGATTCTTCTTATTAATATATGCCGTTTTATCATAAGACGTTTGTCTTAATGAAACTTCGTCGCAGAGAGCACTATTTTTTTCCGGTGTTAATGCAGTACAACGATAAAGAACGTGGAAAAACGATTAATACAAAAAGTTAAATTAGCATACATAATATATTGTACGAATTATTTACTGTTTACCAAATTAATTACTTCTTAGTCGAAATGTGGACCAAAAATTAATTCTTGAAAGTCATGTTGTCAGACATTCCATATATATTCCTAACAGATACGTTAATAAAATTCCTTGGATTATAAATACAAATATATTGACTACAAATGGGTGGTGGGTGTGTGCGTGTGTGTGTGCGTGCGTAAATAAATGTGTATTCAAATACCGTATAATGTGTGCGTTTACATTTATACAAATAAATAATTATCTCTAAGAATGTACGTAAGGTGCATATTACAAATATAAAATTAACTTGCAGAAGAATTTTATTATTTTGATAATACAATAGGCCTATAATAGTATAGCATTATTCATATAAATATATTTATATATTTGCATACATTTAAATATTTCAAACACTTTTTGCTACAGTCCGTTTCTTGATGTATATAATATATTTAATATTTATACTGAAATTACCTCAAGATATGGAAAAAAAATATCTTGAGGTAATTTCAGTATAAATATTAAATATATTTAAATATTTATATATTGATTATAAAAACAAATTATATTTATATTCATTATTTCCATATATATATTCCTTTATTAATATATTTATAATTATATTTGTGTTTATAAAAGTACGGGTCTATATTTAAAACAAGAATTTTCAGTTTTTTCTGTAGTCACAAATATAAGCGAGAAATACGATTAAAAAGTTGAGCGTTCTTTTAGGGTCTCACCATACACGACAGAGGTTTATTTCTTTTAAATCTATAATATATTTGCCAAAGCCCACTCACTGACTCATCACTGTATCTCAACAATGACAAGGCCTAGAAAGATGAAACTTTACATAGATATTCACTAGATACTGTAGATGTGCAATAAGACGGGGTTTGGCAAAATTCAAAATTTAAGGGGGGTTTTGGAGGGGTCAAAGTGACCGATTATTCTCATACTCACTCACTCACTCATCACTGTATCTCAACAATGACAAGGCCTAGAAAGATGAAACTTTACATAAATATTCACTTGATACTGTAGATGTGCAATAAGACGGGGTTTGAAAAATTCAAAATTTTAGGGGGGTTTTGGAGGGGTCAAAGTGACCGAATATTCTCATAAGAAATACATGACAGTTAAAACGTGACAACTGTTAGGCAGCTTCTAGATGAGATAGAAACATGAAATTTGTTCTACAAGTTAACTTAACCCTCTTTTAAAGAACAAAAAGGTCAATCTTAAATAATTTTAATTAAAACTACCCTAAAGAAATCTATAATATATTTGCCAAAGCCCACTTACTCACTTAGTCATCACTGTATCTCAAGAACAACAGGGCCTACAAAGAAAATATTTCCGAATAAATTGATTCAAAGTTGTAAAAGGAGCGTAATAAATATATAGAAAACATTTGTCGGTAGAAAACAATATTATACGATATATTAACTATTGTCTTAAATAAATATTAATAAATTATGAACACATGAATTTTATGCATTCCTGCGATAAGAACGTGTTCCCAGAAGTACTATCACACAATTTACGTAACATATTTGTTTACGTTGCAATGTAGTCCATAAAGAGTTGTTATGTTTAGTCTGGAAGGACTACAGACCACCATAGTACACATACATATTTGCCATACATACAAAGTATTACATACATACATACACAATACATATACAGCCATACATATATGTATGTATGTATACATATATGTATATGTAATATGTAATATACACATATGTACATATATACAACCCCCTACATACATATAAGAGGGTATCTGGCATAGTTCACTCCACTTATCAGTCTGCCTGCAGAGCGTTGGGTTTACTTCAAGATGACAATCATTGGGACATCACCTTGGAGGAAGCTGCTCTGTCGGAGTCACCACAGAAAATCAGACAACTGTTCGCTGTCATTCTGGTGTTTTGTCAAGCAGCGGATCCCTTAGTGCTGTGGGAGAAACACAGAGACAGTATGTCAGAGGACTTCAAGAGACAGATGGAGTATGAATGTCCGGGCTTAGAGCTTGAACTACGGAACAACATCATTTACAACAAATGCCTACATTCATTAGAAAACTTAGTCTCTTCAATGTCCAATCAATCCCTCCAACAACTCGGTCTTCCTTCTCCAAGTCAAGAGCCCAACAGTTCTGCAGTCAACCGCGTGTACCTGAAAGAACTCTCTTACAACACGGTCCATCTATCTGAATTGGTTGCTGAAAACGTGCCTAAACTGAACGACGAGCAGAAAAATGTCTACAATGAAGTAATTGCGAGCATTGAATCAGAGGCTGGACGACTATTTTTCCTTGACGCACCAGGTGAGACAGGGAAAACCTTTTTGATTAATTTAATATTAGCCACGGTAAGACAAGATAGGAAAATTGCTATATCTGTGGCTTCGTCAGGTATAACAGCAACGCGTTGTTGGATGGAGGGAGGACAGCTCATTCTGCCTTCAAACTGCCTCTCAACTTAAACCACTCTGAGACCCCATTTTGCAACATATCAAAACAAAGCGACACAGCGAAGCTACTTAAGGATTGTAAGTTCATAATTTGGGACGAGTGCACCATGGCTCACAAGGGAGGAATTGAAGCTTTGGATAGAACTCTGCAGGACATTAGAAGCAATAAAAACCTGATGGGTGGAGTCACACTTCTAATGGCCGGAGACTTCAGACAGACTTTACCTGTTGTACCTAGGGGAACTCGAGCAGATGAAGTTAAAGCCTGTCTAAAGAGTTCTGTCCTGTGGCCTAAAGTCCAAGTTCGTTCCTTGAGAATCAACATGCGGGTGCATCTTAAAGGCAGTTTAAAGGCAGACGAGTTTTCAAGTTTACTTTTACAGATCGGTAATGGAAATCTACCTGAAGAAAATGGCAAAGTCAATATTACAAAAGACTTATGTGAAGTTGTATGCGACTTGACAACGTTGGCTGAAAAAATTTACCCAGATTTAACTAATTTTTACTTGAAAGATGTATCTTGGCTGAAAGAAAGAGCTATCCTTACTCCAAAGAATGACACTGCTGCAAATATCAATAACACATTATTGGAAAAACTGCCAACTGAGATTGTCCAGTACCAATCCGTGGACTCTGTGGTGGAAGTAGAAGATGCGGTCCATTACCCAGTAGAGTTCTTGCACACGCTTAATCCTCCAGGCATTCCACCGCACAATCTTTGCCTTAAAGTTGGAGCTCCAATAATGCTGCTACGAAACCGACGTCTAAGCTTTGTAACGGTACTAGGCTGCAGATTAAATCGTTGCACAACAACGTCATAGAAGCAACAATATTCACTGGATGTGGTCAGGGGAAAGCAGTCTTCATTCCACGCATTCCCTTAATTCCATCGGATTACCTTTTTCAGTTTAAAAGACTCCAGTTCCCTGTCAAGCTCTGCTTTGCTATGACAATAAATAAATCACAAGGGCAGTCTTTGAAAATGGCCGGTGTTGATCTGAGGGAAGACTGCTTATCCCATGGCCAGTTGTATGTTGCTTGCTCACGAGTTAGCTATTCTGAGAGTTTAACTATCCTTCAGCCACAGGGTCAAACAAAGAACGTTGTCTACAAGGAAGTTTTATAAGTGTCATATTTCGTTTCACAAAACGATTTCAGTAGACTTAGTATTAGCACCCATTTATGCTTTTAAAAATTTGTAAATATTATATTTATACAATGTGCTTGGTTACCCAAGGTTAAAAAAAAACCACCGAACCAATGTGTTTATTCAGTAAAAACCGTAGCGAAGCACGGGTATACAGCTAGTTAATTCTATACACAAACACACACATCGAGAAACAGACTGCCCTAAGCTGTGCAAAAATTACGTTTTTAGTATTTTATTATGCCAACCAACTGTCAGGAAACCCCAGCACTTACGCACAACACAGTTTTTCCAGTGGAGCCTGACCATAAGGCACACAATCTGCTAAAAGCGGCGAGTGTGAAACCCATCGATAGCGGGCGCGGCTCCTTCCTATCGGCTCGCAAACCTTCTCCTCCTATACTCCTTGACATTCCCATTTAAATACTGGATTCCTATCTTCTATCTGATTTCTTCACTCCGTTTCTAATCTATGAGGGATTACCCCTGAACACTTCTCAGGAACCTAATTTCTGCAGCCTAGATATGCCCTTTCATTGTTCCCGAGATCCACGTCTCACAGACATAAATAAAGTAATGTCGGGACAGCTAGTGTTTTATAAAACTTCACGAAGGCGTTCGTCCTAGCTTTGTTCTTCAAAGCTAAATTGTACCACAGAGACAATTGTGAACCTTGACAATTTCTGATCCCAATCACTGTAGTACTGAAATACAAAATAATACTATTTACAGGACTCCTAAGAGCCTCGGATCTCGGACGGGAAACATGTGCAAAACTTAAACTACGATAAAATATATGAATTCATAACTAACTCCCACCACCACCCCATAAAATTACACATGTGGGCATATAAGAAAATTGGAGTAGTAACATTCCTTGATCTTTCACTTTATTAATAAGCCAAGCGAGTTCTCAGTTTTGACTCGACCGTTTGACATTTGTCTGTCTGTCTATCTATCTAACCGTCTTTCTGTCTATTTGGAGTATGTCTCACGATAACTTCTGAACGCATTAAACGATTTTCATTAAAACGTGGCACGCGTATCCGTAATTTTACCGTACAGAACTCTGCTTTTTGAGATTGATCCTTCCAAAAATATGGGGGTTATAGTGTAAAATCCTAAAAATATATCTAAATAATTTTAGGTGACGCAACCGACGCGAAGGCAGTTAGTATCTGTCAAGAGTGTGATGGATAGGGGAGAGATACAACCGTCGTTCGGACAATACGTGTATTCAAGAACACGACAATGTGACGCCTTGTTTAGTGGAGGCACTAATTCTAAATTGCTGTGTTAAATTAGGGTGAGGCGAGAGAAAACGTCCTCATAACAAATAGACAAAAGACGACGCTCTGTACATGCCATTTACCAAGAATACACGGGGCAAACGACATGCTAGCAACGTAACAACATGTGTGAAAGGTCCGAGACGACACTCTGACACAAAGGGTTTACAATGACATTACTTAAAGGTTCGTCAAATGAACAATAAGGGTTTTGTTGCGAGAGAAAATAGGCGATGTAACGACAACGGGGGGTTCGTATACGATTCCGGACATGAATAAAACCAATGAGAAAGACGTTGGAGGATGGTAGAGAGTTGAGCAAGGGATGTTGGAAGTTGAGATGATAAAACTGAGTGTTTACCACGAGGAGACCCCAGTAGTATCATACAATTTGTACGCCAGTAGTATTACAATTTTTACCGAGAGTATTATAATTTTACGAGAGTATCATATAACTCTTAATCAGTATCATATAGACTTCAGTCAGACTTACATAAGCTTTGCTCAGTATTATTGAGATGTGCGGTAACTAAGTACATTAGTATGTTACGAGTTCGGAATATCAGTTTTCAAACAACGGTATAATACACTCATAATATTATTGAACTTAGACACTCGTCAATTTATAATACGTCAGTGCGAAATGACTTTATAATATGTTAGTTTTAGTACCGCAACGGAGCACGACATAGTGCGTAGTAAACGGTGAGCGCGGTGGCAATACGTTAATTAACAGTTTCAATCTACTCATAGTAAGAACTGAGGTGTTAAAATAAATGGAAACATTATCGGTTAACAAGTAATTAATGTATAAACAATCTATCCTTGGTATTACACGTATATATCTAAATCAAACCGGACCGGATGCATACCGAAGCGGAGTGCGAGAGATGTGTCGCGGAAGTGTGAAATCATTTGTGATATAAATGATAAGTGCAAAGCAATCGTGCTGGAGAGTGCAGGACAAAGACGCCGGATGGAGAGTCTTCGCAATTTGGATATCAATTAACAAGTAACGTAAATTATTTATTGTTAGCAGTAACTAACGCACTGACCTGATTCTCACAAAGAAACCACGTAGAAATGAATATAAATGATCAGATAATAATTAAATCCTCTAAATGATCACTATAGTAGATGCAAGTCTGGAATATGAACTCATTACGTGTAGGGAGATGTTAAATGTAAGGTATAATTTATTGCATACTTATGTTGTATACTAGAATAGTATTATTAATTAACAAATAAGTTGTGTAATGTTGTCTTATTTACCGGAAAATGAATATGTATTATCTTGAATGCTGATTATTAATTGTTTAGTATACAATAAATCGTAATATATAGATCCAGACATGCGTATGTGTTTTATTATTACAATACCAAATAGTGATCAATAAAATATGCAAGATATGAAAGAAGGTGAAATCATGATAACAATGAATTACACTAATTCAGTTAAATGTCTAATTTATGAATATTTGGATTAACTCATTAGTTAATTACTTCTTTTTTGATTGACACCTAAACATTGGATAATATGAAAGGTATCAAAATTATATTCATGAGTATTTTATGATAGTTAAAACTTATTCAATATCAATTCACACATTAATTATAAATAAACAAATGGAATAATTATCTTAACAACAAGAATAAACTAATTTGCATAATTACCAGTCAATTAAAAATAGAGTTGCATTGGCACCCAATCGCGGGTCTCAAGAAGATTATAAATCACCACTTAATAGTTAATTAAATTGACTGATTAATTAATTACCAGCATAATTAATTAACATTGCAGGGTGAGAAGCAAATATGTGGGGGGGGGGCAAAATCGTGACAAAATCGCAAAAGCCCACGTGGAGTATCAAATCGAAGGGAATTTAAACAACAATATGAATATAGTATGATTCTATTCATTTTTTTAAATTTTCAAAACGTTTGGGCGTCACGGCCCAAGAAGTGGGTGTAATTTTGATAAAATCGCAAAAATTCATGTGGTGTATCAAATTAAGGAGAATTTTAACTAGCATCTGAATTTAGTGTCAAGTTTTGAACATTTAAAAATTTTGGGACCCCAGAGGCCACAAAAGAGATGAAATTTTTTGAATAATTATGAAAATCCAGAAAAGTTTGCTCCGAATATTTCGACTTTTTAGGGTTTATTGTATGATTGCATCCTCTACAATTGTTATATTACTAAAGAAATAGTAGAGAAACCGAGATTTTTGTAATTTTTCCCATAACTGGAAAATTATATAATATCAAAATTTATGTAACAATAAACGTACTTCGTTGAAAACAGTGAGCGAGTTCTGCAGCTTGCAGAGCATACTAGTTATTAAGATTATACATATTTTACTATATACAGAATATGTGAACTGTTAATTTTTTTCTTACGTAATGCTCGATGTTTCCGTTTATAAAAAGGACGTAGTTATTTAATTATGTATTTCACATAAAACTTTTAAAATTATATATCAAACAATATTTCCCATTCCATTTCACCCAACTGTGCAGAAGGCTGTGCAGTCTTCTACTTAATTTTTACAGAGTACCTGTATATGTACCAGACGCCGAGAAGTAGAAGGATCAAATAAAGAAAAATCTGTTGAACACAGTTCCTTATGTACAAATGAAGTATTAATACTACTATAAATTGAATGAACGGCGCAAGTTCACGTTCCAAAAATACGCAAGCCTCCACATCCATTCGCCACTCACGCTAAACACGTCTTTAAGCTTCCGCGTCGCCTCAGACGTGGAGACACGCAGCGTTACAATCACAAACTTACAGCCTTCCACGACTTACACTCCAGCCCAGCATCCCACTTCCTTGTGCTGCACGGCCGTGAAGTACCGGAAGAAACTTACCTACGACCTGCTTAATACTTTTCGATTTTTATGCCTGCTTACGTCCGTTAGTGTTTGGTGGAGTTCCATTATACGAAAAGTTATTAAATAAATACGCTTCGTTCTATTCGGGTTATTTTTTTTTATTAAACAGGAACAATTAAAGCTACTTCCAATCAGCCTTTCTTTAAATAGATGTCCCCATACACATGCGACTAGTTTGTATTTAACAAAACAAATTAGTGGAATAAAAGTACATGTGTTTATTCTGTTACACACTGGAACTAATTTTCTAACAAGCGCTTTCGGTATCAAACAATTTTTCTGTTAAGTAACCGACAGCGAATTATTTAACCCAGTAGCGTAATTAAGAGATGCGCCTGGGAGGGGGGAGAAGTCTAGGCTGAAGGTTGGACCCCCCTCATTTTCCTCAGGACAAATGAAAATTTAAGGATTTTCCCATATAGTTTTATAAGTATACTTTATACATTCTTTGCGTCTCAAAACTTTTGAGTGAACCAACGTGTAGTAACAGGGTTGAAAAACATGGAAAATCACTGATTTCAAAATATTCTATCTTGCTGGAGTGTTATTCAAACAGAAGTTAATAAATTGTATGTCCTTAGAAATCACTTTAATTATAAATTTGTGTTCTTAATATATCTTGTGAAAATAAGTGTTTCTTAAGATATTTGAAAAACCCGGTTTTATTACCATTTCACACTTTAATTTAAGGATGTTGTCCAACGAATGTTTTAAGTAACTCATATTTCGTGTGAAAGTTAGTTGTTTTATACGTAAAATCCTGCAATAAAATCTTCCCATTTTTCCGAATTAAAATCAACAAACTACTAGTAGGCCTAAATACGGTTCAATCATGGAGACATTACGGTAGAGGTGTCACAATATAGTCAACCCTGCAACAGGAAGTCTGGGTGAAAAATATAAGGGTGTGAAAAACAGGCTCTGCCTCCGTTTACTGGTGTGTGCGTAACTGTTTTCTTTTTAATGTTGAAATACGCATGTTATTTACCAAATGTTGAGTGATTGTCATTATTAAGAAAACGCTAACTTTGTTTTCTAAATTGCATATATTGTAATTCCGTTTATTTCTACAATTATTTATAAGTCTTATTTTAACACCCGCAACTGGCTTAGAAGTATGTTTACACTGTGATTATGGAATTAAATTGAAATTTTTAATTGGTCTGGGGTAGGGGATTAATCCATCTGATCCCCCCCTCGAAATACGCCAATGTTTAACTATCTCCTAATAATAGCCGACGTGATAGATTGTTAAACAAAGCTCCGCCTCTAGTAATTGTCCAGGGAGCAGGAAACCAAAGACCCACTCGGGGTGGGCGCTCTCAAAGTACTGACAAACGACCACTCTTAAATGGATTCGAACCGCGAGGTGTCGTTAAAAGCATATGTGATGGAACTCAAGAAGCAAGGAATTCGTGACGTTTACGCAACCCATGTAGGCCTATTTCGTCTGAATTTCTTGAGTCTGAAGCCTAAGTAGAGTGAAAAAGGTTGTGTCATAAATGAATTTTCTTCCGATCATATGTGTAGATTTATTTTGTTTCACAGGATTAACATTCGTCTTCACCAGAGTTACTTAACCGTCGTCTCCCTGCCTCTACACAAATAAGTGTTCTTGTATAGGCTGAAAGATCTGAACAACATACTAAGTCGCAGTTACGTATGCAATTCACGGACTGGCTACTGTTACTACTGTGAGTACTACGCGGCATTTAAAGTTCTTGTGATATGGTGTAATTACAATCAATGCACACAGATACGTGTTATCAAACGTTTTCGTCTCAACAAAGTTCAGTTCCCTCTCTCTAAGTAACAAAGCTATAATTTGTTTCTTATTTTCAACTTGATGTTTAGGTGGAGGAAAAAAGTGGACTGAAAGCAAGTTTAGCAAAGACGAAGACAATGATTGTTACCAGAGAGCCAGGTCAACACCGGATTACCACCAATGGGAAGCAACTGGAACAAGTCCAAGAGTTCAAATATTTAGGGTCTATAATAAGCTCAAATGGTAAAATCAATGCGGAAATTAATTCATCAATAAGCAGTGGCTCGAGGCTTTTCCATGCACTAAAGACCAAGTTCATTTGTAAGGCAAAAATTTCGAAGAAAGTTATGGTGGCCATTTTCAAAAACACATATGTGGTAGTTCTTACTTATGAGGCAGAAACCTGGGCTGTAACTGAGAATCATCTAAGCTCTACTCCAAGCTATGGAGACCTCAGGAAGGTTCAAGGAAAGACAAGAAGAGATCGAGTCAGAAACACTACTACAAGAGTGAGTATTAAGACAGTACATTTGAAAGGTAACATTAAGAAAGGACAGTTGCGCTGGTTTAGACATGTTCAGAGGCTGGAAGGGGATAGACTTCCAAAACAACTGTATGAGGCAAGAATTGCTGGTAGAAGACCCTGGGGCCGGAGAAGAGTGACTTGGGAAGATAATGCAGCTCTCTGCAGAGGCTGGGAGTGCAGTGACATGAAGCCAAGGCCCTGGCCATGCAGAGACCACGGTGGCGAGACCTTTGCTCAACCTCTACACCTTGTGGTAGAAGAGGATTGGAATAAGAATAAGAAGATTTTTATTTTCATTGCACCGCCAGGACTTTATTGAAATCTTCCTTGCTTAATCCTGGCTGATACGGTTTTCAAAGTCACCTCTCATAACGCGTCGGTTACCTCTTTCAAAGGAAGCAGCAGATAGTGAACAGCGGTGCTATGAGCCCGGCGTAATGTCACTGGACAGCATTACGCTTGTCTCTGGAATACACGAAAACGCCTTAGTTGGTGCCTTCCAAAAAAAAAGTATTCTACAGGATTCACTTGTAACTCATTCATTATTCTGGGAATACCGTATTTCTTAATTCTTAGCGTTTTATACAGCGGTGTACACAGACACACACGCGCGCACGCAAAAGTAATTACATTAAGATAATAATGAAACTGTGTGTGTGTGTGCGCGCGCGCGCGCGCGCGTGCTATATATGTGTGTACATAATACAAGGCTAAAGGAAGTAAACCTTGATTAAAAATTGCCTGGTCCTCCAGGTTGGTGGTTAATGCAATGGGCCAACTCCCCATTCCTTGGTAAAAAAAGAAATGTTAAAAAACCAAATAGATTACAGCCGGGTGGATTCACTAAAGACCGGAATATCAGAAATGGGGACTAAAGGTAAATATGAATAAAACAAAATACATGTCAATAGGTGCCCTTCAGCAAGACTTGATATTGGAGGAAGACAATACGAAGATTTCATGTATGGAGGAATACAAGTATTTAGGAGTGAAAATTACGGCAAATTGGAAGCAAGACAAAGAAATAAAATCCAGAATTAATCTGGGAAAGATGGCTATCTCTAGATTAAGTGAAATCCTGTGGGATACGCAAATTACAGCAGAAACTAAAACCAAAATATTTAAAGCCATTGTTAGAAGTGTTATGACTTACGACTCAGAAGTTTAGACTACAATAAAAACACAAGAACAAGATTAACGACAGCAGAGGTGGGCTTTTGGAGACGTTCGAAAAGTATCTAGACGTGAGAAAATTAGAAATGAAGTTATTAAGGGCAGAATGAATGTGAAAAAATTCAATTGTAGATTTTATTCAAAAACAAAAAAAAAATTATAATGGTATGGACACAAAAAGAATGGCACAGAAAAGGTTGCCAAAGAGACTTATGGAGTGGACCCCACCAGGAAGAAGGAAAAGAGGAAGACTACCTATCACCGGGATACAAGAAATTCAGACTATATTAAGGGAAAGAGAAACTGCAGCTCTTCGGATGGACAAGCAGTAATGGAAGATGAGAATTCGATCGATTCGGTAATCTTTGGTTCCGGAATATGTGTAAACATTGCACAGCCGGAATAATAATAATATATGTACATAACTGTTATTTATAGTATTTACATATTATTACTATTGGTCTCGATTTGATAACGCAAGGTTTCTCGATTTTAAATAGGACACCAATATAGCAATAAAATAATTGTCATAATTTATCGTTTAATTAATAAAGTTTACCCGTTACGTCTTACTTCACAAAACGGACGGAATTACCATTTCATTTAACAGTTCTTCATTTCTATTACGAAAGAAACAAAACGTTATATCAGCCGATCCCGTTGGTAAAGTGTTTTCAGAATTAACTGACTAAAACAAATACCCATTTTACGGTATCCAGATAAGATAGCGTTAAAACGTTTAAATAAGAAAAGTAAATCAACCGTTTAAAAATAACACCGTTATCGTATGCATCTTGCAATCACCAGTATCAACTGCACACGTTACAAATCGTCCTTGTCTCTTTGCGGGGATATTCAGTTTTATGGAGCTGACCAGTAATAGGGCCAGTGAGGCATTAAACGCGACCTTGCGTCTTCACTGCCCCCCCCCCCCGATCTGATCTTAGAAAGCAGTGAACAAATTTTCTAGTTGTTTTACGCAGACCAGGCATCGAAAACCGCAGACAAGAGAGCGGATGAAATTATTTTATCTCTGGAGTGTTACGACCCGTCTTATCTATCTGCGTCCATAGCAGTTATCAGCAACAGATTTGCGTATTTTCTTACATGTAGAACAAAAGGGAAATGGACCATTATAAGCATACATTTAACTTTTCGCTCGACATTGTTATTATTATTATTATTATCTACACTGCTTGTTGGTTAATTAATTCATTGAGTCACTGTGGTGGAAAGCTACAAAATCATGAAGTCGACTTATCGGGATCACATTAAAGTTCGGAAATAATTAAAAAAAAAAAAAAAAAAAACTACCGCAGAAAAGTGATACATCTGGAGCTCATATGTCATGTTCAGCCACTTTCTACAGCTTCGAAAAAAATTCTAAGTACCGAACAGCACTAAAAAACTGACCTGCTTTATCGTTGAACTGTTAACTGTTGCAGTATCAGAGTATAACAGCGATGAAATGACAAAGGAGAATCGGCAAGACAGCTAGGCCGGAATAGCTAGTATCTCTCTTTTGTACTCGCCCATTAGTCCAGAACCTAGCAGACAAAACTGGACTGCAGAATCCAACGTAGGGGTAGGGTCCTCCCCTTCCGACCGGCCGAGTAGGAATCAGTTGGGGTTTTTGGACGGCTTGTGGGAGTTTGAAAGTCTGTAACCAATGCTGTTATTTATTGATGACGCGAACAGTGACGCCAAACCGTTTGGACCAGTCGTCGCGTCAGGTCGGAACAGTTGGAGAAGGCTTCTGGAGGTCATGACTCAGCAGTGAGTTGTAGCACCAGGGATTGTGGTGGTGGTGATGGTGATGATGATGAATAGATTAGAACAATTATATAAATAGAACAATTGACGGCTGGTGCAATAGCACATTGTTTAGGAACTATGTCTAGCATAACATTAAGTGATATTTTCTTGTTAGTTATATCTATTTGGTAGATCATTTACGTGGTTTGGCTTAAATGTATTTGCTGCTTATCGTGGGGACTAATATCTCTTCTGTATGGTATAAGAAAGCGTGTTCAAAATTGTTTAGGGTGGCGAACCCATAGCAAGCCCTTTGCGCTCTTTGTATAAAGTTACGATAAAGAAATGAACACAATAAAATTAATACGAAAAAACAATAAATACAGTAAAAAAAATCAACAAAAATATAAATTAAAGAACAAAACAAGAAACATAATAGTTGCAACAACAATGATACATGTACCACACGAACCACTTTCATTTACGCATACACCGGGAAAGAATTGTTCCAACTATCAAATGCCTTCAAGAAACCATAATGGAAACGCATTAATTAAAAACTATCAACACGCTCAGAAAAATAAAAATTTTGGTTTTTTCAATCACAGTGGGATTTAGAAACTAAAGCTTTTAACGAAATTTATGACGCAAGAGAGATGCAGAAAAGATACAGGAAAACGAAACGCATCACCGTCTCAAGCTACGTACAACACAGCCACGGACACGGCAAAATAAACGAAATTATGGAAATCATAAACACCGAGAAAAATGACACAAAATGATTTTGCTGAAAACCGTAAATATATAAAAACACCTAGACGGACCTGATACATTCAAAGCCTTCCATAGATATTTAGCAAGCACTGCACATTGAAAATGGTGTAGCCTAATTAACCGTAAAGCATTCTGTAAAGAAAACTGACAAAGTGTACACTCACAGAAAAGTATAAAAAATAATTGTAATAACCAAGACATATATTACATTCGAAAGAGTATATTACACATGTATCTGGTAAGGGAATATATAGGCCTATGTGTTAGTGATCAGGTAGAATACAGAGACCGTTTTCCTTACTCCGTAGCATTTATCTAAACAAATCTGTAATTGCCTTGAGCGCGTCGCAAAGCCTGTGTGTATTCTCAAAGGCAAGTAAATACGCTATTAAGTTGTCTGATGTCGTTAATAAAATTTTTTTATCTCCAAAGTTATGATATAATATGGAGTTTATTTATAAATAAGTTTTTTGTTTTGCTTGTCATGACAGTATGGTTAGTTACCGACCATAATCATACTGCTCGTATAATGTCCAATGTCAATCAATTTTGCTGTTGAAGTTTACGCGTTAGTCAGTCATTCCTTATCACACTAAATATTTTTACAATACATTTCACAATAAATAACTGCAATTAAATTTTGAGAATCATAATGTATCTTTTATAGCGATTGATTCGTGCATCATATCGTGGTTTCAGCTCGGCTACAATTGATGTGCGTGACTATTCCATTGAAATTTTTGCTGTTACATAACTCCGGCTGCTTGCAACCACGCGAAGAGATTGGCACGACAGGAAGAAATTTATGCAAAATTAAAATATTGGCAGAAGTGTAACGTATGTCGCTGTATGGTAACAGAGTTTTAGACGAGAAATATATAAAGTCCGGGCGTTGAAAAGCGTATGATATCGTAGCAAAGTATGTGATGAGGGGCGGTTGAATAACAACTTCTAATAACCAAAGTCCATACAGTGTCGAAACTGTTTGTCGTGAATATCGCTGTCACACTTGTGATATGATATTATACACTGTTAATTCTTATATAACTGTGCGATTACACTTTCATTTTCATCTTGTCTCCATTTACTCCTGTGTGAACGACGTCAGAAATCTCGTTAGCGACAACTTTCAGGCTGTACACCAACGGTCAGGCAACCTGAGTGAGCGAATATGAATGCCAACAGACTTTTGACGCAGTTCACACTGGAAGCAACGGTGCGACCTCTATAGATACCACCTGGAATAGGGTTCAAACGTTATCGCCAACGGGACTATACTGGAAGCAACGGTAATGAAGTAAAACTTGCGAATCCACAACACGTACGTTAACATTTGAGAAAACGTTGTTACTACGGAAGCCGTGACCATATCGCAGATTGCTGATGCCATTCAGCAGGAAATGGACGAAGAAGATGATGGTGATGATGACAAAGAACCAACACAGACCCCCCGTGTATTTTAATGACTTGTTAATGCCCTAGAGACAATTAAATGCTTTGTAACGCGTATCCGACGAAACCCATATACGCGTTCCCTAGTTTCAAGTATCCGACGAAATTATGTCGCAGTTGTCAATATTTGAAGACATAGTTTATTATCTACCCGCAGAACAAAAAAAAAAAAAATACGGAAAGAAATGGATTTGGGGGGAAAACGATTAATTATTATATCTGTGTAGCTTTTCTCTTTCTCTATGTTTTGTTTTATAAGTTTATACTGTATTATTCCAAATTGTAAATTATACGTAATTTCTATTCAGTACTACACCATTTAATTATACTATTTGCGTTCTATTTCACTTATACGTTTTTTACACTTATACGTTTTTTCTTTGAAGTCCCCTGAAAAACGTATAAATGAAGCTTTACTGTATCTACTGGAATTTGAAACTTTATCGCCAATGGGACTCTTGACACATCAATACTACACGAACTGGACAAAATATGATCCACTCCGATACTGTTGTGTATAGTGCCACGCTGTAAATGACGCGATTGGCGTAGTGGCGCTGGGACGAGGCGTCATATGTGGAACCGTGCGTGCGTACGGAGCGTTGTATGGTGCACTCGCGTTGTGCACAGTATTTGCATTTGGTGTTAGAAGTGAGATGTAGAACTTGTTAACAGTGAAACCAGAGAATGCCGCTCCAAGTTATAAGATGTAACTCTCATTTAATTTAATGAATAAAAACATATATAATAAATTAAAAGTCACATTTATTCAAATTTTACATTTTTCCAATTATACACTGTACTTGAAAAAAAAATTGATGCTTTCAGAAAAAATAATCTGAAGATAAAATACTATTAACGTCTAAAATAATCATGTCTTGTTTAGTATGCAGTCTGATTTCCACAGAACGTTTATTGTCTAATTGCAAAAATTTATTTAAAAACTAGCAGATACCCGCGGCTTCGCACGCGAATATTTGTATATGATTGTTGCGGTAACTGTCGAGTTAGTAGTTTGTAACCCAGTCTGAGGATCGACTAATTTTAATGCAAAATGATAACCATCTTCTCCTTTGCAAAACATTAAAGGGTACTGTAAAGCATCATAAGCTCGATGTGTTTCTGCAATTCGATGTAGCGTATGATCCCTCGCACGGATTATTATATCGAGTTTATCGCATTCCTGGTTAACTAAAACTACTGCCACCTCATTAGTTGTCGGTGCATTGTAGCGACCCCTGCGCTCTTCATTATTTTCTGTTCGATCAGCATGAATCACAATATTGTACTGATTATTATTCGCAGATGTTACAAATTCAAACGCACTTTTCAGTTCACTAACATATGGGTTGATTGCGAGAAGTAAATTTTGAAGTTCTGTTACTAATGGCTTATCCAAGTTACGAATATGATCCATTCTTGTTTCAGATTGCTGTAAATAATCAGCTATGAAATACACCTGTAGAAATTTTGGTACTTCGTTTTGTGTGGGGAGTAATGATCCCATGAGGTGATATACTTGCCCTTGAATTTTGAAAGTAGGCATGAAGCTCCTTTCGACTATTTCACTGGCTCCGAATGATGTAAATTGAAAAGCTGAATTGTACCATCTTAATGCATTCAAAAATTTTTTCGATAAAAGATGTTCTCCATTTAATAATGATTTAACGGTTCTGGAGGAGGAAGTACGGGATCTAATCGCATTTTTCCTGCAGAGCAACATAATCCATGTGATTCATTTTTCCACTTTAAAGCTTTGCAATGAGGGCAAACCATACTCGGTTACCCGATATCTGTTTCATTCGCGTAGTTAATAACTGGATTATAATTGAAACCATTTAATTTTGCATTCCATCGTAAAGTAGGACCTCGTGATCTGAGAGTCGCTTGCCTGCGTCTTTGTGCCGCTAATCTATTTTCACGAATCGTAGGACTTTCAACCCGTGAGACTTCTTCTAATCCAGATCTTTCTGAAGAGTTTCCAGGAGCTGATTGCATTTCGACTCCTTCGACGTCATTTTCAGATGCTCTAAGACGCCTCTTCCTTTCCGCAGCAGCAGTAGATCTTCCTAAACATGATCGTCTTTTTGGCATTGCAAAGCTAAAAAAAGGGAAATGTATTTATTTGATACTAATAAATCTCTAGGGGGCAATTAATAAAAAAATTTATACAATACAATACATATTGCGCATATTACTTACCGATGACGTAAAATTAACGAAAAAGGCACTGATACTACATCACTGATGCTCATTGCATAATTCTTGATGAAGTAGGTTAAGTATAATTCCCGACAATTAATTATTCCTACTGCACATAGGCCTACTGAATATTCAAATGTCGAAAAGTATGGTTTGTCAGAATCAACGTGTACTATATAATCAATGTTACAATATAATCAAACAATGAATTATTGTATTGTTTATATGAATTCCATATGCTGATAAGAATTCCATATCCCTACTAAAATGTAAATATTCAAATGGACTAACTGATATCAATATACTTATGTATACACTATCTGTATTATTCTATACGAATAAACATTTCATCTAATTGTGTTACTGCATGTTTGTAAATATCTAATAAATTATCAAATTTTGATTTTACGTATCGAGGAAACATGAATGATGGATCTATTGCTTCACACTTTTTGGATATTCATAACTTACAATATAAGAATATTATTAATATATATGTACCATTAGCAATTTACCAACTCGACAGTTACCACAACATTCATATTCAAATATTCGTGATCGAAGCCACGGGTTTAAAAAAATGAGTTTTTTGCAATAACTTCGGTTCTTTTTAACCTATCGTTGTAAATAAAGTGGAAAACCTTCCGTTGGGTACCTGCCATCAGCGTGCAACGTTTCATTGAAATCGGTTCAGTAGATTCTGAGATTACAGCGGACAAACGTAGACCCCCCTAGAGATTTATTATATAGAGAAGAAGAAGATTAAATGTATCTCTTTTTACTACGTGCTGTGTAGTACAAGGCCGTTAGATGTGTATTCCCACTTTGTCTCATTTTGTCTATGTCGTAACATGACTTTTCGCGAGTAAAACAAAATCAAAACGCAAAAATATATTGTAGCTAGTTCCTGCGTTGTAAAAAAATTGAAGATGAAGTGAACAACAGACACATAATAAATCTTGACCCAAAAGAAGATCAGAATTATAGAATCAAGATTACGATCACAAAAATTGATGGAACTGATAATGTTCAGTTTATTTTAACTGAATAGATTGCGAGGCATACACAGATGATGTTGATATCATTGGTTAATGTTACGGCTTGATGACTGAGGGATTCCTCACCTTGGACTGTAACGCAAAGAAAATGGGTTTAGTTACAAATGCAGAGCAGACTAAGTATATGATAACAGGCAAAAATTATAGCAATATACCTGAAATCTGAATTAATGGCTGAACTTTCTAAACAGTTGATTATTTTTGATATCTGGGTTCAATAGTGGCACCAGTAATGATATTACAAATAAGATACAACAGGGAATCTAAGCAGCAAATAATGCTACCTTGGACTGTTAAAGCACATGAGAAGTAGATTAATTATCAAGGTCAACAAAATGCATCCTCTTTAAAACTTTAATAATACCGGTCCTGACATATGGACCAAAACATGGACCATCACCAAAGTAAATGAAAGAAAGATATTACAGAAAATTTATGCTTCATATTGTTTAAATTAGCAGCCATCCTTACTATTTCTTTTATGAATTTGCTAATTGCTATAATTTTTTATTGTTCAACTAAGCTTTTCGTCATTACTGACATCTTCAGGTCTTAAACAACGTCTATCAACTGTACGTTGTAGGCTTTTATACTTTAGGCCCCTCCCCTTATGTCATCGCCCCTCCTATTGGTTCTAGCTGCTACCGCTCTTCACGGGAACTTTGTCTACCTTTTTCCGTTTAAGGACGTTAGAAAAATGCCTAACGGAAAAAGGTAGACAAAGTTCCCGTGAAGAGCGGTAGCAGCTAGAACCAATAGGAGGGGCGATGACATAAGGGGAGGGGCCTAAAGTATAAAAGCCTACAACGTACAGTTGATAGACGTTGTTTAAGACCTGAAGATGTCAGTAATGACGAAAAGCTTAGTCGAACAATAAAAAATTATAGCAGTTAGCAAATTCATAAAAGAAATAGAAAATTTATGGTCCAGTATGTTAAAGGGGTGTATGGTGGATACATTATAATTAACAATTATATGCACTATTTAGGCATGTAGACATTATAAAATATATCAACTTATCAAGGTTGAGATGGGCCGGGCATTTGATGAGGATGACAGAGGATGAAATACCAAGGAAAGCCTTGACAACACATCTAGATGGAAGAAGAAGTATTATATAAGTTAATTAAGTTCGTGTACTTCATAAACACGGTATCAATTTATGAAAGACAGCTGTAAAAGGATACTGATACTTGACTTGAAGCTAACATAATGTAAGATTAAATGACATAATGGGCATATACTGCCTTTGAAATGTTAAAACCCAGGTGCAGACTGCTTCACTAATTAATGCAATGCTCTAATTTGGACCTGAGTCTTACCATTGAAAAAACCTTTTGTATGCAAACAGGTTTTTTCATTATTCTTGAAAAAGATTATTTTCTTTAAAATATATTTCACAGATAAACGAAACACTTTAGATAAACGCTGATAGTTAATGATAATCACACATTATTTATTTTATTTTGTGATCATGTTATTTGTGTTCATACAATCTCTCTCTCTCTCTCTCTCTCTCTCTCTCTCTCTCTCTCTCTCTCTCTCTCTCTCTCTCTCTCTCTCTCTCTCTCTCTCTCTCACACACACACACATACACACACACACACACACACACACACACACACACACACACACACACACACACACACACACACACACAGAGTTTCACTTCTCATATTGTTGATATAGTTTATTCACTATTTTTGATGCACATTATTATACTAATTTAGTAACCACTCATCAAGAATTTATTTTGCATTAATTTTGCACACAACTTCAGACTACTGGGTATGTCTTCTTCATCAGTGCTGTACAATATTAAAACAAAGTAAGTTCTTCATAAGTGGTTCATCAAATTTACATAATAACTTTTATGAAAAACAGTGAAAACACATGACAATGTGGGGAAAAATACACAGACACTATATTCAGTTGACTAAATAAGAAATGTTAAACTTTACTGATAAATAGTGTTCATATGCTACTATTAGCACTTATGTGCTCCAATTAACCTCCAAGGATTTTTCTCCGTATTCAAAGCTGTCAGACCTTTACAATCAACTTGACACCTCATTAAATGTTTACATCTACATGGCTTATTTTTACATGTGCGGCTTACTGGCAGCACACATCCTTGCTTCCAGTATGATAGAATACAGATCAACCAATGCCAAATAGTCACCTATACATACACCACTTCCTATTAGAGAAGATCAGAATTATAGCTGGGGATAACACAGCACGCTTGCTGCCCACTTCCCTGTAATAAGGCCATGTGCAACCTAAGTGAACTGTCTTATTTTCATTACTATGTGCCACATTTTTTCATCTTTGAGACAAAAGATTTATTAGAGTAAGTCATTTTTATGAACACAGTGAACCGAATTTGATGCTACAGATGGGTCCACAAAGGACACAAAACGAAATATTTTACTGTAATGGACAATGAAATATCTGTATGGATCAGAAACATCAGAAAAGAACACTAATCTTACATAAAAGGCACTCTGCTCAAAGAAGCATGGAAAGGACCATGCTAGGCACAACAAAAAAGAGCCCAGAAGATGGGCTCATACAACTAAACTAGATCATACAACAAGCACACATAAAAAATATTGTTATAGCCTATCGATACTAATAAACTAGGTATTTATTTACAAAAACAGCCTTTCATCAATAAAAGTCAATATCATTTATTCTGTAAATCTAAACATAACACACACACACACACACACACACACACACACACACACACAAGCATGTACACATGCATATAGGCCTACACACTTATGTTAAAATACATCTGACATGATCATAAGAAAAACATTTTGAAAATGTGATTATCAGGGTATAAAAAGTATAAATACTTTGTTTCCAAGGAAAACAAACTTTACTAGCAGCAAAAAACTGTTTGTAGGCCTAGCAAAATGTTATTCTAATGATAAAACTGATAAAAGGCAGATCAACACACTATTTAGTAGAGCCTACTGTTACCTTACATTTTAAATTCTGTCCATATACACAGTGTGACATTTAACATTTACATGGTCATTCAAATGAAGCACTGACATACATTTTAAAATCATCACCAAAGAACTTGAACTGGCAATACATTGATATAGTACTTAAGCTTATTATACAAATTACTGTAAAACTTAATTAGTCCTTATTTTCTCATAAAGAGAACTTACCAAGCGAGCAAAATAAACACTACAAAGTTAACTTTACAGCTTTACACTATACACTGCTTTTTATCTTTTGTTAAAAATATTCATAATCAAATTAAAAACATCTTGTATGGTTTTCACAATGTCTTATACATTGAATTAATTTGAGACATACCATTTAACATAATTTTAACAACAAACTCTTAAAGTTTAAATTAGTTTGATGTAAGGAGAAGTACTTTATAAGTAGGTCTCATGTTAAAATACATAAAATAAGTTAATGAATAACTTAAACTTTAAAAAACAAATTCCTACAAAATCTTTCCACACACACACCTCACATAATTATATAATACCAAACGAAATTGTATATTACATATGGGGGCTACATCTACAAATGTCTAAAACTATATACGTACTTTTAAAAATGTGTTATGTTCTTTTTATATGTATTGCAAGAATATGAAATGACAACGGTTCAAGAATTAAACTGCCAGGTATGATAAATTCTTTAAAAGTCGTTTAAGCTAGTATTTGTTTAACATAAACATAATTCGGTAATGTTTGTCAAAAAAAAGTTTGATATCTTGTCTATTTCTTTTAAGTGAAATATTTATAAACTCGCTGTTAACTGACAACCGACAATTTTTTCATTATGCAATACAAATATTTCTAAAAACATTAATACACTTTATTAACTCCATATAATCCGGTTCAATAACAAAACAAATACGTCTTGTCAGTAGGTTAGGTTATGTAAAATCAAAGTATGAATTTCGAAAGTAGTATAAACTGACAGCACTAAAGCTGCCAATATTTAATACAAACATACTACGATAAATAAAATTTTGGTTACTTACCTTTCTGGCACAGTTTTTGATTTAAGCTCATAATAATTACGATTACTGTCCTGAGAAGACAGCTGTCCAAACAATTCCAATGTACCATCTGCACATAACTCATCATAATCCAGATCATCTGCACTCAATCGAAAGTCAAAATCTAAATCTATCCCTGACTCCGCCATTCTTATCAAAAGGCACACGGATGTGTTAATAAATCAACAATCAAAATCAAATAAAGCGCGAAGAAACACTTTCTAAACCTTACACAGCAGAAGATTAACCCCTCCACCAAATTACTGTCATGCACACTTTGTGACTCATATCATTGGGCGTTTGAGGAAAACCGACTACACAGACATCCAACATAGACTGATAATTACAGCAAGTCTTTAATTTTAAAACGGTCAAATGCTCTGTAGGAAACTAACAAACCTCTATAAATTTCATTGAACCTTTTACATTCGGAAGATGTGTTAGCGAAGTTATCGTAGTTGGATTGCCATTCCAAAAGTTTAAATTTGCCGGAATTTATCTATGTTGGTAGTACGAGTACATTGATAATAACATGATGTTACCCGCGTAATATAAAATAAAATTACGTCACTTCACTAATCATTAAAATAATACAGGTATAAATAAACGACTAAAACTAAAATATGGAAAAATTCTTCAGACACAAAAATATACCGGTAATTAAACTCTACCTAAACTATTTGAGTCTCAACTTTTTATCATGTATATTGCTGCACTTCTAGATGTGTGTAAAATCATAAATGGCAAACTCAACGTTTTATTAGCCTTATGAACAAACAGTACAAATGCGATTCTAAAATATTTTAATTGTTTTTACAGCTCTTACACGCATACATAATAATGTCCTTGTCAGACTTTTATACCACTGTATCGATTATGATTAAACACAAATACTGTGCCAAAAGACCGCATTCAGGCCTGTTTCAGAAAATACAAAATTGTTATGTATTAAATAGTCTAAAATAATGTACTTTAAAAACTTGTATATTATTTAATCAGTGTTAAGGAATTTCTAGGACAGACATTTAATAATGTGTATATAATTAATAATTGTCCATAATTAAAGCATATACTACAGGCATAACATATATTAAGAGAAGTTTATAATAATTTTTAACATTTTTAAACTTGTCAGAATAGTTGTGCAGCGTCGGCTCACTGGGATCTTTATGAAACAATAATTATTTCATTATACATCTATTATGTACATTATTTAGTCAATTACCCAACTTCATTTACTGTTCAAGTACAAAAAAACTGCTTAGGAACAAAATACACGAGTTAGGCTCTACTCTGTGGATGATATAGTCAAGTAAATACAGTACTGCTTTAACTTATGATGTATGTTGCTCCTCACTTTTCCGATCAAAAATAATTTTAATGTAGCAGAATAATTCTTTTTTCTTAAAATAGCAACCATATCACCAGACTGTCTATTTTAGGACAATTATTTTTTTCCAAAGATATCACTATGCCATTAAGAAGTCAGTTAAATGTCTAACGTTACACTATGTCACATATATTAATCTTTTCTTCTCTACTTTTTTATTAGTTGATGAACTGTGATATGTTATTTGATGTGTCTCTTCTTCTTCTTCTTCTTCCCCAACAAGGATTATGCCTTGGTGACCTGTTCCGGCTTCGTAGGATTTATTCCCATATTTTCTTTGGTCTTCCTACGTTTCTTCTTCCAGCTGGTTTGTATCTACTTACTGATTTTGGTAATTTTTGATCATCCATACACTCCAGATCGTCCTTCCAATTTCTTCTATGCAACTCTATTTTCTCATTTAAGTTGTATATTTCCAACTCTTCTCTAATTTCTTCAATTCTAAATCGATCTTGTTCAGAAAAACCTTTGACTGATCTTAGAAATTGCATTTCCACTGCTTCTATGCGGCTTTTATCTCTCTTTCTCATTTTCGATGACTCACTTCCATAAAGAAGCATAAGGACAGCCATTACCTTATAAAACTTTAGCTGAGTATCTTTCTGCGTCTTGTTTTTTAGTGTTCTTCTTATGGTGCCACACATCAATTGAAACTTACGTAGTTTATTGTCTATGTCTCTATTGTTCTCATACGATGTAGCATACCCTAGTTAGCTAAAGTGAGAGACTTGTTCAATAGTTGGTTGTTAATCATTATTTTGTCTCATACAGGATTGCATCCCAGGAAAACCATCACCTTCATTAATGTGTCTACATTACTATTTATACTAACAAATCCAGTGGATTATTTATTTTGCACTAAATATTGTATACACTTATATCATAATTAGCAATTGCCACATAGCAGTGCTAGTAACATGGCTGGAGAATATTCTAGCCTCTGAGTAAGCTGTACATACACTATGTTCGTGCACATTCACTAAACCTCATTGGGTCTTCCACTGTTGAGTGTTGCCTACATGCTTTGAACTTTTAGCATTCTTCAACAACTGCATATACTTTTCTGTGTATCTACCAGTAAATGGGAATTATTATTGTCAGACTTGTCAAACATTAAAAGTCTTTTGTGAAGAAAATTGGTTGGGAAACATGATGCTTATCAAAGTTCTGTGAGCTTCAGGACCCATATCTGATGATGATAATGAGAAATATCTTATGAGGAATAATATCACTAGGACATAATAATTCCCTTGATAATCAAAAGGTTGCTGTCTAGCATTTCTGTGAATTTTAGAAATATTTACTAAGGTGAGGAAAAATTTCCAAGCTGTGAATATTGAATTGAGCAGTGTTGACCATTCATATAACTCTTAAATAAAATACCTAGAATGCTTCCGTGATATGTTTACCTTTTCTCCAATGAGGAATGTGCCATACAAATGTGTGGAAAGTGCTTATAAAGAAGTTGTGACAAGAAAGAGGAAACAAAATAGTTCTGAGGATTTCAAGGATGAGAATATTGATGGCAAAGTTGAATTTTTATCCTAAATTTCTATTTAGATTCAACATGAACATCAAAATTCAGTTGTAAAAACATTTCTATAGTGTATTCATTTAAGTAATAGTTTTTGTGTAATATACTAATTTCCATATTTCTTACTACAACCAGTTAAATGAAATACTATGAAAATGAATTAATTACAGAACGTAATAACTTTTTACTTTAAGTTTCATGTGAATAGTGAAGAGTTCAATAAAGTGTATACAAACAGAGAAAGATTTTTCCAAGTATATATATTTATTTTTCAATTAACTACCGGTACTCATTAAGGCAAATAACTATGTACAAATTATCCACTAAAAAATGAAGCCAAAAAAAACTATTTCTATGTTCATGTGATATTGTTTCAATTTGCCTTTGCATTGAAGATATAGTGGCATCAGCAAAATTTTCAAGATGAAACAAATGAATTGATGGCAAACCTTTTTTGTTGCTTCTAACCCTTGGTTTAATATTTTTGCCCATGTGATGTAAGTGTAAGATTGGTTATAGGTGACCTTTACCCTGCATTCATTATACAGCCACATCACAATAATTTACAGTATGCCAGATTTAAAAATATAATACATAACATAATTTGTAAAACATAACATAAAGTTTGAAAAAGAAACTGCAGAATCACTTCTTCTGAAATCAAACGTTCCTGTTTGAAGGAAAGAGTTCAGCTACTTGTAAGTTGCATTTTAAAAATTTGTCTTTAACTAAAAGTAAGTTTTCCATTGTTCTTTTTTTTACACCTCATTTTTAGAGATGATCCATTATAATGATCAGTTATTGTCAGTTATTACTTTCTTCTCTTAACATACCGCAGTAATGATATAATTTATTTTATCATAATTTATATTATTTTCATTGCTTAATGGTTACTTTATGTTGCACAAGCTTGAAAGGTGGTACAAAACCACACAATTTTTTTGTTTTTTTTGAAAAGCATTTAACGTAACACTGACTTCTGAAATGTGCTCTGCTTCATCTCACTGTCAAATGTTGTAACATGCTTTGTAACTGGCACATAAAAGCTTAAAAATATATGGTTATTCTATGTCAAATACTTTGGCCAGGTCCTGTCAATGATACTATCTATTCCTCTGAAAAGTCTGTTTATTTGATTTCACACATTGTTAAACAAAATGGCTGTAATTTTTGGTAGTGTGAATTAATAGTGGACATTTATATATATATATATATATATATATATATTTATTTATATATATTACATATAAGTTTGTGACAGAATCACCTGATAATCTTGAGGTCACAGGTATTATGAAACAAATTCAAACTTATGCTAAACTTGTGTTGCTACCACTAATACTCACTTACACTTCCATGAGCGGTTTCAAGCCTCTCAGCTCATCTTCAGATGTAAACAACCTGTTGAAAGCGCTCAGTGGGTATTAGTGGTAGCAACACAAGTTTAGCATAGTTAGACTTAACCACTAAATTGTATTTATCGTTTAAAAAACAAATTCAAGTTATTATACAAGTATCCTATACCACAATCTATTTTTTTATGTACATTTTACTGTTTTCTTCATAAGTGTCAGTCTCAGTAGTGGCAGCTGGTCACTCACAAAAATGTCTGCTACAAAATAAAAACACTGCATTTCAGTGCTTCCCCCATCCCATAGTAAATTTGAATTTGCAATGCTTTTAAATCAAATCCAGTGACATTTAGTTACATTTTTACTGATTTGCACAAGGGAAGGAACTAATTTTCCTTGACTATTTTTTGGACATAACTATAAAAAGTAATTAAACATAAGTGTAATTTGTTACAAAATGAACTTAAATTATATGCAGCACTATTCAAAGCTATAAATGAGCAGCATTTTGACAGCGACACATTAGTAACTGCAGGAAGGAATTTTGCATTGTGCTGGAAAATTTATTTCTTTAAAACCTATGGATCAATTTTGACTACTGTTGTGAAATAAAGTCAATAACTTTCTGTCAGCAAGGAAAATTTACTTCAACTTGCTTTAATTAAAAAAGTCATTTATGTATTATCAGATACATTATAACGTGATTTTATGTATTATCTGTCTACACCTCAATGCATGATTATTCACAGTCTTTGCTCATGTGTTGCAACAACGAGGACATAAAATGTCATGGAATACTGATCAGCAGCGTGTCATAAACTTGATTTCTTTGCTGTATTAAAACAGCATATCACATCTCTTAGCTAGCCAGGCATCACAAGACAATAACGGTAGAGTCTGGTGTCTAAATTTGTATGTCCTTGAACAATAACAAGTACAAAAATTAAAAATAACAAATGAAAGTAATTGGAATTACTTGTGTACAAAACCGGTAATGTTTGCAGCTCAGCAGCTCAAAACAAATGGGTTTCATCATAGTCGAACTCAAAACTTCAATGGAAAATTAAGATTTCTAGAACAAAATAGGCTATATCAAATATTTAAAAGTGTATTTGATTTTTTAAAATTATTTTTAAAATGTTTAAAAAATTTAAAAATATATAACAATATTTTTAAAATACGAATTACTTTAACTTCATTGAAGAAGTGCATTTATTATTTACTGTGCAAAACTATCCAAAAATCATTTAAAATTATATATGAAACATCAGTGGGAATTGAAACTATGTCCACCTTGAATAAGAATTTAAAATATCATGCTCTGTCAGTTTTGAAATTAGCTGTCTCTTTTGTAATAAGATAATACATTTTGAGGTTAGTATCAGAAGTGACTACATTTTTACTGTAAATGTTTAGTTCTGTTTATAAATATACTAGTGGCAAATTCCCCAGGCATACTACACATGCCTAATAATTTTATTAAAAAACATTTCCATTTTACTTGGACAAGAATACTTATTTTAAAAATTGTTATGTGAAAACTTATTTTATGTAAGCAAGTTTGAATGTAAACAAATATTGTCTGCACCACTCACCATAAAAAATCTTAACATTCTGCTAAAAGGGTTATTCCAACTGAACTACCTACATAGTTTTATTTCTCATGAGGAATCTGTATGTGTGTGTATCTCCCTTCTCATCACTCATACTGCTTTTAACACTGAACATATGCCAGTTGTGAAGCTCTAAACAGAGTTTGCTAGAGTTTAGTTGTTGTTAGGTGTATTATTCAAAACCTTTTAACAAATCCTTTTTATCAAAGGAGTATTCAAGAGAAGACAAACATTGTTAAAAATAGTAGGCTATATCCTGTACTGCAAAATTTAAGAAGTTAACGTAAACAGAAAAACAGATAATAAAAGAGTATGTTCGGTGTTTCTTGATACAACAATACTGGCTGAGGGCACAAAAGTACTGAACAAACTATTTTCTTGGCCATGTTTGTTATTTTCTAATTACAATGGTGTGTGGTCTAAAAGTGGTTTTTAATAATTTAAATGTGGTATACTTAGCTATTACAAGACATGAAAAGTCTGCAAACCATATACAATCTTTTCTTCAACTCAATATATCAGGAACAACATGAATTGACTACCAACTAGATGAGCAGAAACAAATAAATGATTCGCTGCACAATGAAAATGTGAAAGAAAATCATAAAGTTTTAAATGCCTTGCAGATGTTGTGCTAATTAACCAAGCAAGGATATACTTAATCTTTTCATTGATATAAATTTTTGTACTTCTGTTAACAAAGAGAACTTCTTTGTTTATTAAGTCAGTATGATACTCTTTTGACAACCTATTTAGAGAAATCTACAGTTTTCTGTGGTGTCTTCAGCAATTCAAAAGGACCCAATTGGTGTAATCAGTTCAGTACTTGTAGAGAGAATCAAGCTTGTGAGAAAAAGCTTATGGCACAGACATATGGTGATGCTGCTGTCATGCCTGGGGAAATAAATAGACTGAACAAACAAGCCCATCCATTTGCCACATTTGTTCACTATTATAGGCTCACGATGAATTTGCTATTCTATTCTTAAAACAATCTATCCATTTTTTCTTTTTTTGGGGGGGGGATTTGAAGGTTAATGAACAACTTATTTTGAAGTTGCTCCGAAGTAAATTGCAAGTTTTATACTGATCAGTGATATATCAACTGAGATATTCTTATTATTAAGATACACCATTGTCTTCTACTTTAGGTCATGCCGGTTCTTTTTTAAGGCCTATCCACTTAAAGTCACTAAATTCTGAAAATTGTTCAACCAGTTTTTAAAAATATTCTGTCCAAGAGTAGTACATTTTGTTTAATATAATATATATTATAATATTTAATATAATATTTGTTTGTTTAATATATGAACAACAATTTTAAAGCACAAGTAGGCCAGACAATGAGTCATAATATAAACATGTTCTGGCAGATACAGATGTCTGGTAACCCTATCCATAACCAAATCTATCTTATTCAACTAAGACAAGCTTAAACAGCTATGACAACTATTTTCTTATAGCTTGGACTCAGCTGTGACAAAATAACTTTAAACGCCTATCTTTTTTACAATGTTTTTGACCTCTTGTGGGAATGTTTGGAACACCATATTCTTAATAATGCACTTCAGTCACTTAATAGGTAAATACAGATGTGGTACTTACAGTTGTCTTTTTTTTTTGCTGTTTCATAATATATAATAATGTGTTACACAGATAAGTTAAACAGAAGTGAAATTATGTTTAACAGGAGAGGAATTATTTCATGATTCAGAATTGCAAGGAAAGCATATATGGTAATACCTTTTTCTGTCTACAAAACCTGATTTTCTGCAATGTGCATTTTTACATACTGTGATTTGAAAATTTTTACTTACAATATGTGAAAAAAATTCATAGTATATTTAGTTACATAGTGTTTTTGTATACAAACTGTATTTAGTTTAATAATGCACAATTTGTTGTTTGTTTATGTACCGAAATGTGTATAAATGAGTGAAAGTTGTAGCATTATAAAAGTGCATAAGTGCATAAAATAGATCAGTTTGCATGTTGTTTGACAAGTTAGATTAGCTGTCAGTGTAATATGGCAATGTGGGTTACATAGGTCCTACCCCGGTTTTATTACAGTTTTCTTACATTTTCCAGTCAGTGTTATTGTAATACATGTACAGGAAGGGAAAAGAAAACCCTGACTGAGAAAAATGTAATATTATCTAATATAATCAGTATCTATGAGGTTTTTTAATATAGTAACATACATATTGACTAAGTACCGGTATGTGGCAACTGGTAAAAATTATAACAACAGACCTGAAATTTGTATTAATGGCTATACTTTTGAAAGAGTCGGCCATTTTAGATGTCTGGGTTTAATAGTGACAACAAATAATGATACTACAAATGAGATCCAGCAGTGAATCTCAGCAGCTAGTAGATGGGACTGTTAAAGCAGATGAAAGGTATACTAATATCAAGATCAACAAAATACGCCATCTGTAAAATTTTAATAATACCAATATGGTGGAGAAACATGGTCCATCACCAAAGTAAATGAAAGACATCTTTTAAATTTTTAAAGAAAGATATTATGGAAAATGTATAGTCTAGTGTGTGAAAGGGGTGTATGGCGGATTCATTAGAAAAAATAATTATACGCGCTCTTCAGGGATATAGATATTATAAAATATATTAAACTACTACGGTTGAGGTGGGCTGGGCAATTGATGAGAATGATGCAGGATGAAATACCAAGGAAAGTCTTCATAATGCAGCTGGATGGAAGAAGAGAGGCAGATCAAAGCTGTGGTTGATTAATTATGTGAACAATGATGGAAACTACTGTTCTTGGACTGAGGGACTGGAGAGCCATCACGTCAGATTGGGACCATTGGGGAAGGCTTCTGGAAGAGGTCAAGACTCAGCAATGTGTTGTAACTTGATGATGATGATGATGACCATGCAGACTGATTAAACTGTTACTGATTATGTTGTTTTTACACATAATTATTTCATGAACTCAAAACAAACATAAACAGAATAATGTCATTAAAGGTAATTATTATATGTTTTGTTTCTTATGTAAGTATTTTTTTGTTATTTTACTTTTTAAATACACATATTTACATATGCACCACTGATTTATATGACATTTTCTGGATGCTTATATTGCAAATAATGCAAAACTTATGATTACTTATCATCCTGGCACACAATCTTCAACATGTTTAAATATGCCAATATTTACAATTAACATGATATTAAGATAAGTATCATTTAATACCAGAAACATTTAAAATTCTCATTAGTATAAAAAATCAATTAAAAATATATAAAATAAAATTTAATTTAAGAGCTGTGTGAAATGCCTGGAGGGTGACAGTTGTACAGGTCTTCTAGGTGACACAAAATAGTTAACTTGCTACATTTTGTAAGCTGCAAAGTTTTTGCATTTTTCAGGTACAATAGAAGTTTGGACTTCCTTACTTATAAGTTGTTTTAATAATTTCTTTAGTAATACATAAAAGTCTCCTTCTCCATGATGGTATAACAATCCAAGCATGTTTAAAGAAATTGTACCGTACAGGTAGTACAGTATTATTTATATACAACAGGTAGTTATATAGGTATTCTCTACATAACCCAATTGTTCATTATGGCACATGAAAGTCATTTTGATATATCATTTGATATATGAACCCTTGAAGGTCTAGTAAAATGGGTCTATAAACCTTATTTCTTGAAATTTAGAAAAAGTCTGGTAACAATTTTAAACAATAAATTGCAAATTTAATGCTTGTATTTTAGATTCAAAACATTATTATTGAGCTAAAAATCTAAGTACACATACAGTACTAATGTTAACCTACACTTTTAAAATTTAAATACTGTTTTAAGTTACCATTACTAATTTTAAACTTGCATGATCATATCGACTAACTTCACTGTGTTAAAACAAAATTAAATACAAATAAATAATTATAAGTATAACACTACCGACTTGGAACACAAAGAATTGGTAGTGTTATACTTATAATTAGTTAATCAATGGACATATCATGGACAACAAAATCCAAGAATACAAACATATATATATGTAATACATTTAATATTTACAATCAGGATGATCACAGTTGCACACCACTATATAAAAATTAGTGGTGTGCAACTGTGATCATTCTGATTGTGATTTCAACCACTAACACAAATTTCTTCATTAAACGTCATTTAATATTTATAAATAAATTTACCTCAAGATATACCTTTTTTTCCTTAGTAGGAACATGTTTCAGATACCATCTTGTACCCAAGGTATATCTTGAGGTAAATTTATTTATAAATATTAAATGTATTATATACATCAAGAAACGAACTGTAGCAGAAAGTGATTGAATATATACGAGGGGGTACCCAAAAATAACCGGAATTTTTTTTTAAAGCTATGTATTTAATTTTTTATTACAAAACAACCTTATCACCTTCAAAGTACTCTCCATTACACTTAATACATTTGTCCAATCTGCGATCCCATTCCTGGAAACATTTTTCAAACTCGTCTGTTGTGATGGCCGACAGCTCCTGCCTCGTTTTTTTCTTTACCGCTTCCATGTCGTCAAAACGTCCTTTCACGTCCCTCTTCATTCGCGGAAACAAGAAGAAATCGCACGGAACGAGGTCAGGTGAGTAAGGGGCGTGGGGCAAGGGAGTCATGTTGTTTTTTGCTAAAAACTGGCGCACTGAAATGGCTGCATGAGCAGGTGCATTGTCATGGTGGAAAAACCAGTCCCTCGTCTGCCACAAATCGGGCCTTTTTTGTCGCACATTGTTACGCAATCTTTTTAAAACCTCCAAATAGAAAGCCTGATTAACAGTCTGACCTGGTGGGATGAATTCAGAATGCACTACCCCTCTCACATCGAAAAAACAAATGAGCATCGTCTTGATGTTTGATTTCACTTGACGAGCTTTTTTTGGGCGAGGCGACAAAAAGTTTTCCACTGGCTTGACTGTTGTTTAGTTTCAGGGTCGTAACCATAGCACGATGACTCGTCACCAGTAATGACCTTGGAAAAAAATCTGGGTTGGTTCGGAGCTGGTCTTTCAATGCATGGCATGTTTCAACTCGATTCTCTTTTTGCTGTTCAGTCAGGACCCGAGGCACAAATTTTGCAGTGACCCTTCTCATCCCCAAATCTTCTGACAAAATTCGCTGAACCAAGCTCCAAGTTATTCCAGATAACTTACTAATCTCTTCAATGGTCCGTCGTTGGTCTTCAAGCACAATTGCATGAACTTTTTCAACATTTTCGTCAATTCTGGAAGTTGACAGACGTCCAGAACGAGGTTTGTCATAAATTGACATTTCACCTTCTTTGAAACGAGAAAACCACTGGTACACTTGAATTTTTCCCATAGCACTATCCTTGTAAGCTGTTTTCAACATCACAAGAGTTTCTGCGGCGTTTTTCCCAAGCAGGAAGCAAAATGTCACAGCAGCGTGCTGTTCACTTAAATCCGCCATGACAGAAAACGAGGAGCAAGCGAAACTGCTTTTACAAAACGAATTACTGTGACCGGACACAACCTTCCCAGGCGACAACAATGATGGCACTGAACTCGGAACGAGTTGCACTTTCGCCTAGCGGGAGAAATGCGTACTACATAAGCTCCGCCAATCGCAGTGTTATTCCGGTTATTTTTGGGTACCCCCTCGTATATAAAAAGTAATACATGCTAATAAAAAGGTGATAAAATATTTTAAATTGTATTAAACACAAATCTGGTTAAATTGTATTCTTAAGTGTTATTTTGTTACAGTCGACTCCCTCTCGTTCGGACTCCGATGGTTCGGACGCCGGATGGTCCGGACTACTTCTTGGAAATGAGTCATCAGCGCGCGCCGGGTTTCTCACGGCCGAAAACGACAGGATTGAGCGTGTCTGTTTATTTCCGGCCTACATGTAAACAAAGATCCTCAGTTCGGCTTACGATTGCGTTTGCTATTTTAAATTGTATTAAACACAAATCTGGTTAAATTGTATTCTTAAGTGTTATTTTGTTACAGTCGACTCCCTCTCGTTCGGACTCCGATGGTTCGGACGCCGGATGGTCCGGACTACTTCTTGGAAATGAGTCATCAGCGCGCGCCGGGTTTCTCACGGCCGAAAACGACAGGATTGAGCGTGTCTGTTTATTTCCGGCCTACATGTAAACAAAGATCCTCAGTTCGGCTTACGATTGCGTTTGCTCCGGATCGTCATACAGTGTACTGTAGGTGTTTTTACTAATTACTACTGATATTGTTGTGTGTTTTAATAATTTTCAATGTGAGTTACATATGTTATTATAAGTGAGTTTATTTGTTAGGTGAAATTGTAGTTTCAGTAACTCTGATTATTTGACAGTAAAATTCTCAAAAATGAGTGAAAAACGGAAGCATAATACGGTTAAAATGCAAGACAGACTTAATATTTTACAACGTTTAGATAAGGGTGAATCAGTGCAAAGTATTTGTACGGAGTTTAATGTAGGGAAAAGCACAGTTTATGATTGGCGGAAAAACAGAAAATCGATCGAGGATTTTTGTATGCAAATTGAAGTCGAATCCGTCCTTTCTACTCGATCTACCTTGAAAAAACCACACCATGAACTTGTTGATGACGCATTATGGTTGTGGTTCATGCAGGAACGTAGAAGAGGGACTCCTATAAATGGGCCGATTTTGAAAGAAAAAGCCGTCATTCTTCATTCAAAACTTGGGGAAAAAGGAAACTTCTCGGCAAGCGATGGGTGGCTAACGAGATGGAAAAAACGGCATCGAGTGCATTTCCTTGGAGTTTGCGGGGAGAAGCTTTCAGCAGACCAACCGGCAGCTAATGATTTTTCTGAAAAATTGAAGCGTATCATTGAGCGTGAAAAACTAACCCCAGAACAAGTGTACAATATCGATGAGACCGGGCTTAACTATAAACTTTTGCCTAATAAAACCTTTGCCACTCCTCAAGAAAAGTCTGCTTCGGGCTTTAAAGTAAATAAAGAAAGGATCACTGTTGCACTATGCTCAAACGCAACTGGGACACACAAGATGCCGCTATTTGTGATTGGAAAGTCGGCCAAACCCAGAGTATTCAAAAACTTAAACATGTCTTCCCTTCCAGTGTATTACAGGTCACAAAAGTCTGCCTGGATGGATTCTTATTTGTTTAAGGAGTGGTTCGTGGCTCAATTTGTTCCGTCTGTAAAAGAACATTTGACATCCTTGAAATTGCCAGTAAAAGCAGTTCTTGTGCTTGATAATGCCCCACGCATCCAGAGGAAGGTCTCGAATGTGATAGTTACAGTGACATCAAGCTTTTATATATGCCTCCAAATGTAACAAGTATCGCACAGCCCATGGACCAGGGTGTAATCGAATGCTTTAAGAGAAAATACCGGAGGAAGCTTCTTTCAGAAATTTTGGATAAGATGGATGGTAATGACAATGCAGGTCTCATCCAGACGCTCAAGACAATTAACATTAAGGACGTCATTTATATCGCTGCTAAATCGTATGATGAAATCCCATCATCTACGTTTACCAAATCCTGGAGAAAATTGTGGCCAGATGTTGAAACTCTCGTTGAGAAGAGACAAGAAGACAACCCAAATACAATAGGGTTAAATATTCATGCAACTGAACCTGATGACAACCACTCAATTTTAAAGGATTTACAACGGCTGCCTGATTCTGCTAGTATTAATGAGAATGACGTTGTGGAATGGATTTCGCGAGCTGATGATGAACTGGCTAATGAAATCCTGAATGATGACGAAATCGTCGATGTAGTCCTTCGTCAAGAGGAAGAAAAAGAAGAAGACGACGACGAAGGTGATAGTGAAGCGGGAAATGGCGTGGGAATTTTGACTCATGCAGAGGGTAGGGCAGCACTGGAACTGGCAACTACCTACGTCGAACAACAGCCTGGCGCATCAGCTGTGGATGTTATGTTTCTAAGGAAGTGGCGTGATTATGCCTTCAAGAAAACAGTTGAAGTAAAGAAGCAGAAGAAAATAACAGATTTCTTTTAATATTGCAAAGCCAAGTTTTTCATTAGTTTTAGGTTTAAGTTTATTCGTTTGGGACAATTTTATGAACCTAAAATTGTGTTCCGTACACTTGAAAATTGCCTTAAAATGTGATTTATAAATATAGATACGCTATTACAGGTTGTAATTTACATAAGTAAAAAACCGCCGGATGGTCCGGAAATTTTTTAATCCGGACAGGGATCCGGTCCCGAGGTGTCTGGATTAGAGGGAGTCGACTGTATTTGAACATAATTATATATTATAAAGAAAATTAATGCCCTTATCATTATATTATGTCTTCTTTATTCGCTTTACACTCTGAATTAGATTCTTGATTTTGTAATAATCAATGTTAGACACCATTCTTTGTATCTAGAATTTTGTGAGGGATCCGCTGCAGATCTAGAATTTTTATGAGGGGAGGCATAGCAGGTCTAGACTTTTCTGGTGTGGGGAGTATACTTACTATCATTATCGTACTTCATTTGATATTATCATACATATTTCATCAATATCTGTGAGTTTTAAGGAGTAACTAAATTCCCACTAAAATGTTTTGAAATAAAAACACTACTGGTACTAAAAATGGTGAAAAGAATCCCAAATTCATAATTGTAAAATAATTGCCTTTTATTTAGGTCTTTTCCTGGTTTACATCAAATATTACAGTAAATACGTAAAAACCATAATAAAATATATTAAATTTTTTAAATATATTAAAAATGTAAGAGATACTGCCACAGTTCTTTATCTAATGCTTACTTATCAGAGCTCTTTAAAATAGTGGACTGCATGAAAAGAATATACCCTATACTAACAGTGTCAACTTTGAACCATGACGACCATGTTTCTGAAACATTAATACCTCAAAATGAATGATAATTTTTTCTGTTTCCCCATTATGTAATTTCATGGGTAATTTTGTTACATGATTGTAAGTCAAACTGTTCATTGATCTGGGACTTTCATACATCATATTCAGGGGCGGACCCAGGAAACAATTTGGGGGGGGGGATGATGTCTAAAAAATGAAAGGGTTTGCTGGTGAAAATAAAAACACAAAAGCTTAGAGTGAATACAATGTTTTTAATTCAGTCAAACTTTATAAGAAACAGTACATTGTTAGGTTGGTCCTTAATGAAACAAAGTTTATAGGCTACATTAAAATATAAAAAATCAATTCAGCCTTTGAGTTAAATTTTAACCCTTTTCAAAGAATTAAAGAATTTAGTTTAAGATAGTTTCATTTCACTACAGTAAAAGTAAACGACGAGGTTTTTTAGACATTTCGCCAATAATATTTTCAGCTTTCACTTCAATATCTTTGTGTATAAAAAGCAAGGCTAGGCAGTTTAATCTCTCTGTATCCATAGTGTTCCTTAAGTAGTTTTTTAAGTAGCGAAGGGTGGAAAAGGATCTTTCAGCTGTAGCTGTTGTCACTGGGATTACACAACAGTTTTTCAATATGTTGTGCGTGCTCGGAAAACAGTATATTTACAAATACCAACTAATGTACATTTTACTAACTTGCAAAATATAAAAATATGGCTCTGTCCAATTCTTAAGAGGTTAGCAAAAACGAGATCTATTGTTCAAATATAGGTATATACTCAGGGTTTACAATCAACTCCCAGTATATGCAAATTCGGTACGAATAATTTATACTAGTTGCTAAAAACTACAAGCGTACTTTTTTATCTATGTGGACTTATAGAACTGCTAATTCCATTATGTACGACAATCAACGTGCGACTTGGTTATGTAAGCTCACACATACTTGAGCATAGTGCAGATGTACACGCTGTTTATATAAAATCATAGTTGCGAAATCCTGTGGATAAAACAGCGAATGTACCGATGCCGATGCTGAAGCGCCACCGTTCAAAAGCGTTATTTAAAAATATTCATTAATTTAAAATAACTTCAAAAATTCATAAATTAATAACCGCTTTTTACACCATACTGCTTTAAAGCTAGGGTTCTAACAATTATGTAAATTTTTATAGGTATTAATATTTCGGGGGGATTCATCCCCTATCCCCCCCTGGGTCCGTCCATGATCATATTCTAGCAGTGAGAATTTGTTCTTGTTCCTTAAAGCTCACAAACAACCCAAGATTTGCTTTGAATTTTATTATTTTTAATGTTCATCACTACTTTTTTCACAGCACTTAATAATTATTATTTAATGGTACTTTCACTTGTGAAACTTACTTGTTGATATTCCCTCAAACGCCGTTTCGGAGTTTTATTCTCCTTCTTCAGTGGGGTTTGAATACAGAATGTGTCACGTAGTCAGTAATTTGTAACATTTTTTTTAGGTAATAGGTTGTGTGTGGGGGTGTCAAGATGGAAGGGGGTTGGCGTGGGATTCTGAATTGTTGTATGCGTTGTGTATTATTGTGTCGAATAGTGTGTTTGATTTAAATTGTAAATGATCATTGAGTATGTTGTTTGGTTGTGTTTTGTTGTGTTTGTATATTTCATATTGTTCTGCGGTGTTGAGTTTGCGACTTTTGGGTAGGTAGTGTAAAATTTCAAGATTGTTTTTTATATTGGTGTAACTGTGGCTTTCTGTCTGGATGTGTGTGGCAAATGTGGATTGTATGTTGTTATTGGATAATGCTTTTGTGTGTTCAGAAAATCTGGAGGAAAAGGATCTTCCTGTCTGGCCTATATAGAATTTATTGCAATCGTTACAGTTTAATTTATATATGCCTGTATTGTTGTATATGTCTATGTCTTTGTTTGTGCCGTTAATGTGTCTTTTGATGGTATTGTTGGTTCTGTATGCTATATTTTGTAATTGCGTTTTCTGAATGTGTTGGCAATTCTGTGTGTGTTAGAGTTGTAGTATGTGAGTGTGATGTATTTGTTTTGTTGTGTGTTGTTTGTATTTTTTGTTGTTTTTGTATAGGATTTGTCTATGTAATTTGTTTATTAAATCAGGGTTGTACCCGTTTTTTAGTTCTATGTATTTTATTGTATTAAGTTCTTCATTATAATCTTGCTTATTTAGCGGTATTTTTGTGAGTCTTTGTAGCATATGGTTGAAGACTGCATGTTTATGTTGTGTTGGATGATTTGATGTGTTGTGGATGACCATGTCAGTTGTGGTTGGTTTTCTGTAGATTTTATATGTGTGCATATTGTTTGTTTTGTTGATTGTTAGGTCTAGAAAGTTTATACTGTTGTTTTTTTCTATTTCTATGGTGAATTTGAGTTTGGGGTGTATCGTGTTTATGTGTTTGTGGAAATTTTCTACTTGTCTTGTATTACCATTGTATAATAATAATATGTCGTCTACGTATCTGTGCCAATATATGATTTTGTTGGTATATTTGTTGTTATGTGTTATATGTTCTTGTTCTATGTGGTGTATAAATATTTCAGCTAGTATACCCGATATGGGGGTTATAGGATTTGTCTATGTAATTTGTTTATTAAATCAGGGTTGTACCCATTTTTTAGTGCTATGTATTTTATTGTGTTAAGTCCTTCATTATTATCTTGCTTATTTAGCGGTATTTTTGTGAGTATTTGTAGCATATGGTTGAAGGCTGCATGTTTATGTTGTGTTGGATGATTTGATGTGTTGTGGATGACCATGTAAGTTGTGGTTGGTTTTCTGTAGATTTTATATGTGTGCGTATACCCCATGGGCTCCCCCATATTGGGTATACTTTAATAAACAAATTACATAGACAAATCCTATACAAAAACAACAAAACAACAAAAAATACAAACAACACACAACAAAACAAATACATCACACTCACATACTACAACTCTACACACACAGAATTGCCAACACATTCAGAAAACACAATTACAAAATAGCATACAGAACCAACAATACCATCAAAAGGCACATTTCCTCCAGATTTTCTGAACACACAAAAGCATTATCCAATAACAACATACAATCCACATTTGCCACACACATCCAGACAGAAAACCACAGTTACACCAATATAAAAAACAATCTTGAAATTTTACACTACCTACCCAAAAGTCGCAAACTCAACACCGCAGAACAATACGAAATATACAAACACAACCAAACAACATACTCAATGATCATTTACAATTTAAATCAAACACACTCTTCGACACAATAATACACAACGCATACAACAATTCAGAATCCGGCACCAACCCCCTTCCATCTCCACACCCCCACACACAACCAGTCACCTAAAAAAAAACCGTTACAAATTACTGACTACTTGCCACATTCCGTATTCAAACCTCACTGAAGAAGGAGAATAAAACTCCGAAACGGCGTTTGAGGGAATATCAACAAGTAAGTTTCACAAGTGAAAGTACCATTAAATAATAATTATTTTTGAATTTTAATAGTGTGACAGAAGATTTTCCCTCCACATCAACAAAGACATGGATTTTGATGGAAACCAATGTTTTATTGATGTTTAATGAAATAACACATTACCTAATGAACATATAATGAAATCAAATTCTAATGGTGAACATTTAATTACTTATTTATTGAAACACTAAACTCCTAGGTACTGATAAATCTCAGAAAACTGTAACTTATCAGACAAGCATAAGAACTTCATTGTTAAAACTGGAGGCTGTTAATCAAATTATACCTTTACCAAAGATAAGAAGAAAAGAGGATTCTCACTTGTATGTTACAATACCATTTCATTTCCAGTTAGCAGTATTGACTCCAAGGACTTGAAACAATTTACGTTTTTATCGAACAGTCTGTTCAAGTTTCTACTAAAAATTCTGTACATACGGTGCATATTAATATGTATTGTATTTAATACATAGTAAGTAAAAGGAATAACACAAAACATGCATACAAGCACTTAATGGAATTTGAGGTGCTTGACTGAGCCTTTCTGATTCACTTAACTTATTGTGACAAAGGTGAGTGTGTCATTCTATATCGAACAAGTACCATATCAAAATTGTTTTTTGTACTAAATCTTATCTTCCTAGATAGGGTCAATTTTGTAATGAGTGTTTTGTATACTTTGTATATGCATGATGTATAGTGATGATATGTACTATGATGCCACAATGTTTGTATGCAATGAAGTGTTAGTCACTTCATTCAAACCTTATAGTCATGTAATTTACTGTATATGTGTAGTTATATGACTAGCACATTTGGTTCTTAAACCACCATTACTCCAAAACCAACCTATATTTTTATTTCAACCCAAAGATGGTTTTGACCTGACAATTGTTTTTAAGCAGCAAAAGTACTAGTTGGATTACAAGATTTATATGTAGTGGTTGGTAAATTACAAGAGTGATAATGATGATCCTCAAAGGTACAGCCCTTGTAGAGCCTGGCCTTCCAACACCACTCACGTCCACTTGTCTCTGTTCTGTGCTAGTCTGCACTACCCAGGCAGTGCAGGTCTTCTTCATCTTCCACCCATCTTTTCCACCCCTTCTTCTTCTCCCACCTGGATTTCCATTTAGTACTTTCCTCACAATCTATTGTCCATCATTTGCTGTGCATGGCCTGTTCACATAATTCTATTTCTTTTACTCTCAGTAACAAAAATATCTAGCTCCCCAAAAATACTCTCCAGCTCTTCATTCGTACATATATTCCATTTGTCTCCATGCCTCCTGTCATCATAAATCCTTTACAATATCTTTCTTTCCTATCACTTAAACCACTCTTTTCCCTATCTGTCAACACACATACCTCACTTCTGTATATTGCAGTGGGTATTAAGATGGTCTATCTACATTTCTTGACCTCAATACATTGCCCAAAGCATAATAATATCTGTTGCCTGCTGATATTCGGGCATGGCTTTTGTGAGAGATTTTATTATCATCTGTGATAGTAACTCCCAAGTGCTTGAAATTCTAGCATCTTTCATAAAGGTCACCTTCCTCTTCTAACTCGATTCCCTGGAACCTAACACCTGGTCTACATGATATTAGCAGCTACTTTCTTCCTTTATTTATTTCAAGACCTACTTTCTTAGCTTCCCTCTCCAGTACAACAAATGTTTCCTTAAGATCTCTTTCTCTTCGACCAATCAGTGCCAAGTCATCAATGTATGTGACATACTAAACCATTCGATCTAATATGCTACCCCCTGGAACTTCCTTACTAAATTTTCCAGCATCAAATTGAACAGTGTTGTGGACAGTACATCCTCCTGCCTTATACCCTTATTTACTTTGAAATCCATAGTTAATTCTCCTTGTGTCTTCACTTTGCTCTTAGGTGCCCGCAGAGTCATTTTAACAAGCTCAGTAAGTTTCTGTAGTATTTCCAGTTCTTTCATTGCTTCAAACAACTTACTTCTAATGAAGTTGTCATATGTCTATTTGTAGTCAATAAAACACAGCACAGCAGTATGGTAAACAAACAAAACTTTTCTAATATTGGCCTTAACTTAAAAATACGTACAATGGTTGCCCTGGCCTTGCAGAATCGCAATAATCACCGATAATGTTCTCTATGGCCCTAAATTACAAGAGTGCCATTAGAACTTGTAATTCATTAATGTAAGTAATTTTTATATACATTGGGATAGAAAATACACAGTATTTATATCCACTTGTGAAAAAAATAATCTATATGCCTCACATCATATTCATTAGTCACATCTACTCCACTCACCAACTAACATTTATTAACAATCCCTGCTCAAGCATTTGGTTTACAACCACTGTGCATTGCAATATACTATTTTTAAATATAGTTGATAAGTTACTCTCAGGAGACAAACTACTGACTATAGTTTAAACCCCTTCATGCGCACTGAAATATAAATCACTTAAGAAATAAACAAAAAAGAAATTATAATAAATAAAATTATAAGATTTGAAAATATGGATACTAGATATAAAAACTGATATAAGGCTCATAACATTTGATAGGAAAGCTATGAAAAAATTTACTTTTTGAAAATGAATATTTTCAATTTGTTGCAAATATAAGATGTTTTACACCATAGACACTTTTTAAAATATAGGTGTATAGAAACACTATGCAAAAACCAAAAACCAAGAGTTAATGTTTCAATTTTTATAACTTCTTATACTTTGTAGTACAGTATAGCCCTGTGAGAACCACAGGTGTGTAGATAGCTTTTTATGGCCCCTGGATGGCAAGTTCATTGAAATTTTTCAGACACATCTCATACATTTTTAGATGCATTTTGTTTTATGTGTACACTCTGAGAAAATAGTACCAAATAGTTGCTAATCTCTTCAAATGTGTTAAAATAAGTTTCGTGTTCTTAAGCTCTACACATTTCAGTGAAATGTCGTCAGACATGTTGTGGAAGAAGTCATTGGTCTGGCTGTAGTACGCAAATTTGGAGACTAATATGATATGTCTCTTTTTCCTCATAACAAAAAATTGTGTTTATAAAAAAAAAAAATGTTTGGGTAGCCTAAAGCCTAAAACCTTCCCTTTGTATTAAAGTTGAAAATGACCTTTCAGTCTTTAAGTTGATTCAAATCTTATTAATAAAACAATGTTTCAATTATTTAGTTCATTTGAACTTATAATTAACAAAGTGTGCTATATTCATTTAATTGTTGATTGTTTTCTTTTAACTCAGTTATGTTAAGTAAGTATACACATTTATTCAAAAAATGTTTTACTTTGTTATGTAATAATAGTACCTGTAGGTATACCTACAATTGTTCTAAGAAAACAAACTTGAAAGGATTACATAACCAGGTTAAATATTTTTCTTTCTTCATAGAGTTTTTGCTGAAGTCATCACATTTACACCTACAATGTGGTTCAAGTAACCAAATTATAAAGTGCTTAATGTGCATTTTAAAGAACATTCTGTTTCAATTTGTCAGTTTTCATTAAGTTATGTATGAGTATCATATTCTTTCTAGAGTCATATGGAGAGTGGTGAACTGCAAAAATCTGTGATACAACAGTTCATGTAGTGGATATTAGTTAATAGGATAACCATACACAAAAAATGTATAGGTGTTTTGTGATGGTAATGTTAATTTTCATGTTTCCAAGTTCAACAAGATGTGTCTCTCCACTGTTGGATAACTTATGGATGGAATTTAAGGTAGAATGATATAATTTAAATATATCAACATATAATGAAGTAATTTTAATATTATATACTATTTAAAATTTTAGGTATTTAAAAGTGGTACTAAGAGTAAGCGTTCTGTAAAATGTGATGGATAAATTGACATTAAATTAAATACACTAAGGTGAAATAAGGGTACCATTAAAAAGAAATTAAATAAGGTATTTTAAACATTCTGATTTGTTAGTTTCTTAGCTTAAAGTTGTTACGTGAAAGTATTATGTCATTTTTTGTTGCTTCATCTTCCAAATACATTATGTCAGATTGTCTGTTGATTATTGTGAACTTGGATGTAAGGTGTATGTATTGAATATTACAGTTCTGACAAGTATGTATCATTTTTCTTCTGTCAAAGTAAATCTATTTACTATTTTATTTTTGATACTAGTAGTTATACATAGTCGGATTTTTTTTTTTACAATACAGTAGAACCTCACTAATTCGTCACCTGTGGGATTGAAGGGATGACAAATAAATTAGTGAAATAGATGAATTAGTGAGGGAGTAAGAAACAAACCCATTAAAGACATATAAAATGTTTTATTACAACACTAGCAACATACAGTACTAATGTTATGCTTGAACATATTTATTGCTGAAAATGTTCAAAATCAAAGAAGTTAAGCACTGTAATTGCAAAATAAATTTGTTTAATCATTGTGAAAAAAATCTGCAATTTCCTTCAGTTTTTTTTCTGTTGACCAGACTTTTCAAGAGCCAAATTATGTATTTGGCACAGTGAAATTATTTTAGGCACTTGTGCTTCATCTTGGCCTTCATACCACTTGATTGCTGTAGTCAGTGATTGAATGGCCACCTTATGAGAGATTGCAGGATTTATTGGCTGTTAATCTTCTTCATCATTAGCTTCTGTAGGTTCTATGGATATGTATGTAACTATTTCATCATCACTAAAAATTTCATAGCCTACATCCAGTAAGTCTATTTCACATCAATTTTTGACGTCGTCTTTATTCAAACTGTTAAATTCTGGTAGGGATTGGCAGATATCTAATAATTCTGATGTGGGGTCATATCCTTCTGTTTCTGTAGATCCTGGTTGTAATTCAGATGGCCGTAACTTATACCAGGCAGATTTTAGAGTGTTTTCCGGAATACTTTGCCAGGCATCAGCTGCATTCTATATCGCATCCTTTATAGTGTATGCCTTCCAAAATTGTTCAATGTCCACATCGTTTCATAAAGTGCTAACTTTTGTAAAAAGCACTTTCTGTACGCCTCTTAAAACACTCAATGATGCCTTGGTCCATTAGTTGTAGTAAGCTTTTTGTGTTAGCAGGAAGAAACATACTTGGATTCCATTTGAATCAGATGAACAATCTTCTAAATCAAGAGGATGTGCAGGAGCATTAACCATGTTTAATAGAGCCTTTTCTGGCAGCTTTTTTTTCTTAAGTAAAACAGTTTCTGAGGATGAAGTTTTCTTTTAGACACTGCTGGAAAATTTCTTTGTTCATCCATGAGTTATTTTGGGCATAATATTTCACAAATTAGAACTGATATTTTTAAAAGCTCATGGTTTTTTAGCCTTGCCAATGACAGCTAACAGCTTTATGGTCCCCACTAGCATCAGAACAAACAAGAATTGTGGTTTTCTCACCTTATATCCAGGGGTTGAATATTCTGAGCCAGATGCCAGTGTTTTTTTGTGGGAAAGCTGTACAGTAGAATTACAGCTGTCCATTTCATCACAATTACATGCTTGGTTCACACACAAACCCAGCTTATTAATGTGATTACTTAGTTTTTCCCAATATTGCAACACTATTTCATTGTTTGCACTGAGCTTCTCCACTTTGATTTGTAGCTGTTGAATACCATGCCCCTCCTTGAACCTATGGAGCTAACCTGACTTGTTTTAAAATTTGGGTCACCATTCAGTTTTTGATTGATTTGGACAGTGATATTTGGCCCATTTAATGGAATCCCTTGGGAGCACTGCTGAGTGCTCCATATAAACATGGCTTCATCCAGTGAATTTTCAGAAACATATTATGCTATAACAACAGAACATAACTTATTGTGTCATGTACACAAGTATGAAATACCCATTCTTGGAACCAATATCTTCTCTAATCCATTGTCCTGGCTATTATTGGAATCTCTGCCACAATCAGCACGTTTCTGGTTTATCCCGGTTATAATTAGAGCATACTTGCTTGTTAATAAAGAAAAAGAAAAAAAGGCTTGAGTGGGTGATGAATTAGTGAGGTTCCACTGTACTGATTATTATTATTACAAATTATAATTTTTCTCTTATGTTTTTATATCTTTTCTACTACTTTTCACAAGATTTATATGTGTAAAAAACTAAACCAGCCTGTTTAGTTATAACTATGAAAATAGTAAAAGTGGAGAATAAAATCTTACAATACTGGAGTATTTTAAATTAAAAGGTAGGTTTGTTAATTCACTTCTTTCAGATCCAAATTAATATAGGCTTACGCATAATTTCTTAACCAATGGTTACTGTAATGTAACAAGCTGCATTCTATCTGGCTTATATAAAATTTCTTACATTCTGAGTATTTTAATTGCTAAACAGAATTGATTTACCTGGGATTTACAAATTAAGCTGCCCAGAATATAACAAATTCTACATAGGCCAGATGGGATACAGCTTCAAATAAAGGTACACTGAACACATAAAACCACCAACTAATCCATCTTTGCAAACCATCTCATTGATGCAGACTACACATACACAAATCTCAAAGACAACATAGATAATTTCAGTTTCAAATACTGTTTAAATATTGGTAGTTTGCAAGGTAGGTTTTTGATATTAACAATACCTTTAGTAGTAAAGCAAAAGGTTCAATTTTACAATTATTTCATGATAATAGCAATAATTTAGTTTCTACTGGTGACTTTTGTTACATATGGGTCCAAAAAAATTTTGCCCTCCCAGTCAAAAACATTACCAGCCACCACTGCCTAATACCAATCACAATATTGCTCAGTATATTCATAAAATTACTTTGAATATGGGTTGGGGCTCCATAGAATACAACAAAGTTTTTAGAATTGGAAAACTAAAATTGTAATATAAATGCCTGGCTTATTGATTTTCAAACCAAAATTATTTTTAGCAATTTACTTTCCTAAATGGTAATGAAGAACAACTAACTTAAGTCTTTTAATTTTTTAGTCGTTATGTAGTTCTTTCTAGTCTACCAACCTGTAGTCACAAAACAGCAGTCTTTTTATACTTTTTACTGATGAATCACGACATTAAACATTTTAACATGTATTTTATATAGTACCTACCTACAAAACACTGCAACACTGATGTTGAGACAAAGAAAACTTCCATACAAAGAAAACTACAATTTAAAGGAAGAAGTCTAGCACTGAGATGAAGAAAAATTGTTTAATAAAATATATAAAAAGAAACTGTACTTTCTCTGTGTAAGAAAAATTATCTATTTTTGTGAGCAGAGATAGGTATGTCTTCTTAATTATTCTGCTATTGTGTAAGAACAGAGTACAAAGAGTTTGTAAAAGGCATTTATTATTAGGTGTGCCACAAGAAAATTGTAGTGTTGTCCATAAATCTCTTAAATGAAGAAAGGTTAGCAATAGAAAACATTTGATGAAAATTCTAAAGGCTGTTGCGACTCAATATTGTGGAAGTAGTGTGTCATTGCAAGAGTAGGCTACCGGTATGTGTCTTGTGGTCTCAGTAAGTTATGGAGGAAATATAATTAATCATTTGAAATTAATTTAATGGCTTAAAAATTCTCATTTTCAGGCATATTTAACAATAATAAAATTTTGTTTTGATGCCCAATCCACAAATGCCTGCTAAATGTTATGTTAATATGCATATATTGCTAAATGGTCTGAATATGAAAATCTGTTGTCTATGTTGGTAACTATTATGTCACAATCTTCTTTAGCTGCAGTCTTCTTGCTTTCATCAAAACGTGACCTTTTTGGATTTTGTGATGATTCTCTAAAATCATTTGTTGCAGACAGACTGGCATCAAAATCAATATAATCTCTAACGTTTTGAATGTGTGACTTGAATGAGGCAAACTGGTGTGTTTTAATACTGTCAATTTCTACTTGCTGTAATTGATTAAACAAAATGTCACAGGCTGGCATAATTTTGTTGAAAAATGTTAACCAAAAATTAAAATCATCATTATTTAATGTGTTTTTCAGTCCTAGTGCTTTCTGAACAGTGGACTTGTCACTCTCGTCATCATCTATGATTTTTTCAAGAACAGTTGAAATGTCATTTTTATGAATAAATACTGTTGTCACACAAAGGGATTTAAAACTCCACCTGGTATTAGAACATTTTGGGAGACGTTTCTTTACTACTTCATCAAGTATGGCAGTTTGCTTGGAAGATCTTGAAAAAAAATGTTGTAAAGCCATCTAAATTACAGAAAAATATTTTTACTTTCTTGTTTTGTGATGCAGCACGCTCAATAATTAAGTTTAGTTGATGGGCATAGCAGTGTATATACTGGACATTCTTGTACACAGCTTTAACTTTTGCTTGAACACCGTTATGTTTTCTACTCATTACTGCTGCCCCATCATAACTTTGTGCAATAATTTTACTAGGCATCTTATCAAGTTCTAATTTTGCTAATTCTTCAAAAATAGTATTACTAATACCTTCAGCGGAGTGATCTTGTGGAATGACAAAACCGATGAATCTCTCATGTAATTTTCCATTCAATTCATACCTCACAACTAACACAATTTGTGACAGAGTGGCACAATCCGTGGTTTCATCTGCTTCAATTGAAATGTAGTCAGTTTCATTTATTTCTTTTTTTTATTAGTCCAATGCACACTGCATAAATAGAATCCAAAATTTCATTTTGAATTGTGTTAGAAAGACCAACGAAAACCCTATTTTTTTTTTTTTAATATGCTCTCTTAAGGTGCTATCTAGGCCTGCCATTAAATTTCTAAGCCCCTAAGAACACCTGGATTCTCAGATGTTTGTTTCATCATGTCCCCTTAAAGCTAGTTCAAATATTCCACAAAACTTTACACAGTCAATTAACTTACTTAGGATGTATCTGTTCTTTGAGACTTCTTCATTATACTGTTTAATTTTTTATCTATATGCACTGACTAACGCAACTAATATTGACTTTTCCTAACAATGAATATTCAATACAATTGTTCATATGAGTTTCACTAATTTTATGTTTTTTAATTTTTTCTCCCAAATGTTTCAAGTCCTTAATTCCATTTTCAGTCCAGACTGAATCACTGTTTAGGTTCATCACCAAACATACATAACAAAAAAAGGAATTCATCACCTCACATCCACATATCCAATCAGCATGTAAGTAACAGTTTCTATTAAATTTTCTTGTGTAGTTTTTTTTTACTTGATGCTGGTCTGTCCGTTTTATAATTTTGTTGTGTAATATCTAAATTCGGTTTTGGTGGCCCTAATTTTTTTAGTTCTCTTTTCTTTTCGTAAGTAAGTGAATTTGAAATAATCAAACATTTAATATTACTTACTGAATTTACCCTGAATTCATAGCCATTTTTTTTGTTTCTAACAAATACACACAGAACACACAGGCTCAGGCCTACACAGAATAAGTTACATGTTTATGTACACAAGGTTCGACAAAAACACTATCGTACACAGAATACACTGCCTAATAAAGAATAAATTATTAGAACATTACGTTAACACAAAAAGTACAACAAGAACATAATCAAAACTATATAGTTGTCTTGATTATTCATCTCTTCTTTCACAGCACTAACACTTAACTAAAAATGAACTTTTTTCATGTGAAAACTTACTATTTTATCGGACGCGTTTCGGCTTAGTATCCGCCTTCTTCAGCTTTGGTAACAGACTGCCAGCATTTTGTAACGGTTGTGTGGAAGGTGAAGTGGGGGTGGTGTGTGGCGGAAGGGGATTGGCGCGGGGATTCAATTTACTGTTTGTTTTCTGTATAATTGTGTCAAAAAGTGTATGTGATTTATATTGTAATTGATCGTTGAGTATGTTGTTTGGTTGTGTTGTGTGGTGTTTATATATTTTAATATTTTATATATTTTAATTATATATGTTTAAATATATAAACACCACACAACACAACCAAACAACATACTCAACGATCAATTACAATATAAATCACATACACTTTTTGACACAATTATACAGAAAACAAACAGTAAATTGAATCCCCGCGCCAATCCCCTTCCGCCACACACCACCCCCACTTCACCTTCCACACAACCGTTACAAAATGCTGGCAGTCTGTTACCAAAGCTGAAGAAGGCGGATACTAAGCCGAAACGCGTCCGATAAAATAGTAAGTTTTTCACATGAAAAAAGTTCATTTTTAGTTAAGGGCAAAACTATATAAAACACAAGAGAAAATATATGCACTTTAAACAGCAGCAGAGAAGTTTTGAACAACGCTCCGGATTTCTATGAAAATAACCGCGAAATCAGACAGCGGGCAGAGTCCCTCCTATAATGGCTGCTGCTGATTAAAAGCATAGACATGTGTACACGTCCTCTTTCCCCGCTCCCCACAAGACCCGCCCATGCAGGGAGGATGACAGCGAAAGCGTCCGGCTGCGGGACCATGCCAAAAACATCGGGTGATGGCTATTAGTCGCCCCCAAAATATCTTTCACATAAGGATACTACACATTATAGTTATATTATTGACAAGTTGAATTTGCAAATTTAGTGGGAGGGCTGCGCCCTTTTGCCCTCCCTGTATGAGCCGCCACTGGTATTAGGTATTAAAAGTATTTAGAATAGTATGTAGGTTATTTTACTCACATGGGTTAAGTTTTCTCACATGTATTTACATTATCCACAATTTATGTATAACTTATGTATACTGATAGACATTAGAATGTTCTGTGTAAATGAACTTTGCATTGAAAGGTAAACATAGTTTGTTCTATGAGATTCGAGAATAAGTGTCTAGAATTTTCTCAGCTTATCTATTAAGTGACACAGGCTGGTGAATGACATCATTACCAACCTATATAAGACGGTAGTGAACAGAGAAACCAGTCAGTATTTATTGTGAGTTTGGTTAAGTGACTTATAGAGTCAGCGTGCATGTTTGATATCACATTTGTGGATCAATATTATATTTGTGTTGTTGTTTGTATAAATTATGATAGTGTCAATAATCATCATGTTAGGAAGTTAATGTTGTAAATGTATTTTCCAGGATGCAGAAAATAATGATGAGCGTGGACTGTAATTTAATACATTTATTGATGTTTAGTTGTACAATTTTACGTTGAATTGTAAGATTGGCTAAGTCTGTTAAGCATTTTGAATTTTGAAAAACCACGTTGGGTAAAAAATGTTACATGGTAAATTGAGGCGTGAGTACGCAACACTCAAAACTACGTGAAAATGTTGTAGGGCCTAAGGCCTACATAAATTGTCTCGACGACAAGAAAAATGAAAAAATGACAGGGCCGAAGCAACAAACGCGATTACGTCTGCCGCCTACGGACGTACGTTGCACTGTGTTTTAGCCTGTTCGCATCAAGCGTGAGGCCAGAGTGTACAGATTAGCCAACCTTTGAGTATGAAATTCCCACATTACTGTCCATAGTTGCCCGCAAAAAATCAAAAGATTTTTTTAATACATTTTAATAATTTATTATAAGAAAACACAATGTATGTTCTTAATAATAGATATCAATCTCAGTAAATTGTATTGAACATTGAGATTGAAATGTTAGATAACAGTTATAACATTAAACTGTTCAGAGATAAAACCTGAATAATGATGATAACAGTTGAACAGGCCACAGTTGGCTTACAAACTGATTTATACATGAGTATAAATGCAAGAATTAGCAATGTATTGCTAATATATATTGTATGTATACAATATAAGACAATATAAAACATGAATAATGAATAGTTGACAATGTTTGATGATGAATAATTGGTGACTCATCACATGATGGGCCCGATACAAATTGCAAATATTTTATGCAAGTCATGATTGATAGCCTAAACCAGTCAAGGCCAGTTGACTTATACATAATAGTATTGAGTGTAAAATGAATAGACAAAAATTATTACAAAATTATACAACATGTAAAAACATAGATTTAGCATAACGCTGTAATATAATAATTAAATGGTGCATGCTATACCTGGCAGTTGCAGGAATGCACAATAAATTGACATGTGAAAACAGATTATACATTGTTGAATAATTGCAAGTACATAAGTGTAATGACATATATGTCATAATTGAAAGCATAAATAATAATTGTGCAATACGTGATCGCAAATACAAATACAAAATATAAAAATATGTGCGTGGCGCATGATTATAGACAGTAAATGCGGGTAAAATAATGTGTTTTACATAGATACAAAGTTATACATAATAAAATACAATATAAATAGGTTTGGATAATTACAAATACATGAATACAAGGCACAATAGAGTAAGTGACAAGTACAGCAAATGTGTTTATACAAAATGTAATGGATGTGTTGAACAATTGCAAGTAACACATAAATTCATAGAGTAATAAAATGGCACACATATTAACAAAAAATGTGCAAGAAAGATGCATACATGGTTTGTATAGCTGCAAAACCATGTGAATATTATATAACAAAATTTATGACATAAGAACAAATACTAAGCAAAGACATGACGCATAAATCAAATGTTGTATACACGAAAATACAAAAGATAATTGAAGCTTTGCATATTAAATAAACTGACACTTGCTTAAGTAGAACAAACAGTTTCTGAATTGAAAATATACAAATTAAAGCTTATGGTAAAAATAAAAGTGTTTATAACTAACAAAATCTTCTTAGAACATTTGATTTAACACATGTTTGACAAATACATACATTTAATTTTAAAAGGAAAATAAACTCTTTTTTACTGTTCGTCCCTCGCTGGCACCAAACATAACTTATGAATTGGTCTGCGATAGGTGCCAGTAGGCGTGCGAACGTCAACTACTCTGATTAAATTGTCTGGTCCGGGAAATGTGGCGGTAATTACACCAAATTTCCATGCTAATGGAGGCAAGTTATCCTTGATCAGCAAAACCAGGTCACCAATGGAAACGTTTTCCTTTGCGAATTTCCATTTGTGACGTTGTTGCATTTGGTGTAAGTAGTCTCGAGACCATGATTTCCAAATGGCTTGGACAAACTTCTGGAGAAGTTGCCAACGTCCAAGACGAGAGATGGGAACGTGAGAAAAGTCAGGATCGGGTACTGCCGTTAATGGTGCGCAAATTAAAAAATGGCCAGGGGTAAGTGGCACTGGATCGTTTACATCCGATGAAACGGCAAATAATGGACGTGAGTTTAGACAGGCCTCTACCTGTGACAAAACCGTAGTAAACTCCTCGAAAGTGAGAATGGACTTGCCGACCACGCGGAGCAAATGATACTTTAAACTCTTTATACCGCTCTCCCAAAGACCACCAAAATGAGGTGACGAGGGTGGAATAAATGACCACTTAATACCATGAGAGGTCGTAAAGGATTGGATTGATGAGGTGGCATCCTTATTATGCCAAAGATTGTAAAGGTCATGCAAAACGTTGCGGGCCTTCCTAAAGTTCGTGCCATTGTCAGAATATAACTGGCTGGGTATGCCCCTATGGGCCATGAGCGACGTAAGGCAGCTATAAACGCGTTGGCCATAAGGTCGGAAACCAATTCCAAATGAATAGCCCTGGTGGCTAACCAAATGAACAAAGACATGTAGGATTTTGACAGAGTCCTAGATCTCTGCCCGCCATGACGAATCATGAAGGGACCACCATAATCAACTGCGCAGAATAGAAACGGCCGCGAAGGAGTAACCCTAGGAGATGGCAAAATACCAAGCCTTTGAACCTGATGTTTGGTGTTAAATCTGAGACACTTGACGCATCTACGAATGATGGAATGAACGACTATCTTGGCATTAATGATCCACCAACGTTGAAGAAGTGAATGATAGACAAGTTGAGCACCAGCGTGGAGGAGACGAATATGCTCGTACTCGATTATAAGGTGAGTGATGTGAGCCGATGGATGCAAGACAATAGGATGCTTATTGTCATAAGGTAGTTGCGACTGCTGTAAGCGTCCGCCGACACGTATGACGCCAAACTCATCAAGAAACGGGTCCAGAGAAGACAACTTACTCCTAATAGATACAGAAGCCCCATTACGAAGGCAATTAAGCTCAGCAGCGAAGTGGATGGACTGGGATTGCTTTATGAAGAAATTAAGAGTAGAATGAATTTCGGTGGGGGTAAGAACACCCGAGATTTTCTCAGCCCTAAAGGGTCTAGTATTTTTGATGAATCGAAAGCAATAAGCGTACACGCGAGTCTGACGGTGCAATGAAGAAAAGTCCTTTGAAAGATCAATAGGTAGGGTAGAAATTAGAGAGAGTTTGGGGGTTTGTTTCTCCTCCGCAGAGCATTCAGGAAACGACAGATTAGAAGGTGAGAAAGGTGAAAAAGGATTGGGCTCAGAAGATTGAGACAGACAAGCGGTAGCATAGGACTCACCCAACTGGGGATTATCAGACCCGAATGGTAATCAGACAGCGAACCTACTCTCATCATTGCGATGAGTGGACTCAACAAAATGTTCCTCACAAACTGAGTTGTTACTAAGGGGTGCATTATCAAGGATGGTTTCGGTCTCCCAAAATTTCTCAAGAGATGCTAAAATTTGACTGTCGTTGTTTCTTGCCAAGAACGAAACAGCAGGACCCTTAGAATGACAATGTTTGGGCAGATTGCCTGCTAGAATGTAGCCTAACCTTGTTTCTTGTATAATAGGAAAGTTAGGACCACATACATATTTGTTAGCTAAAATCAAATCTAAATAAAACTGCGCTCCTAAAAGTATGTCTATGTCAGCTGATACGTTGAAATGTGGGTCAGCCAGGAAAACGTTATCTGGGATATTAAAATGATTTATGTTGAAAGATTGTGCTGGAAGTTTATGAGTCAATGCAGATAAGACTGCACACGTAGCGTCAAAGCTGAACCTTTGATAGCGAGAAATAGTACGAATAGATGCCAAATTAGTGGCACAACATGTCGCATTATTAATACCTGTAATTGGTATATTAGATTCAGTCAAGTTAAGTTGCAATTTTTTAGCAAATGATTCAGTACAAAAGTTCACTTGTGACCCGGCATCTAACAAAATTCTTGCAAGCTGTCTGTTACCAGCACGGTCGATGATGAACACGACTGCTGTCGACAAGAGAACATTGTTTGGTGATTGAAGCTTATATGAACAATAATTACTGCTGCTGGCAGAACCTTGTTTTGACACATTATTTATGTGCAGCAATGTATGGTGTCGTTTTGAACAGATCTTACATGATTGTTTGACCTTACAATTAGGTGAAAAATGATCTGGTCTTAAACAATTAGTGCAGCATTTATGCTTTAATATAAATTGCCCTCGTTCCGATATGCTTAATTTACGAAATTTGTCACACATATAAATTGGGTGACTGGCCTTGCAGCATGGGCATAAATAATTATTTGAAGTTGAATGATAACTTTTAAATGCAGTGCTGCCAGCAGAGTTTCGTAATTTATGTTTTTCAGACTTATTATTAAATTTTAAAGTCGGCTTGTTAAGCTGCTGTCCAGCGTCTATCGGTAATGTATTTTCTAATAATTGTCTACGTGCGTTTAAAAACTGTGTAAAGCTCTGAAAGTTAGGAAGATTATCTGAATCTATAGACTCCTTCCATAATTTAAATATGGAATGGTCAAGTTTTGCTGACAATAGTTGTACAGTAATGAGTTCAAATGAATCCACTGACAATTGCATAGCTGCCAGCGAATTGACAGAAGACGTTATTGTATTTATAAATTCTGCTAAGCTCTGTACAGAGTCTTTGATTGTAGACTTCACTTCTAGTAAATTTTGAATTTAATATTTCGCTAATATGAATTTGTTATCATATCTAGCGGATAGCAAACTTAACGCTATTGAATAGTTCTCATTACAAATAGGTAAGGCCTTAATTAGATCTAATGGCTCATTTTTGAGACATGAATACAAATAATGTAGTTTTTGCACTGAAGTTAGATCAGATCTGGCATGTACCAAGTCCAGAAATATTGAATAAAAATGCTGCCATTCTAAAATGTTGCCTGTGAAGCAGGGCAAACTTATAGGTGTTAATTGCATATTACTTGTTAATACTCGAGATTCAGTCTGAACGTTGAAAGTTTCTATTAATTGCAAGATGTTAGCTTCGGTTGAATATAAAAGTTCTTCAACCTCAATTCTGTCTTCTTGAGCAGCGTTTATGTCCTTAGAAATTAATTCAATTTTAGACCGTACCTCATTATATTTTGTTGCTAAACTCTTTAGAGTTTCCAATCTAACAGTTAAAAAATGTTTAGTGTTACTGTTTTTATCAAAATTAATTATAGCAGAATTGATTCGCACTATGGCAGACTTTAAACCGCCTCTCTTTCTAACCAACACTTTGAGGCCTTCTTCCGCCATTCTACGCACCTGTGAGTGATGTCGTTGATGTCGTACCTTCTGTGAGATGTCCTGGAGCGTCGAGGCCGTGGAATAGATGGCAGACACGCACGGACTGGATAGATGACTGCTCAATCTGGTGTGTAGGCATTAACACATGGATGGTCTTGTAGTGGTGTTGTCACGAGGCTCAATGGCGACGAAAGAAATGCTGAATAACTCCCGACACGGTTGGATCAGCAAACATGCTGAATCGCCTGTGATGGCCAGAAATTGAGGTAGAAAAAATGATGAAAGCCGCTCTGGTATAAGTTGAAAGAAGGTAAAATGATGAATCCAGGCACGGAGCGACCAAAAAAATGTTAGGAAGTTAATGTTGTAAATGTATTTGCCAGGATGCAGAAAATAATGATGAGCGTGGGCTGTAATTTAATACATTTATTGATGTTTAGTTGTACAATTTTACGTTGAATTGTAAGATTGGCTAAGTCTGTTAAGCATTTTGAATTTTGAAAAACCACGTCGGGTAAAAAATGTTACATGGTAAATTGAGGCGCGAGTACGCAACACTCAAAACTACGTGAAAATGTTGTAGGGCCTAAGGCCTACATAAATTGTCTCGACGACAAGAAAAATGAAAAAATGACAGGGCCGAAGCGGCAAACGCGATTACGTCTGCCGCCTATGGACGTACGTTGCACTGTGTTTTAGCCTGTTCGCATCAAGCGTTAGGCCAGAGCGTACAGATTAGCCAACCTTTGAGTATGAAATTCCCACATTACTGTCCAATAATCATAGTCGTGAATCAACATTTGTATTTTCTGTGTTATATTTTTAATTGTAAAAATTATTTGTGATACTGATAAAACAAGGTGTCGACAATGATACAAGTGTTTTATTTTGATCGCTTCCTAGAAGATGACAACTTTTACTTCCTTATTCTCTCTTCCAGTTGTTGCTACAATTAACGACTTAACTATTCTAGTAAAACAAAAATAAAATTAAATATAAGTACTGTATGTCACTACCGACTTGGAACACAAAGTTTTTTATTGGTAAAATCGTAAAAGTTATACCTTATAGCCTGAACCAGTTTTCGCTTATTATAAGCTTTGTCAGAGGCTGGCACCGGGGGCACTGTCCGTCTTGTTCTTGGCGACGGCGTCGACTTTTGAAGGATTGATGTTGTCTGTGTGGGGTGTGATATGTTTGAACAATACGTGTAATTTGAATTGTGTCTGTTCATTTAGGATGTTGTTTTATGTGTTTGTATATTCCCAATTGTTCAAGAGTGTCTAGTTTTCGGCCTTTTGTGTGTATGTGTAGAATATCCATGTTGTTGTCGATGTTTGTATATGCGTGGTTTGCAAAGGTGGATTCGGTAGCGGAGTGTAGTGCCTTTGTGTTTTCAATGTATCTTTGTTTGAAGCAACGTCCTGTATGGCCTATGTAGAATTTGTTGCAATCTTAGCAATTTAGTTTGTAAACACCAAGTAGATCAAATTTGTTTTGTTCTTTGCGTGTGTGTTTTGATAGTGTGTATTCTGTTTTGTAGACAAAACAATTAACGATAAAAAACTTTGTGTTCTGAGTCGGTACTGACATACTTATATTTAGTTAATCAACAAATATCATGGACAACAAAAATAAAAAAAATAAAAAATTGTTGAAACAGTTTATTACCTTCTAATGTTCTACCCTACAAATGAAATATTAACAGGCGTAACAAGGTATTCAGCTAAACCAATTTCAACAGATGTAACAAGATATAACAAGCCTTTTTTATCTGTTCATGTTTTTTTCCTTGATATAGTTAAATAAAACATGAAATATTTGTCATTTCACATCTGCATTGTAATATCCCCAAAAAAATTAAAAAAAATAATTAATTACTATAAAAACATAGCCAATTTTGATCTCAACCTTACAATGTACTGTCTTCACAAAAGAGACACAATTAGTTCTTGAACTGATAGAATATGGGGAAATGTGATTCTTATTGCAGGGTGTATAACCTAGTTTTGTTTCCACACCCATGTTTTATTTATTGTTTTAAATGGTGTTATACAGAAACAAAGTTTTTTTTTTTGTTAGCAAAAGAGCAGAAAAACATAATCAACTTTATGAATTCACTCTTAACTCATTTTTAATAGAAATTTAATGTATCTGGTTTTCATTCTAGCTCCCTAAAACCCTGGGTATGTTATTGTATTTAATATACACATTTTACAATGTACAATACAAAAATGACTTACAATTGCATTAACTAATGTTATGAGCCTTTCTTTAGAGTAAATACAATAAAACATACAATATACTACAAGAAACTCTACGAAGAATTGCGTGGGAAGAAAATTTATTGAAAATAAACTTGCACAATGCTGAAGCAGCTAATGGACTTCATAATTACACATTGCGAAGTAACCATTTGTCTGACTTGGTATGTATATTAGCTAGTAAAACTTTCAATGACATAATAAGATTATTATTAAGTCAAGGTACTCCTCATTTAAAACCAAAAACATAATGAGAGAAAGTAGAGCAAAGTAGCCATGATATTGTAATGTATCAGATTCTGTAGTAATTACAGGAGAGCATTAACTGTATGTCTAAGGTAACACGGCATTTTGTCCGCCCAGTCAGGAAATGTCTTTGAGGGTAGGGCATAGTGCCATCAATGATGCTCACTTTATTTCAAGTAGTAAAACATACTAGACATGTATTGTAGGATCAGTTGCAGTACATCTTACTTTTGATTTCGAGATATCTTAATATGCAATTATACAATAAATATGTGGTTCTCACCATGAGACTGAGATGGTGTTCTAACATTCTTATAATATATATTGAGAAAATGCTGAAATATTGTTTATATTAACTATAGTTGTAGATATTTCCTTGTATTAGTGTAATAAAATTACTAGCTGTCATAACTGATCTGATAGCTATTTATGTAAAACATCATTTTCTAGCTTCGGAATGTGAAAATAAGACACTATGTAGCCTAAGCATAAATGCTTGAATATTGTAGCCATATACACGCTTGAATAATTTGAGGATAATTATATTACACACATGCTAAATAAACAATTATATATATACATATATGGTATATAGTTATATTTTACATTATTTACAGATTAAATATAATATTATAAAACTATTATATTGGTACATTAAATTCTTCTATAAAATTATATTTTGTAAGTAATAATCTTTATATAAATTAAATAATACTAAATAAATTTTTATAATAGTAAATATAAGCTATTGTATAAATTAAAGAGATAAAGCATAAATTTTAATAAATTTTGAACAAATTAATATGCAAACATGAAAAGGGCCTTCTCTTATTGAGTAACAGTATTCTTGAAGGTAATTTTTATAACCTTCAAACAACTCCTCTAATACCACTAATACCACATTTGCACTTGGTTCCATTTTATTTCTTAGGAGTTTACTTTTTTCTTAAGAATTTATAGTAGAATTTGTCATGATCAATACCATTAACAAATGCCTGGTTGTCCAATAAAGCTCCATCTGATACAGTCAAATAACTTCACCACTACATTAACCCAAAATTTGACGTGGTTTCAAATGCTTGTGCACTGCTTATGATGCTGACAGTCAATTATGACATCATTCTTCAGTGACTATATCACTTCCATTTTGGTAATATACTTTCTAACTGAAACAGACAAGCAGAAAACAAAAAGAATCTTTTCCATAATTTTTTATTAAAGAAACATGTATCTACGACCAGAAATGTAGAAACCCCATTGAGTGAAGCACCATCAACCACACCCCAGAGGCTGCCATGCCCTTCGATAGGTAAATAAATACAATATTGATAATTACACAAACTCATCAATGAATGGAGTAATACTACCCTTTCTTTGAAATAATTTGTTATATTATTATGCCAAAACAAGCTTGTCTATATCAAAATGTTACACAAATTTTCACAACTTATTTAAATCATTTGTGGTGGTCAAAGAAGCTATTGTATATTGATATCTTCATATTTATCTGATTGATAAAACTAATATGAATATCTTATTCATAATATTGTGAATGTCTACAGCTATAAGATGTTATGGTCTTGTAATTGAACTTTTAATTTTAGAATTTAAAACAAATTTACTGATGTAGTGAACAGTGTGGAAAAAGAACCAATCACATGTTGAGAAAAGTGTATCAGACAACTTCCTGGTAAGTGCTTAGATTGTTTAGCTGGGAAACATAACATTGAGAAGAACAAAAAGTAGTGTAAGCTTACTTCTTGAGAATTTATTGTGGTGAGATATCAGAATGCATAGTTTGAAACTGAAATTTGAAATTGGTATACAAGAGCAAAAAGAAAAAAGAATAAAGAAAACATTGGAAAGTCATTTAACAGAAGAAGAATCAGAATGGAGAAATATGTGAAATAGAATGTAGCATGAAAGAACCATTGGATGGAGTACTTCAAATCAAACAAGTAGTATGGTATAAAAATTATTTTTCAAAAAACATTCATGTAGTTTTAAAAGGAACTTTATAATATTATTTCATTGGAAAATGAACAAAAATTAGTAAACAACATGCAAATAAATTTTTGTCATAACATGTTTGCTACATGTTATAAACAGTCTAAAAATAACATACACCATTAATTCAGTTTACAAATTACTTAACGTAAGTGAATCTTCTTGATTAATTTCTGTTTTTAATAAGAAGAAACATCCCACAGCTTGAATTAATTTATGTTAGATTGTTATGCAAGTGTTAATTGTATTACTAGTATACCTTACTTTTGTTTAAAAAATAGTTACTTAATAAATGAATTGATATAGTATTGCTCATGTTGCAACATATGAATTTATGATAAAGTTATAAATGTGAGATTTAATACTTGGGCTTTTTTGTGTCACATAACATAGTTTGTAAGACGAGTTATCAGAGTGTTAGTCACACCCATAGACAGAATAATTGCTTTCTGGCAGACCTGAACAAGGTTCCTTGTACATTGTTATAAAGTTTTATATAAATAAAATCAAAACAACACTTTGCATATAGTTTGTAATGTAGTATAATGTGGTAGGCCTATGCAAATTAGAAATAAAATTATAATGAACTGTTAGATGTTAACCCATTTTGTAATTATTTGTGGTCACATACATACTCTGTCTCCATAATAAAAGAGTTGTTGAGATGTTAAGGATACCTTGTAGTATTCAATTTGATGGCAATGTTTTTTGAAACTGGTAAGTTTGAAACAACAGTTTGAACTACTTATGATCACTGCTGATGCTAGTGACAAAGAAGGCAACATAAAGTTGCTATTCTTTTACACTGCCTTGGTGAAGTAGCCAATAATCTGTTCATACAGTGTACATGGCTACTATTCTGTTAACTTCAACTACAAAACTACATTACATGACAATCTTTAGATGGAAAACATAAATATACTAAATATAAACATTGTTGTATCTAATATACCATGTATGTACGAATTAAGAGATAATGTGTGAATATTCTACAAGTAATGCATGTGACTTGCTGCAGAGTTTAAGAGATTACTTGAGAGAAATGGTACGCTTAACCAAAAGCAGGCGCAGGGAACAGGAAAGTGAACCTATAGTTGGATTAAGCATGGGTATCGACATACCAGACGAGGTCAGTATGTCATATATTATCTATACAATTCAACTAATAACTGTATACTAACAGTTAACTGTAAACATGAAACTATAAATTCCTGTTGGAACAAGATTCTGTGGCTATGCTACATGTGAGCACCCTACACTTTACTCATCTTTTTTCTCTACATGTAAAGAATAAAAGTTAATATAAACATGTTAGCAATAGTAAATTAATTATCTATGTCAAAATATTGACTGAAATGAATATTCATAGAAACAGCTGGGTATCTCTGGAGTGTTCATGATATGGCTACTTAGATGAAACGGTCTCACTCAGAATTTATTTCAGATAGTGCTATTTCCTGTTACCATGATGGCTGGGGACAGTCAGAATTAGTTAGAATGGAAGAAATCTCAGTGAATAATGGAGAAAACATTCAGTGGCATAAATTCTAAGCAAGAATCTACGTGCAGGTGTAACCGTTCCATTTAAAATACAGTCGACTCCCTCTAATCCGGACACCTCGGGACCGGATCCCTGTCCGGATTAAAAAATTTCCGGACCATCCGGCGGTTTTTTACTTATGTAAATTACAACCTGTAATAGCGTATCTATATTTATAAATCACATTTTAAGACAATTTTCAAGTGTACGGAACACAATTTTAGGTTCATAAAATTGTCCCAAACGAATAAACTTAAACCTAAAACTAATGAAAAACTTGGCTTTGCAATATTAAAAGAAATCTGTTATTTTCTTCTGCTTCTTTACTTCAACTGTTTTCTTGAAGGCATAATCACGCCACTTCCTTAGAAACATAACATCCACAGCTGATGCGCCAGGCTGTTGTTCGACGTAGGTAGTTGCCAGTTCCAGTGCTGCCCTACCCTCTGCATGAGTCAAAATTCCCACGCCATTTCCCGCTTCACTATCACCTTCGTCGTCGTCTTCTTCTTTTTCTTCCTCTTGACGAAGGACTACATCGACGATTTCGTCATCATTCAGGATTTTCATTAGCCAGTTCATCATCAGCTCGCGAAATCCATTCCACAACGTCATTCTCATTAATACTAGCAGAATCAGGCAGCCGTTGTAAATCCTTTAAAATTGAGTGGTTGTCATCAGGTTCAGTTGCATGAATATTTAACCCTATTGTATTTGGGTTGTCTTCTTGTCTCTTCTCAACGAGAGTTTCAACATCTGGCCACAATTTTCTCCAGGATTTGGTAAACGTAGATGATGGGATTTCATCATACGATTTAGCAGCGATATAAATGACGTCCTTAATGATAATTGTCTTGAGCGTCTGGATGAGACCTGCATTGTCATTACCATCCATCTTATCCAAAATTTCTGAAAGAAGCTTCCTCCGGTATTTTCTCTTAAAGCATTCGATTACACCCTGGTCCATGGGCTGTGCGATACTTGTTACATTTGGAGGCATATATAAAAGCTTGATGTCACTGTAACTATCACATTCGAGACCTTCCTCTGGATGCGTAGGGGCATTATCAAGCACAAGAACTGCTTTTACTGGCAATTTCAAGGATGTCAAATGTTCTTTTACAGACGGAACAAATTGAGCCACGAACCACTCCTTAAACAAATAAGAATCCATCCAGGCAGACTTTTGTGACCTGTAATACACTGGAAGGGAAGACATGTTTAAGTTTTTGAATACTCTGGGTTTGGCCGACTTTCCAATCACAAATAGCGGCATCTTGTGTGTCCCAGTTGCGTTTGAGCATAGTGCAACAGTGATCCTTTCTTTATTTACTTTAAAGCCCGAAGCAGACTTTTCTTGAGGAGTGGCAAAGGTTTTATTAGGCAAAAGTTTATAGTTAAGCCCGGTCTCATCGATATTGTACACTTGTTCTGGGGTTAGTTTTTCACGCTCAATGATACGCTTCAATTTTTCAGAAAAATCATTAGCTGCCGGTTGGTCTGCTGAAAGCTTCTCCCCGCAAACTCCAAGGAAATGCACTCCATGCCGTTTTTTCCATCTCGTTAGCCACCCATCGCTTGCCAAGAAGTTTCCTTTTTCCCCAAGTTTTGAATGAAGAATGACGGCTTTTTCTTTCAAAATCGGCCCATTTATAGGAGTCCCTCTTCTACGTTCCTGCATGAACCACAACCATAATGCGTCATCAACAAGTTCATGGTGTGGTTTTTTCAAGGTAGATCGAGTAGAAAGGACGGATTCGACTTCAATTTGCATACAAAAATCCTCGATCGATTTTCTGTTTTTCCGCCAATCATAAACTGTGCTTTTCCCTACATTAAACTCCGTACAAATACTTTGCACTGATTCACCCTTATCTAAACGTTGTAAAATATTAAGTCTGTCTTGCATTTTAACCGTATTATGCTTCCGTTTTTCACTCATTTTTGAGAATTTTACTGTCAAATAATCAGAGTTACTGAAACTACAATTTCACCTAACAAATAAACTCACTTATAATAACATATGTAACTCACATTGAAAATTATTAAAACACACAACAATATCAGTAGTAATTAGTAAAAACAGCTACAGTACACTGTATGACGATCCGGAGCAAACGCAATCGTAAGCCGAACTGAGGATCTTTGTTTACATGTAGGCCGGAAATAAACAGACACGCTCAATCCTGTCGTTTTCGGCCGTGAGAAACCCGGCGCGCGCTGATGACTCATTTCCAAGAAGTAGTCCGGACCATCCGGCGTCCGAACCATCGGAGTCCAAACGAGAGGGAGTCGACTGTAGCCATCTTAACTTGAAACAATAGATTATTCAGTAGTAATAGCCAAGCTAATTCCAGCAGCATTCGTTAGAGATGTCCATTTAAACAGAATATAGAATTTAATTGAAAAATTGATAAATGCTAAAGTCATATTAAAACTGGTCAGAACACTAATGGCTCAGTCTTCAAACGTTTTTTGGAATTTACTTATACCGTGTGATTATTAACAAGGTGAACTGCTTGTTGAAAATTATCACTGTACAAGTCGTTTTCATAATTACTGTTTAATTTTTATATTATTGTTATGTGAACGTATGTCACCCTTCCAATGCTTATACTATGCTTATACTTATGCTTATACTGCCATTTGCTTATACTATCATTATACTTATATTGCTATTTTCAGTATTGTGATTTTTATGGTGATCACAATATAGTACGGTATGAAAAAATTACATTCAATAAAGAACAGATTACAATAAAGAATAAGAATAAAGAATCAGATAGGATATGTAAATTTGATATTGAATTAGTAGTGGATTTGATTTATTAACATCTGGTGTGATGTACTGGCAGATATTTATGTTTTCTTAATTTAAATCAGGACCACATAAAATTTTAAACAATTGCCAAGCTGAATTTTGTATATACCACTATGGAATGTGCTACATTTTTTTAGTTTTAATTTTACTAAAAATTATTACTTTATTAATTATTTCTTATATATAATTGAACAGAACATAACAGCTTTTGGTTTTGTTATATGCTCAAAACAAATCAAAAATTTATATAGTATTTTGTATCTGTGTATTTAATTATTGTACTAAATATCACTATAATATTGACGACTCGGAACACTAAGTTTTTTATAAGTAAAAACGTAAAGTTTTACCTTACAGCCTAAACCGGCTTTCACCTATAGAAGGCTTCATCAGAGGCTGTCGTAAGTAGCGCTGTTCGTCTTGTTGTTGGCGACGAGATAGTGTTTCGAAAGATCGAAGCTGTGTGTGTGTGGTGAGATGTGTTCGAATAATGCGTGCGATTTGAAATGTGTCTGTTCGTTTAGGATGTCGTTTTTATTTGTTTTTGTGTGTTTATATATTTCTAATTGTTCTAGAGTGTCTAGTTTTCGGCCTTTTGTGTGTACGTGTAGTATGTTCATGTTATTGTCGATGTTTTTATATGTGTGGTTTGCTTCAATGAGGTGGTTTGCGAAGGTAGATTCTGTAGTGGTGTGGAGTGCTTTTGTGTGTTCAATGTATCTCTGTTTGAAGCTACGTCCTGTCTGGCCTATGTAGAATTTATTGCAATTTGAACAATTTAGCTTATATACACCGGGTAGATCGAATTTGTTTTGTGCTTTGGGCATGCGTTTTGATAGTGTGTGTTCTGTTTTGTTAGTAGTTTTGTAAGCGATTCTGTATCCTGCTTTTTTGAATTTGTGGGCAATTTTTTCTGTTTGTTTGTTGATGTATGTTAGTGTTATGAATTTGTTGTTTTCTGTCTTTGTCTGTTGTTTGTTTTGTGTTTTGTGTAGGAGTTTACTGACTATTGTTCTGTCATAACCGTTAGATTCTGCTAGATATTTTATCGTGTTTAGTTCGTCTTTGTAGTCTATTTCATCTAAGGGGATGTTGTTAAGTCTATGTATCATGGTTCTAAAAGCAGCTAGTTTGTGTTGTATTGGGTGATTGGAGGTGTTGTGTATTAGTGTGTCAGTTGTAGTTGGTTTTCTGTATATACTGAATTTGTGCCTGTGTTCTAGTTTTGTGATGGAGAGGTCTAAGAAATTTATGGTATTGTTGTGTTCGTATTCGGCAGTGAAGGTTATGTTTTTATGTATTTTGTTTATGTGCGTTAGTAACTGTTCACATTGTCTTTTGTTTCCCCTGTATAGTATTATAATGTCATCAACGTATCTGTGCCAATATAGTATTTTATGTGAGTGTCTGTCATTGTTTGTGAGTATTTTTGTTTTTTCTAAGTGTTGGAGGAAGACTTCTGCTAGAATGCTGGATATGGGGGAGCCCATGGGTAGGCCATCGTTCTGTGTGTAGTATTTATTGTTATAAGTAAAGTAGTTTTGTTTTGTGATAATGTTCAGAGTTTCTGTTATTTCATTGATAAGTTCGTCTGGTTTGTTGTTCTGTTTGAGTTTGTTTTGTAGGATGGTGATTGTTTCAGAGATGGGGATGTTTGTGTACAGGTTTTTAATGTCAAAGGAGGCTAATGTGGCGTTATGGGGGATGTGTATGTCTTTTATTTTTGTTACTAGGTAAAAATAAAAGACATACACATCCCCCATAACGCCACATTAGCCTCCTTTGACATTAAAAACCTGTACACAAACATCCCCATCTCTGAAACAATCACCATCCTACAAAACAAACTCAAACAGAACAACAAACCAGACGAACTTATCAATGAAATAACAGAAACTCTGAACATTATCACAAAACAAAACTACTTTACTTATAACAATAAATACTACACACAGAACGATGGCCTACCCATGGGCTCCCCCATATCCAGCATTCTAGCAGAAGTCTTCCTCCAACACTTAGAAAAAACAAAAATACTCACAAACAATGACAGACACTCACATAAAATACTATATTGGCACAGATACGTTGATGACATTATAATACTATACAGGGGAAACAAAAGACAATGTGAACAGTTACTAACGCACATAAACAAAATACATAAAAACATAACCTTCACTGCCGAATACGAACACAACAATACCATAAATTTCTTAGACCTCTCCATCACAAAACTAGAACACAGGCACAAATTCAGTATATACAGAAAACCAACTACAACTGACACACTAATACACAACACCTCCAATCACCCAATACAACACAAACTAGCTGCTTTTAGAACCATGATACATAGACTTAACAACATCCCCTTAGATGAAATAGACTACAAAGACGAACTAAACACGATAAAATATCTAGCAGAATCTAACGGTTATGACAGAACAATAGTCAGTAAACTCCTACACAAAACACAAAACAAACAACAGACAAAGACAGAAAACAACAAATTCATAACACTAACATACATCAACAAACAAACAGAAAAAATTGCCCACAAATTCAAAAAAGCAGGATACAGAATCGCTTACAAAACTACTAACAAAACAGAACACACACTATCAAAACGCATGCCCAAAGCACAAAACAAATTCGATCTACCCGGTGTATATAAGCTAAATTGTTCAAATTGCAATAAATTCTACATAGGCCAGACAGGACGTAGCTTCAAACAGAGATACATTGAACACACAAAAGCACTCCACACCACTACAGAATCTACCTTCGCAAACCACCTCATTGAAGCAAACCACACATATAAAAACATCGACAATAACATGAACATACTACACGTACACACAAAAGGCCGAAAACTAGACACTCTAGAACAATTAGAAATATATAAACACACAAAAACAAATAAAAACGACATCCTAAACGAACAGACACATTTCAAATCGCACGCATTATTCGAACACATCTCACCACACACACACAGCTTCGATCTTTCGAAACACTATCTCGTCGCCAACAACAAGACGAACAGCGCTACTTACGACAGCCTCTGATGAAGCCTTCTATAGGTGAAAGCCGGTTTAGGCTGTAAGGTAAAACTTTACGTTTTTACTTATAAAAAACTTAGTGTTCCGAGTCGTCAATATTATAGTGATATTTAGTTAAGTAACGGACATGTCATGGACAACGAAATCCAAGAATTTAATTATTGTGTTTGTTCATATTGATCAGCTGTGTATTATGATATGGATATATTATGTTAATATGTAAGGCGTTTATATGTTACTGCATTAAACGCTAAATATGTTATGTTACTTTACACATTAAGTTTAAATGTTAAATAAATTATTGTTTCTTAAACTGATTTGGACTTCTATCAATAAATTGTTATTTTTGTAATTAAATTTTCTAAAATTTCTCAAATATTAATTTTTTTGGCAAATAGATGTAGGCTATGTTTAATGAAACTACAAAATTTATAAACTGACTCAAAACTCATTCAAAAACTCATGTATTACTATTGATATAAATTTCAATAAAGTTAAACATAAACACAATGTAACAATATATACCATTAGTCTATACATAAAATTCAGTGCCCACAGTGTACCACATTTTATGTGGGCAAAAAAAACTAATAATGATGTTTAATGGTATATAAACATGAAGATGCATACTGGTACATAAAACCAGATAACAATAAATTAATTTTAACTGCTTATAGAATAACAACATTTACATACAATTTTTAATTTAAATAGGTAAAATTTAAATTTTTGAAAATGCTTAACTATTTAAATATCTTATATTTTATACAAGCAGATATAAGTTAGCAAAATATGTTTAAAATAATTAATTCAAGAAGTCAACTGGTTGAAGAAAAAAAACTCTTGTAATTAATAGCTGAACAAAGGTTCTTTAAAATACCTTGTGTTAGTTGAATATCTTTAACATGTTACATTTAATTAATTACTTACAAGCCACAACTAACATATTATCATGTACTTGTCATAGTTGAGAGATGTAGGTGTACCATGCTTATACTTGCTGTAGCTTTCCACCAAAAATCTTTCAAATATCAACAAAATATTAATCTTAACATGTATTTGTAGCTTTATTTGTTATGGCGGTTCATGGGTCATTGTGTTTGAACAGTGAAACAGAATAATTAACTTATTGTTGTATTGGAGTGTTAGTGGTCTCAAATATTTCTACTAGTAATTTTATACAAACCACTATGTATGTATTGTAGGTTGGTAAATGACCTGAAGATGGCTTGACTGCCGAAAGCGCTCATCAATACCAAAGACAACATAGTGGTTTGTATAAAATTACTAGTAGAATAATTAACACCAGATAAAATCACTATTTAGAACTTTAATGACAGTTTAAATAAATAAGGACTACAATTAACTGTTGTATTCAACAATTCTTCAAGTGTACATTGTCCAATACACACTAACGTAAAAAAATCATAAATGTAACCTAATTAACAGTGATGAACTGAATGATACAAGTTCACAATTACAGATATTGGCACTCAATAATTTACAATTATCACTTTACACTAATGGGTATAAAACACAACTCCAATAACGAACAATAAATCACTGCTGGATGCCAGTAGAAAAATCAACCACAACCCGGAAGGTTGAGAAGACATACAAATAGGCCTACTGCATAATCCTACTGCCCACAGATGCATGCAAAGCATCGCATGTTATCTACCACCTCAGTGTACAATAAGCAATAAAGGATATGGTAATAAAATAATGCATTAGGCAAAATTGAAGTGTGTGTGTGTGTGAGGGAGAAAGAGAGAGAAAAATAAAGAGAAAGACAGATAGACAGTCAGATAGAGACAGACAGACAGAGAATCCAATGGTGTCATACAGGTGAAATCTGCAGCAGGCTGTACTAACTTGCTAATGGCCTGCATGTAACATATGAACATTACCACCTTCCTCTGCCCCATCATGCTTTCAAAACCCGCCCTTTTGGAAAATCCTGGTTACTTCACTAGTATTTGTGTGTGTGTGTGTGTGTGTGTGTGTGTGTGTGTGTGTGTGTGTGTGTATGTGTGTGCACGCATGCATGTGTACTTAATAGAGTAATTGGTTTCTTCAAACGATAATTTACTTACAATGGATGAAGTATATAGCCCCAACAGTTGTTCCTGAACAGTAAGCTGCGCCAATCAAATGCATGAATTACCCCCACTTACACGTAAAGCTACGTTATCTACAGAGGAGACAGGGGTGATGACGTGAAAACAGTTCACTGTCTCACTTCCATATTATCTCCCTCTCTGTCACACACATGACTTATATATGAAACACTCTACAAGACTGTTATGTGCATCTGCGAAATAAATGAAAATTTTGTTAGCCTCTCAACAAGGTGTTTGTACACTGCACATCTGTAAGCCACCGTTTAATTTCTATCGTCAGGTTTCTAACAAGGCTTAACTGCACTCCTTGTTAAACATATTAACTATATTTTGTTAAGTACAACTCTCTTCATATCTTCAGACATACTTTAGTGACTGTTTACAAAAATTTGTTTTATTATAACTAATTTTAAAATGTGCAATGTATTACCTTATGAATTTTTACTTTTATTTAATGTCTTCATATTTTATGATTACAGTGATGACTGGTATTATATATATATATATATATATATATATATATATATATATATATATATATATGAGTCTGTCCATATCAAAGATGGACATCTGCCTCTAATGTAGTTTCACAGTAGATGAACTTTTTTGTATCTCATGTGTCCTCTAAGTAATTTAGAAAAAAACGATCCCAAAAATTAATCTGAATGTCCATAATCAGTTTTGATAATCTATTTCTTTTACTTTTCAAAGCAAACAGTTTAAAATTTGTTGTCAAAAAATGATATGTCCGGTTTTGATTGGGAATTCTATGTTTGTCCGTATTTGATTGAAACATAAGGATGTATGTCCGATTTTGAAACAACAACATTCAGACCATTTCTTTCAAAATCGGACATAAGCTTAACTGGACTATTGTCCAGTAAGCTGGACTTTTTTGGAGAATTAAAAAAAACTCATAATGAGAACAAAAATTTAATCTTTATTTTACAGTAAACAAGTTAAAAAAAAATATAATACACTATAAAAATAGTAAGTCTTTAATACTGATCAGCTTTAATTGTCCTTTAGAAAAGTTATCAAGTTCACTCAAATACAAAAAATAAATTTAAATTATGAAAAATTATCAAATTCACTCAAATATATAAAAAAAAATGTTTTGAGACTTTGTCATCCAAATAGGAAAGTGGAAAGTAATAGGAAATAGGAAAGTAATACAAAAACTGAAATAAGAAATTAAAAGAAAAATAACAACAAGAAAAACATTAAGGTGATAGCTCAACAGTTCATTATTCATTAATTTCCACAGCTAAAATTTCAACTTCGTCACTGAACTCTGGGTTTTCACAACATTCACATTCACAGTTATCTTCATGACCTTCTTCTACATATTGTTTTTCAAGAACATCCTTGTACCATTGTAAATATTCTAAGTCTTTCCAATCATTACCAAAATGTATTTGTAATAATTTTTTCACATCATTTAATTTCTCTTTCTTTACAGGAACTCCGATGGGAATTTCTCTTAGTTGCACCTGATTGAAAGATGCACCCTTTCTGTTAATTGACTTTTCATTACCAGTTACCAGGTTATACGAGTATTCACCTCTAAAGAGAATATTACCCTTCTTCATTTTGCGGATATTTATTTTCCAGCATTTTGAAAGTTTAAAGTGTAACTGCCCTGCTGATCTGACAGTTTTTTGAGCTGCCAGTTTCCAATCGTAAGGTGTCAAATCACATCCAATTACCTTCACAGTTCCATGTTCTGCAAACACTGATTGGTACTCTGCAGGTTGCAAAATAGTTTTCATATTCTTTAGACGTTTCTCAATTAAACCAAACACACGGTCAGCTGGTAAAAAAGAGTGGCCTGTAATGGGAAAAACTAATTTGATATACATAATGGCAGGTGGTGCATTATTAGCAAGCCACTTTTCACACATTGTAAGAACATTAATGTTCTTATTTTGGCCTGGACAGCCATCAGCAACCAGACGAATTTTTTTGTAACCATTGAGATCAAGAGTTTATCTCATTAAAAACAACAGACGCGACTTCGTTTGATGACTTTTTCCCTTCATCTTCTGTCCACGTATACACAGAAACATTGTTAGGTATCAAAGAATCTTTTGAAATGCCTTTGGTTATGACAGATTGTAACAATAAAGTTGCCTTGAATAGTAGGCTAGTTGATCACTTACTTTGGGAAGGACGAGATTCTTCTGACAGTCATATGACATTAAAAAACAGTCATTTTCTTTGTTTCTCAAGTGTTCAAAAAAACTGTTTGCTTGCTTTACATGGAGGGTTTTTTCAGCTTCAAGTACTTTCTTCTTTTCTTCATTATTCATAGCTTCTGCAATTTTAATGCCAAGCTGTAGACAGGCGCTGCATTCATCCACAGCTGGTGCTGAAAAGCCTATGTTGAATTTAGAGCTAAATATCCGAAAAAAGAATGATCTCTTTACTTTCAAATCTCCTCGACCTTCATTTTCTTGCTTGCTGTTATACATGTTGAATAATTTTCCAATCGTTAGATCAGATGAAAGATATACCCTTTCACTCTTACCTCGTCCATAATGGCTTTCACAACCTTTTAGGCTTTTAATAAATAATGTAACAGCCTCACGTCGATCACCATACTGAACCTGTTTGTGATCTCCACCCCTGGTTTCGACAGGAACTTGTGAATTACCATTTTTGAATCTTGTGAATACACCAATTATTCTATGCTTGGTTATATTTACAACTTTAAGGAAAGTGTCTCTACATACTAGCATGGGATTTCCTGCTTGATTTACTATTGTATATTCGTAAATGAAGCTTTTAGGTTTTTTCTGGCTGCCGTGGTTTTGCTTCTTTGGAGGTTTGGCTCTACAAAACTTCAATAAGAAAGCATCTTGCTTACCTTTGTCTGGAATTAAATAAAAAGAAGAGTGAAAATCTTTGATGTTCTTCATACTAAGGAACATGCATTGAAATCGTGACCTGTGGTTGCAACTAGGATATGAAGTTTCTTTTTTTCAAGAGTCCGTTTCCAGTTCTTTGGGTTTGATTGTCGGATCCGAGCTTTATCAGACGACACTTCTTCTATTGAAACATCCATTTTCACTTGAAGAAATAAATGTTTCAAATAAAATTAATCAAAACACACTTCAAACTGTACACTGTCAACAAAACAAACCCTTAACAACCACAGGCAGCCATGACAGTTTTGGAAGGTCACATGACACAATCTAGGAATCTGATTGGTTGAAAATCATATGTCCGCTTTTGATTGAAACAAGAGAGCAGCATGTCCAATTTTTGATTGAAACACGATATTTATCTCATATTTTATTCATATTTATGTCCGATTTTGAGTGAAATGGTTGGCACCATTCAATTCACCGTAAAAAATAATATAAGAAACAGCTATTTTCTCAATTTCAAAAAAAATCATTTGTCCGTCTTTGATATGGACAGACTCATATATATTACAACGATACATATCATATAATTTATTTTGTGGAGCCCCTTTGTTCGTGGGGTGCAACAATTATACTACGTTACAACTTTATGTGTTATATAATGATACCTTTTATGTATGCAGGTTGTATAGTGATACCAGGTGTAACTATAATAAGAGTAGTAGATTTATGAGTAGTTAAAATTTCATGTTTATTGTTTTAACAAGCATTATAAATAATAAACATTATTAATAATCTTCGTTCAAGATATCACTCATTATTAAGTGTTTATCTCTTAAGCTATATGGTGTTACACACATTTAAAACACTCTTACATCTAGACATGTTAATAATCTTAATCTAGACATTTATTCAATGTGATTTACTAATACAAAATAAAATTTAAATGTAATTTTAATTGAATTCATTTACTCAGATCTGATTTCAGCTTGCTCAGTCTATACCAATGTTTTTTAAAAATTAAATTCAAAATTATATTATTTACTCTTAGACTGGCATTTGTTTCATATTAAAAATTTTAAATTATTCTCTTCTACAAAATGCAAATATCAAATCATTTCAATTATTTTACTTTGATAAAAAAAAAATATACTATCTCAAAATTAAACTCTCTTTTTTTTCTATATTTCTCTATATGCGATCGCTCATTCTTACGACTAAAATATTTAGGGATCTGTTGTACAGATACGTTGATGACATTCTAATACTATACAGGGGAAACAAAAGACAATGTGAACAGTTACTAACGCACATAAACAAAATACATAAAAACATAACTTTACTGCCGAATACGAACACAACAATATCATAAACCTCTTAGACCTCTCCATCACAAAACTAGAACACAGGCACAAATTCAGTATATACAGAAAACCAACTACAACTGACACACTAATACACAACTCCTCCGATCACCCAATACAACACAAACTAGCTGCCTTCAGAACCATGATACATAGACTTAACAACATCCCCTTAGATGAAAAAGACTACAAAGACGAACTAAACATGATAAAATATCTAGCAGAATCTAATGGATATGACAGAACAATAATCAGTAAACTCCTACACAAAACACAAAACAAACAACAGACAAAGACAGAAAACAACAAATTCATAACATTAACTGTTATGTGCATAGTGTTTATAACAAATTCATCAACAAACAAACTGAAAAAATAGCCCACAAATTAAAAAAAGCAGGATACAGAATCGCTTACAAAATTACTAACAAAACAGAACACACACTATCAAAACACACACACAAAGCACAAAACAAATTCGATCTACCCGGTGTTTACAAGCTAAATTGCTCAAATTGCAACAAATTCTACATAGGCCAGACAGGACGTAGCTTCAAACAGAGATACATTGAACACACAAAGGCACTCCACTCCACTACAGAATCCACCTTTGCAAACCACCTCATTGAAGCAAACCACACATATAAAAACATCGACAATAACATGAACATTCTACATGTACACACAAAAGGCCGAAAACTAGACACTCTAGAACAATTGGAAATATACAAACACATGAAAACAAATAAAAACGACATCCTAAACGAACAGACACAATTCAAATCGCACGCATTATTCGAACATATCTCACCCCACACAAACAGCATCGATCTTTCGAAATTCGATTCTGTGGCCCACAACAGGACGGACAGTGCTACCAGCGGCAGCCTCTGAAGAAGCCTTTTAAAGGCGAAAACCGGTTCAGGCTGTAAGGTAAAACTTTATGTTTTTACTTATAAAAAACTTTGTGTTCTGAGTCATTAATATAATAGTGGTATTTAGTTAAAATATTTACCTAAGACTCTATTACATTATTTCTAATTATAAACCTTTTTTTGTTTTAATTCATTGTCTCTTTATATAGTCTTTATAAACTCTCTTAAAAGAATCATTTAAAAATGCATTATGCATGTCACCTCGAGTTTTGATGACCTTACGACTTATTGACGGGGTCCAGCGTTGTCCAGAGTTGGGCTTCCGTTACTCCTGGCTTGGTGTGTTCCTGGATATGTCCAGAGTCCAGCGTCGTTCTCCAGTAGTGTGTGGTCCATCCCAGAGAATTACTATTTGCTGCGAGGTGGATCTCGTACGGCTGTTAGGCATTTCAAAAGCATCTCTTAACGTCTAGCATCTCGTGTCGCTCTTGTAGCTTCTCTGTTGATACTTTTGCTGACTTAAACGGTCCCGGTACTCTACGTTTCCCGTAATATTGTAAACATAATTACTGAACATATTTATTCGTTCATAGATGAGACTTATAAAAAAATAAACTGTTCTGCCGACGGACAGCGTGTCCGACTGCAACTGTGTTTTGAAAAGAAGAGAAGGGTTTCCAGTCGAAACCTTAATTTATACCCTCTTGAGATTCTGCACCTGTTGGTTCCGAAATTGTCCTGTCGAGACCTGCAGATCACATGCTAGCCCCCACTCCCAAACCTTTTCAAATATTTATATTTCATAATTTTTTGCAAATGGCAATGTTTTGTATGGAATCGAGATAGCACAAATCATAGCTAATTTGATTAAGCACTCACTGTATTAATTTGAGCGTCTTAGTGTATTTTGCGTATTTTTGGCACATTTATTTCGCACTGACTTCGCGTAGTGCTATTAACGTCATTTTCTTACTGTGGATAGCTATAAAATTTACACACACTTTGGTGCCTTTTGTTTGTTTCTACACTAATTAGTTTTCACACAGTGAATTAAAATAATTATTTTAGTAATTACTTGGGGAGGGTAGCTGAGATTCCTGTCTGTACATGCATCACTAACACACACAAGATACACGTGTAACACACATACAATCGAGCAGGTGTTCTTTGCCTGTTGGAACAGGTTAATTTCTCCCCTAGTATAACAATGAAACATTTTTACAATCCCAGACCTGTCCATTTACCCCAAAATTATAATAATTTACAAATTTTATATTTATTTAAATCAATGCTTAATACAGCATATGACTGTATCATTGCAATATATATATATATATATATATATATATATATATATATATATATGGCTGTGCATTCCTACTCCTAACTTTAGTTGTAGTGGTAAGTCATTCATAAGTAAATTATTAATATTATTATAAACTGAAAAAATTGATCAGTCATATTTAATGAGACCTTACTCTGCTCACAAGACTACATAATATGAGACAACCAGTAAAATCAGAGAATAAAGGAAAGAAGTAATTGAAAGTTACAGTAAATATCATAAAAGGAAGTAGTATTAAACAAATAATCAGTCAACAAATGCAGCTGAAGAAATGAAGAGAGTGTGAATTCCTGTATGTTTCTGCAGCCTGTCATGTTATTGGTTGTTCAGATTCAGACAATGCTATAGGATACTGACACACATTCATGAGCAAGACATCAGAGTAGGAAGAGTAGAAGGATAAATATCAAGGAAGCACTATGGGGAAGAAAGATACAGTTAACACTCCAGACTGACAAAAATACCAATCACACATACTGATGCCCAAACACATATACATACATAAGCACAAATTTATTTATTTAATTTTTTATGTGAATTATGTTTTTGTTGGTTCTGTATTGTTTCCTGTTTGCTCTTTGGCCATTAGAAGGACTGATGTTAATAAACCTGACGATAGTGGTGATGGTATCAAAACAATATATCATCTGATTTAAAAGCCAATTAGTATATTTGAATGCAAAAACAATTATCCCAATGTTAATAAGGGGCAATCAAATAGAGTCAACCTTTCTAATGACAAAAACAAATATGTTGGCCCTTTGAAAGTCAAAACAAGTGTAACGCCTCTTGTAAAGGCCAAGATATCTGAACCAACCCTGTAACGTTTTTTGGCCACGTTACAAATCCAGGGAACCCATCCTAATTGACACCAGCCAATTATATGGGCTGCCTATGTTGTAACGAACTTATTAAACTCAACACAATTAACAAAATTAATTATGCTAATTACTAGGAAACAAGGGAAGGTATTTCACTGATTTATGCACTCATTTTCATGTGTAATAAGATGACTTCTCTTTATTAACAACTGATATGAAAAGATCCCATGACATAATTAATTAGATTAAAATATTTAAATGGTTTTCTGAAAAACTAGGGATCATAATGATTATGTACTTTTTACCTCGGATCCGAGTTTACTTTAAATATATCTATAGCAAAGACTTCTCAGTATTATTATGTTCATCTAGATGCTTGCAAGACTTCTTTTACCATTTGAAGAATGGTATTATTAACTAAAGTGATTATAATTTACATTTACATATAATGCGTTACAACGTATGATATTCAATATTACAGTAAACTCTAAGTTGGTCTCATTTATAGTTTAAAGAAAATTATAGTCTTTGAAAAGTCTCTTTCCTCTGTAAGTTATGTCTCAAATATAATTAACTCTCGATAGGCAAGCTATCGAGTCACCTTTACAATAAGTCGTGGTGACCTCGTCCTGGGGTGTCTCTATTGGGAATTCGGGAAGTCGGCGTCGTCATCTGAGTCGTGTCTTCGGCAAGTACTAGATAGCTGGTTCACTGCGGAGATTGAAGTTTTTCTGGTTGAAGTTGGTATAGGTCCACATAGGTCCTCGTCAGCGTCGTATGGCTCGTATACGTCCACATGTGATGTTTATGCAGGTCACATCTTCATATGTAAAGTTGTACTTGAATTTACCTCTTGAGGGGAGACGTCATCTTGCTTACTACTTGTTAGTTTTTTGTTTTGTTTTAACTTATAACATTTCTTAACACCACTTTGTACATTTTACATATTAAACTTGCTCGCCACGTATAGTAGTGGATAGCTAAAAGTTAAGATTTAAAATTAACCAAAGCATTTTGGTGGAGCTCTCGCTCGTAGTTGTATACGGTCTGACGGCTGCATTGTCACTCTCCTCTTGATTCGACTGGCACATTACAACGGAGCGGGGCGAGTACTCCGCGATAATATAGTTCCTATTTTTATTTAAGGTGACATTCTTATTACAAAAAACAATATATTAATTATACATATATAATTTAAGTGAATTATTTTAACTACTACTCGTGCCTTCAAATTACTAATTACAAACATTATGATTTTTATATTTTCCTAAGTTACAGACGACTCGCTAAACACGTTGAGTCCGGAATTAAACAGGTCACCGCATGATGACTAGCAAAAGGGTTAACTGTGGTATTAATAGCTTTTTACAATTTGATTTTTTTATTAATGGTTTAGTTAGATTTTCCATTTACATCTCATACTCATTCTGAGTTAGTACAGGGGCTTTAGGTTTAAAAGTGCGATTTACAAATACTTAATTGCTAGTAAATTAATTTTTTATTTAGTTATGATTCTATTATCAATTAAATCGTTACATACTCCACCGCTTAAAATCCACATTACGGATGTTTTGTGAGCCTAACGCAAAATTGGGGACTTGGAGTATGCTTGGTGTCAGTGTGTGGAATTTCTCTCACATAGTTATTGGCAAGCGTTATACCCATTTATTTCTTCTCCACAATACAATATACTTTTATATTTTCTTATAAACTACCCTTTTTTTTTTACATACTATTCACACTTAATATCTACATTGTAAAACACAAAACACTTTCTTATGTCTACTACTTAAATCTACTACCAGTTTTTTCTTTGGGTTTTTGTTACTCTCTTCGTAGAGTAATTTTCTAAATATTTTGCTATTTAGAATTCAGTTTAGTTGTCATTGAGTACTCATTTACTTATCTTTCGCTGAACTGGATCTCAGGTTGATCAGGCCTCATTTCCAAATTCTACGATTAACACTTAGCAAGGTTACTGAGGTATAATATACTTCACTACCTAGTATTACCTTTTCTATTTTTGGCTATACAAATCTTTTGGCTTACATATCTTTTCTTCTTATACAATTTTGTCTGCGAAATATGTGTTCTTCGCACATATTTTCGAGTCGCAGGTTCGTACAGGGCTACTGTAACTGGAGTTAAGTACTTCCGGATTTGGTAAGGGCCACACCATCGGTATGATAGTTTAGAGGTGGTCTTATCAATTGCACTACTAGTCGGGTGAGTCTTGTACATTACTAAGTCACCTACTTGGTACCTAACTGAATTGTTATGAATATTTCTCACGTGGTATTTTCTGGATTTCTCTAAGTTCGCTCTTAAATTAGAGCGGGCTTTATTCCATATTTGCTTAATCTGCTTATCCTTTATTTGCGGAGGTAGCAGGTCGTGTATTTTCCATTTAGTGGACAAGGGGTGGTTTGGTTTGTATTTATACAGTAACTCAAACGGGGTCGACTTGTGACCTTCGTGATAAGCTGAATTAGAGGCATATTGTATCCAGGATAGGTTTTGGTCCCAAGATGTATGATCGTTCGCATGGTAGGCGATTAATGCAGATTTGAGGTTTTGTAGATATCTTTCAGCAATATTGCCTTGCGGTCGGTACTCCGTAGTGGTTATATGGTCTATACCTAACTTGAAACACATATTCTTAAATTCTTTCGCTTTAAACTGTGGTCCATTATCTGACACTATACGTACAGGTGTACCGTAGTCTTTAAATAGTCTTTCCTGTAATATTTTTACAGTCGTCAACGCTAAAGCTCGTCGCATGGGATACATCCACACAAATTTGGTGAACGAATCTACACAGATGAGTAACATAGTATTACCTGATTTCGATCATGGGTAAGGACCTGAAAAGTCTAGATAAAGTTTAGAGATAGGGGTCTTAGGGATTTCTGAAATTAATTGGCTTACCTGATTATTTCTGGCCGGTTTACTGAGAGCACATAATTTACATTTCTTTATGAAACTAGCTATTTCGCTGTTCATATTGTTCCAATGATATTCCTTTCGAACACGATGTATAGTTTTATTGATTCCCATATGGGCTCCAATGGTAGATGAATGGAAGTACTCCATCAGCATGGGCTTAATCACATCAGGGGCGATTATTCTTAATTCCTTTCCGCTTCTTATTTTATGGCATAGTACACTTTTGCTCAATACGTATTTCTCGGATTTAATACCTTGCGCAAGTTGTTCTATAGTAGGTTTCAGTAAAGGGTCTTGTTGTTGATACAGGGCAATGTTTGTAAAGGCAAGGGGGAACTCAGTAATTACGGCGTTAGCAAGTGCTGTTTCCGGATTCTCCTTGCTTCCGGGAGTATTAGTGGGCGACTGGAACATACGGGACAGGGTATCAGCGACTACATTTTGTGTACCTTTAATATGCTGCACTCTGAATTTGTAGCAGTTTAACCCATCTTCCAATACGTCCTAACTGTTTAGGGTGATTCAGTAACCAAGATAATGCTTGATTATCAGTTTCCAAAAGGAATTCTTTATGTTCTAGGAAGGGTTTAAACTTCTCGAATGCAAAAACAATGGCTAAAAATTCCAATTCATATGCGGAATATTTTCTTTCTTGGTCGCTCAAGGTTCGCGAAGCATAACTAATAGGTAGTCTACTGTTTTCTATCTCTTGATAGATGACTGCACCTAACGCTACACTAGAACTGTCGGTCTGCACTACGAAAGGTTTCGTGAAATCGGCTAGTTGCAAAACTGGGGGAGATATGATACTTTCTTTGAGTTGTTCAAACGCATTTTGATGTTGTGCGCTCCATTCAAACTTCGCTCCCTTCTTTCTTAAGGAATTTAGAGGTGCTGCTATTGCGGCAAGATGGGGAATATACTTGTGGAAATAATTTACCATTCCCAAAAATCGGGCTATACCTTTTGCATCTCGTGGGGGTGAAAATTCTCTAATAGTGCGGGTTCGTTCGGGGTCAATGCTTACTTTTCCATTCGCTTTCACGATGTGACCTAAGAATGAAAACTGTGGGATGGCAAAATTTACCTTTTTTGGGTTAACAGTTAATCCTGCTTTTTGTAACCGAGATAACACTTCACGTAGGTGTTTAAGATGTTGTTCCATTGATTCGATATATATAACGATGTCGTCCAAATAGTGATACACATATTTAAATTTAATATCGTGAAATATCCTTTCTAATAATCTACTACATACGGAACTTCCTTGAGATATTCCAAAGGGTAATCTAGTAAATTGGTACAAGTTAAAAGGAACGGCAAACGCGGTTAGACGTTTTGATTCTTCCGAAAGGGGTATTTGGTGAAAAGCTTGATTCAGATCCATTACCGTAAAGACTTTCGCTTTCGTGAAGCAATGGAAAGCACTATGGATGTCTGGAAGAGGAATAGATTCAAATTCTATTCGTTTGTTTAATTGCCAGTAGTCCACAACTAGTCTGTGCTTATCGTGACCTTTCGGTACTAAAAAGGAGGGAGATGAATATGGGGACGTAGAGGGTTCAATGACTCCTTGTTCCAACAACTTGTTGATATGGTTTCTCATCACTTCCATCTTGGGAGGCGACAACTTGTATGGAGGTAGGCGTATTACTTTCTGATCGCTCAGATTAATTTTATATTCTATTAGTTTAGTGAGTCCTAGCTTAGGTGTAAGAACTGAGGAAAATTCTTTTATTAATTTCTGTATTCTCATTCTATCTGTACTTTCTAGATGAGATAAATCAGACTCTTGGTGTATTACGTGTGCAGTAGATGATCTAGTTTTTTCTTGTTTGTCATTATTACAATCAAAACTATATTTCCGTGTACGGTCGAATCGAAAATAATATTTTTGCTCATAGATGTCAAGAATCATTCCCGTTTTACTGATAAAGTCTGCTCCCAATATTAAGTCGGGTCCTAATTCATTACATACTAACATAGTAAAAACCCAGGTTAGGTTCTTGATTTTAACTGTAACGGTAATGCTCAGTTTTATTATTATATTTCGTTTATTGGCGGTAGCACATTTTATATTCACCGCTTGACTCCGTTTTACTAGATGGTGTTTCGATAATTTGTCTGCTAACTCTTGACTGATTAAGGTTCTGGTAGATCCCGAATCAATTAATGCGATTGTGGAGATAACACCTAGGTCAACTTGTATTAAGGGTAATAGACTTTTAGTCCAGTTACATTTATTTATAGCGTTACATTTTTCAAGAAACTTTCTAACGTAGGGATCTATTTCTTTAGAACTTCTTTTCCTTCCACTTTTGTTATATAATTTTTTTTTTTTTTATTCGTTTCTTTAGGTTCACCAGATTTTGAGTTGCTGCGGAAGACACAGGATTTCGGATCTCCCTGCCTTACATGTTTTTTTGGATCTGAGTGTTTACGTTCCAATTGCTTGCTCTTACAGTCTTTTCCTATGTGTCCATATTTGCCGCAATTATAACAGATGGGCTTATTACGAGGAGGGTACCTTGTTTCCGTTTTAGATGGTGTTACATTTAACTGACCAGGGCTGCGCATATTGTGAGGTCTATTGAATACTTGCCTCTCACGCAGGGTTGTTATACCGGGCTCTAGGTCTTGCAATTCATTTCTATTTGTTTCTGCTGATTTCATCGTATGTCTATTTTGATCGGAGTACCATACATTCGAAGAATGGATACTGCATTGTTCTAGATCTGCAATGGTGTTCAGTCGATTTATCAAAGCTAAACGAGATCTTTCCTCTGGTGACAATCCTACTAAAATGGTGTCGACCATCTGTGTCTCATTCAAATCTACACGTAGTAGTCGAGATGACTCCCTGATATCTGAGATGTAATGAGCTAATCTCTCGTGATTTCCTTGTACTCGTAGTACGGTCTTTCTTTTAAGTTCTTCATAAATTCCGGTGGGAATAAAGCACTTTATTATTGAGGTATGTAGGTCTTCTACTGGAAGTGTAGAGCTTAATGCTTCTATCACATGATTCTTCAACAGGGGTTTACATTTCGGTAGCAGAACTTGCAAAATTTGCCAATCATTCAGCTGCTGTAGATCTTTTATCTGCAGGAGATATTTGATGAAATTTAGTAGTTTGGAGACATTTAATCCATCAGTGTAAGGGATTTCAGTTAAAAGTTTCTCCACAGGATGAGTGATTTTTCCATATAGGTCTGCGTTATGGTTCAAGGTGGGCATCCCTTTAGGAGAACGATATGATGCATTCGGGGTGGTCAATTCGTGCGTTCCGGGGCGAATCTGGAAACGATTGGGAGGAGGGGCATTTAAATCTCTATCAGGATATTGCTCGTGAGTAGCTTGCATTTGCGATACGGCGGGTGAGTCGCGATCAGTGTTAGGCGGAGGTAGATCAGTAGTAGGGGATTGAACTGGGGAGATGTGTAGTTTCTTCAAGGACTTCTCTATTTCATCCATTCGGAACGAGTCGGATCTTCTTCTTAACTCATTAATAATAGTGGGTAATCGACGTAAAGCTTCGTCAGCAAAGTTTTGCACTTCAGGAGGTATTTCCGTAAGATTAGGCCAGATTAACAAATTTTTCATTCGCCGGGTTAAATGCTCTATTCTCTGAGTAGTCCGCAAAATTATCGCCGGAGATTTCTCGTCTTGGAGGGTTTGAGACAATAAGGTTAGCTCACTATACTTGGCATTACAAATTTCTCTCTCGCTCTCATAATCGAGTCCGCTTAAGTTGCTTAATTGCGCGGGTGTATCAAATCCACTTTCGCGTATTGATTTCCGCAATTCTGCAACTGTCACATTCGCATGGGGTAGACCACGCAAAAGAGCTTTGTAAGACAGCTCGTCCTTTAATAGTAAATCCGGATTAAATTGTGCCATTTTTATCTTATTTCTAACACATTAAAACGTACTTAAAATTGATTTTACAATCCTATACACTAACTACATAGACAAGGTGCATTCTTGGGTAAATCATTTGCATAATTCAGAAGAGAATTATTCCTCTTCTAAGGGAGAGACAGAAATTCCACACACACATATTTCAATGTTAAATCGGCGATCAGCTGTTTGCTGGAATGTAGGTCACCCTCTTTTATTTAGTAAACAAAGACAAGGTAGGTGTATGCGTGGGAACGCGGGGGTTACGCACACGTATTGTTCTCTACACAATCCACAGCCTAACTTTCTCGACCGGTTTTAACTGGAGAAGCCAGTCGGAAGCATAGGGTGAATCTTATTCAACAAAACACGCTTTACAAGTTACAGGTGTATTATGGTTATAACAGTCTGAGTTTAGCAATTAATTCTCGTACTTTCCCGTATTAAATTATTTTTTTAATTTTTGGTAACAACTTTAAGTTACGAAATTCTTCACACGTAATTAACCGGGTCTACTTTACACAGGAGTATATGTTTTTATTTTTACCGTGACGACAGACATACACTGATATACTATGCAGGCATATTCAAGAAACTACAGGTCTTGGATTGTCACAATATAAACCTGTTAAAGACTGAACAGATCAACAAGCACTACAATTCTTGTACATACTTGCATTTGGCTTCATACAATGATATTCCAAGTCATACAGACTATCATTGTATTAATTTACGTATCTTAAAATAAATTCATTTTATGAAAATTAATGTTACATCAAATACAGTAACTGAGTGCATAGATCAGATAACTGAGTGCCGAGAGTTATCTAATTTACTCCGTAACAATTACTTTAATTATCAGCGTGACGTATCTTTGTTAACAACCTTTTTAATAATTTAGCAGAGTGGCGCAATTTTGTAACATTTTTTGGCCACATTACAAATCCAGGGAACCCATCCTAATTGACACCAGCCAATTATATGGGCTGCCTATGTTGTAACGAACTGTTATTAAACTCAACACAATTAACAAAATTAATTAAGCTAATTACTAGGAAACAAGGGAAGGTATTTCACTGATTTATGCACTCATTTTCATGTGTAATAAGATGACTTCTCTTTATTAACAACTGATATGAAAAGATCCCATGACATAATTAATTAGATTAAAATATTTAAATGGTTTTCTGAAAAACTAGGGATCATAATGATTATGTACTTTTTACCTCGGATCCGAGTTTACCTTAAATATATCTATAGCAAAGACTTCTGAGTATTGTTATGTTCATCTAGATGCTTGCAAGACTTCTTTTACCATTTGAAGAATGGTATTATTAACTAAAGTGATTATAATTTACATTTACATATAATGCGTTACAACGTATGATATTCAATATTACAGTAAACTCTAAGTTGGTCTCATTTATAGTTTAAAGAAAATTATAGTCTTTGAAAAGTCTCTTTCCTCTGTAAGTTATGTCTCAAATATAATTAACTCTCGATAGGCAAGCTATCGAGTCACCTTTACAATAAGTCGTGGTGACCTCGTCCTGGGGTGTCTCTATTGGGAATTCGGGAAGTCGGCATCGTCATCTGAGTCGTGTCTTCGGCAAGTACTAGATAGCTGGTTCACTGCGGAGATTGAAGTTTTTCTGGTTGAAGTTGGTATAGGTCCACATAGGTCCTCGTCAGCGTCGTATGGCTCGTATACGTCCACATGTGATGTTTATGCAGGTCACATCTTCATATGTAAAGTTGTACTTGAATTTACCTCTTGAGGGGAGACGTCATCTTGCTTACTACTTGTTAGTTTTTTTGTTTTGTTTTAACTTATAACATTTCTTAACACCACTTTGTACATTTTACATATTAAACTTGCTCGCCACGTATAGTAGTGGATAGCTAAAAGTTAAGATTTAAAATTAACCAAAGCATTTTGGTGGAGCTCTCGCTCGTAGTTGTATACGGTCTGACGGCTGCATTGTCACTCTCCTCTTGATTCGACTGGCACATTACAACGGAGCGGGGCGAGTACTCCGCGATAATATAGTTCCTATTTTTATTTAAGGTGACATTCTTATTACAAAAAACAATACATTAAGTATACATATATAATTTAAGTGAATTATTTTAACTACTACTCGTGCCTTCAAATTACTAATCACAAACATTATGATTTTTATATTTTCCTAAGTTACAGACGATTCGCTAAACACGTTGAGTCCGGAATTAAACAGGTCACCGCATGATGACTAGCAAAAGGGTTAACTGTGGTATTAATAGCTTTTTACAATTCGATTTTTTTATTAATGGTTTAGTTAGATTTTCCATTTACATCTCATACTCATTCTGAGGTAGTACAGGGGCTTTAGGTTTAAAAGTGCGATTTACAAATACTTAATTGCTAGTAAATTAATTTTTTATTTATTTATGATTCTATTATCAATTAAATCGTCACAACCCTTTTAAGGAACAAAAAAAAATCATAGAAAACAGCTTAATAACCGCTAAGAAACGTATGAGAATAAGTAAAAAAGTAAACTTGAATTAATCATAAACATCTTATATCATGTTGTGACTTGCTTCAGCAGTGAGATATTGTGTTATCAACCATAGAGTGTATGCAGGTATGCCAACTGTCAGATGCATCATGACATCAGCAGACCTCAATATAGATAGCTACGCCCTTACAGACGTGCTCCAAAGATAAGTTACTTGCAGTGATATGTTTTTCTTGAATAGTGAAGGTAAAAACCAGTTAATATCCACTGAAGAATGCAAAAGTAGTATGAAGAAAGTTGTTTACCATAACTAGTGTATGTACGGAACAGGAAATTAAAAAATGGTATGACAAGTGTGACCAATGCAGACCAGCCTCAAACAGTGACTAGGCCACTGCTGCAATGAGTTATCAGTGAAGAAAGAGAGGTGGAAATTGATAAGGTAGATGAAATAGTGTTAATTAGGCATGGTTCACTACATTACATTACAATTATCAGTGACGTACTACAGTTTAACAAAGTCTGTGCTAGATGGGTACTGAAGTAGCTAACCCACAGAATGAAATATATTTGTGTGGATGGTTCTATAGGTTTATTGCAATAGTATGAAGACGATAAAGCTGAGGGAGATAACTACAATGCATATTTACTGGTGATGAATCATGGGTTCATTATTTTTAACCAGAAACTAAGGAAGCAAGGAATGGTAACATTTAACATCTCTAAAATTTAAAACCAAAAAAGTTTAGCACAATTCCATTGGTAAGTAATATAATGCTTGCATGTTTCTGGGATTGTAATGAAATAAGTTTGGAATATTACATTCCTTGAGGATCAAAGTGAAATGTAAGTAATTTTGTGACCTCCTTCAGGACCACCTGAAACGTGCAAGAAGGTCTAAACCTCATTGTTTGATCAGTTTTGACATATGGTTACAGCATGACAATGTATGGCCACACACATCCTGTATAACTGCTGAAAAGATCTTGAAGCTCCATTTCCAATATCTTTCATATCTTCTTTATTCACCTGACCTTGAGATAACAGATTATTATATTTTTAACTGCTTAAAAAAGCCCTTGGTGGCTAGAATTTTTCTATTGATGAGTGTGAAACCAGTAGTCCATATATGGTTGTGCAATCAATCAATGAATTTTTTTCTCATGGAATCAAAACACTGTTGAAGCGCTGGCACAAATGTATTATATTTAGGGGGAATTATTTTTAAAAACTATGAAAAGCAATTTCATTATATGTATTTGTATTTATTACAAAAAAAATAATAATAAAAGTTACTTTTTGACTCACTCTTGTGTATACTAACATATGTTTTGTGGTAGTTTTGGAATGTTGGCTATAACTGTGATATCTTTTTTTCTTCTCTACATTTGCAAGAGTGTATCTTTCTTTGTATTTCTCAGGAGTGTGTCTCTTTTTCACTGATGAAGGTGAATAAATGCCAATATGAGTATATTATAGTTATGGCTTATAACTATCTTGTCATTACCATTAGTTTGCCATGCTGTTGACTGGTTTGCTACATATTCTGTTACATGGTGCTTGTGCATGTGTTGGATCTAAAATCATTGTACTCATGAAGTTGAGATTCCTTCTGTCCTCCTTATTGTGAGGCAGTCTGGGTGTTTCTCTGTTTGTGTTGCTTCCAATACAGAGTTAGTATTAGCAGGTTTTATTTACATGGTGTGGTTAAAGCTGCCAAATTATTTTTCACATTGAGTTTGTCTAGAAAAGGCAACACATTGATTAGTTATAGTTCTATAACAAACTGTATAAAACTAGAACATTCTGTGCATCTGTATATGTTGTTGATGTGGTTGTGAAACTCTATATTCACCATAAAATTAGGCAGAAAAATGCCTTACCATTTTTGGGCATACTCATCACAAGAAATTAATCTGACAACTCTCACAACACCACATGTGTAAATCCACCTACTATGACCTTTATTTCCATGCATAGAGTACCACTAAACCCATTTAAAGTCCTTCTTTAACCCACAAATCCATCACCCTAACTGACAGATGCAACATCAGTGGAGAGCTCTTCGCAAATAAACACATCTTACAGAAGAATGGATTTACCAACAGTCACACCACACAGCAATTGGCCATAAGTAACACTCTAGGACATGGAAAAAGGAAAGTAAGCAAATGTTGATGATTTATTATCGCAGACTCCCAAATTAAGTATTTAATTTATGGTTTCTTCTAATAGTGCATATGGGCAGATTAATATACAAATGAAAGTCATGGTGCTCCAGTTCCTACAAACTCTGATGATGTTAAATATGCACCATCATGGTCAACCAGTAATTTAAATATGCCTGGAAACCAGTATTCCAAAAAAATAAATGTAGGTTCAGTCAAATAGGGTATTGAATGACAGTGTGCAAAATATTTTTTCATATTCTGGTATAAAACAAAATAAATGTGGCAGTTTTGAATGTCAAAATGCCAATATCTGATATTTGGTGTTCTAGTTCCAGGTATTTCAAGATCATTTTCACTTTAATAGTTACTTAGTTAATGGTAAAAAAATACCTGGATCATGGTTGGTTTCTTCAAAAAGTAAAGGTGTTATTTATCATGCTACATGTAGATATTTGGTTAGACATTGGCTTAAAAAAAAGGTGACATCAGGTTTTGATCATGGTAAGACATCAATTTATAATGTCTGGAAAAATTGTAGTGAACACGTGAAAGAACATGAAACTTCTGTCATATCAAATCAGCAAGCACAGAAATCTGATGGGACAGTAAACTGGACAAAGAATTGACAGTGCATTAGTTCATCAAATGGAAGAAAAACAACTTTACTGTAGAGATGTCCTGTGGCATGTGATAGTAACAGTTAAAGACTAGTTTCACAAGTACTACCATTTAAAGGCACCTATGAAAACTCTGGATCACCTGAGTTACCACATTCCCACAGTAGAAATTATATCACGATCTTCCAACTTATCACAGAATTTGATCACAGATTCCTGACCTACTATACCAGAAAATTTTGGGGAAGAGGAAATAGCTCTTCTCAGAATTACTTATGGAGAATTTATTAAAGTAATGGCTAAGAAAATTGTATAAGAAAAATTATTAATGTGGCAAAACAGACTAAACATTACATAATAGATACAGATCTGCTCTAAATGTGGCTCATGTAGATCATATCTCTTTCATATTAGAATGCATTTAGATATCAAGAAATATAATATCAGTTGATGGGTTCAGAATTTTTTCCTAACTATGATCAAATATTATAAAATCTTGGAAAGGCTTTCTAAAAACTTGACAGTAATATCACTTAGATGTTAGAGACTGCCCTGTGCAGTTTTATAACAATGCTACCAACATTGCTAGGAAATATTCTTGTCACCAAGAAAGAATTAAATAACTAAATCCCCTGGCTGTATATGTGCCATATTTAGTGGATTGATTAAATCTCATTGGTTCTTCAACTGTTGAGTGTTTGTTATGCACTATGAACTTTTATATATGCATCTATCAGTACACGGTAACATTTAAAGTTTGATTCAACATTTATTAAAAGTCCTCCCTAAACAAGACAGGCTGCAAGACAAGATACATATCACAGTTTGTGTTAATAATGCAGCTGTGTCATATTTGAAGCCATATCTAACGATCATAAATGAGAAATGTCTTAAAAAAAGAGTGATGCATTAAGACTTCACGAGTCGCTTGAAAAATTGTCTTCCAGAGCTTCTGTGGAATGGCACTGTAGGAAGATTTAACAAAGAGAGCAGAAGCTTACAAGCCATGAAGACTGACTTTAATAGTGAATATAACTCCTTGATAAATTGCCTGGAACGTCTTTGTGATATGTTTGTCTTATATGAAGTGAAGGCCATACAAATTATGCAAAAAAGATATGAACAATATGTTCATAAGGCCATACAAATTATGCAAAATATTTATAAACAAGATATGAGCAGAAAGTGAAAATGAAATAAATTCATAGATGAGAATAATGATGACAATGTAAATTTTCCTGGAAGAGATAAATTAAAGTGAGTGTGTTTTATACTATGGTATATAGGTTGAGTAAAGGAATGAAATCCAGAAACAAGATGAGTACAGCTCTCGTAGCATGTTTTGAATTTTTGACACAGATCCATAAAACAGACCCATTAATTATTAATCGAAGCACTAAACATCTTGAAAGAGAGATTCTTTAATAAAAAAATGCCTTCATCTAAGATCAGTTGTGATATTTTGTACAAGTGAAATGGATGAATAACTGACAATATTGAAGCTATAGAGTAGATCTATGTTTAAAAAAAAAAAAAAAATTATTCAAACATTAAAATGCAGTTACATATTTTTCTTTATGCAACAATAACTTTTATAAAGAAAGATCTTTCTTGGTTCCCAAAAGAGTCTACAATTATCTTTGTTTTTTGTCCAGGAAGACAGGCTGAATTTCCTGTTTGTGCTGCATGCTGAATACGAAGCACTTTGTGGAATAGATTATGAAACCATTAGTGACTTCACCCACATCAGATGTGGAGGAAGATTTCATGTATTTAGTATGTTTTTTATTTTTTAGTTATTGTAGCGAACACTATAAAATGTATATATAGTGTGGTGTAAACAGATGCTAACAGTGTAACAGGACGCTATACTTTGGGTTGCCAGAGAGCAAACCAACAGATTACTCCAGAAACAGAAGATGTGCATCATATTCAACACAGACAGTAAAACCAGCAACATGTAAGTCACCAACAAACCACAGATAACTACAAAATCCCTTGGATGGTTGCAATAGGACCTACATTTAGGAGTTCAACAGGAGGGTCCAGGGCCGTAGCTAGAGGCTTGGGGGCCCCGGGGCAACAAGTAATTATGGGGCCCCCTCTTTATCTGCCCCCTCCCCTTGCCACTACATCACTTGCATTTAGTAAGCCACTTGCATTCAATAGGGTTGCTATTTGGTGGTTTTTTCTTGATAAGTGAAAAGAATGGGCATTAAAACAGACAAAACGCATCTTAACTTTTCACACTGAGTTTAATATAAAATTTACGGAGTTACAATCCCTCCTCGTTCGGGGGCCCCCTATGCTCGGGGGCCCCGGGGCACTGCCTTGGCTGCCCCAGTGGTAGTTACGGCCCTGGGAGGGTCCAACAACACACAAAGGAAAGATCAGACTGGCGAAGAAAACAAACATCTCATCACTTTCAGATAACTACAAAATAACCATACATAACTTTGAATTAGAACCACACAATCACAGCTATCATCATATATGAGAGAAAAATCTGGGAAACAATAGAAATACAGAAGTTACCAAATTGCTTTTGCAACAGAGAAGACAGCTGGAATCTCAATGTAATGTAAAAAGTGCTTCTGGAACGAATATACAGAGTATTTCAGGAGAAAAGAATGCTATTTAGGAGGTGATTCTAAAGGCTTGGGAATGATTTTACTTTGAGTTATGGTAAATATTTTGCCTGTATTCCAGTTCTGATGGTAAAATATTTGCAATATGAAAATGCTTACAACACAGATTAGGCATTAAAAGTAGTGGTTCCCTATGCTGTTGAAACTGAAATGTAAAAAGGGGTTCCAGATCTGATGATTTCAAGAAAATTGCTAAATAGTGAGCAAAAGTTGGATTCAGACAAATAATTTTTTTAGGTGTGGTATATTATAACATTGTTAATCACTAACACAGATAACTGATAACTTTTGAAAAAAAATTGCAGAAAAATTTTAATTATAGAAAAATTGTGAAAAAATCAGTTAGAAACAAACACAAGTTTGAGATATTTTACTTTAATTGAAAACAAAACATGATAATTCCAAATTCAACAAAAAATATTGGCCAGCTTATTTGATTTTCATAAATTATAAATAATTTTTATTTTAATGTTGGAAAATGACAGCGTGCACACACACACACACACACACACACACACACACACACACACACACACACACACACACACACACACACACACACACACACACACACACACACACACACACACACACACACACACACACACACACACACACACACACACACACACACACACACACACACACACACACACACACACACACACACACACACACACACACACACACACAAATGTAAAAAGCATTTCAGATGATTATGAATTAATTTAAATGTTAAAAAAAAGAAAGAATATCACAGACAATGATATCAAAATAAACAATTTTTAAGTCGCATTTGTAAATAATTTAATACAAAATTTCTGAAGATGTTATGTTATTAAAAGTTTAGTAATTTATTATAAAAATTTAACTGAACGTATATCATAACCACCATGTTTTAAAATATTTTTATAGGTGAATATTTTGTCATTTCAGTACAAGTTTTAAATTACAAACATATTCAAATCTGTTTATTTTGTTCTGATTCAAGTTCTTCATTTGTTTTTTTTTGTCAGTCATCCAATGTGAAATATATCCTTTAGTTTGTACTTCAAAGTTAATATTATGTTATATTTTCAAATTTAATTTGTTAATATTTTTAATATTTTGAATATTTTCATTTATGTATATGCTAATTATTTAATGTTCACACACACACACACACACACACACACACACACACACACACACACACACACACACACACACACACACACACACACACACACACACACACACACACACACACACACACACACACACACACACACACACACACACACACACACACACACACACACACACACACACACACACACACACACACACACACACACACACACACACACACACACACACACAGAGAGAGAGAGAGAGAGAGAGAGAGAGAGAGAGAGAGAGAGAGAGAGAGAGAGAGAGAGAGAGAGAGAGAGAGAGAGAGAGTGAGGATGAAGCCTATTTTAAAATTGTATTTCTTATGTTTTACAACAACAAAAAATGTTATCCTTTTTAAATCATAAATCATGGTATTTCATTACATAACTATGCAATCTCCTCTTACATACATTTTTTTGTCCTCTCTGCAATGTTTTGTGTGTGACGTAAAGCTTGGACATAACTCAAACAAGCTCAGATCCACAACATGTTTAAGCACTTAAATGTATTAGAGATGCATACACACATATAAAGAATAACTTATACTCGTATAAGTTTCTTTATAAGTAACTGTGAGTTTCTTGCAGTATTATTGAATAATATTATATATTATCAAATTATAATTACTTCTGTAAGTTGTTGATATTTTTTAAATTATATATAGTATAACAACACAATTGAATGTAATTTAATTTGGGTAGCCCCACGCTTTTGGAGCGCCAAATTATATAACATAACAACACAAATTTGATTTCAGGGGTGTAATCGTAATAAGAAGATGATGCATTATATCAGTTTAAAAATTTTTCCATTATTTATTTTTTTTATTAAACAAAATTCTTTCATTTCGCATATTGAAATAATACTCATTATTAATCTTGGATTTCGTTCTTCATGACGTGTCCGTTACTTAACTAAATACATCTATTATATTAACGACTCGGAACACAAAGTTGTTCTTTGTGTTCCGAGTCGTTAATATAATAGTTGTATTCATTATTAATCGTTTGTATGAACCATTCGCACATGACGTATGACTAACAAATTATATATAACATGGTATGCATAAACCCTATCATCTAATCTTAGTTAATTAAATATTTTGCTCTCGGCTCACTCATTGTGTGGTTATCTTTGCAATCTCATATTATTTTCTGTAATTCTGAATTTACTGTTATTTTTAATTTATTTAATCTTATTTGACTTTCATTATTTACTATTGCATATGGATTTTACTTTATCAAACAAAGACTTTATCAATTACTCTCATTTCTTTTTATTTAAAATCATATCAAACAAACCTTTCTCAATACTTTAATTGATTTTAATTTAAACTCAAATATTTCTCTCTTAGCATTTATGTTTGATTCAACTACTAATTCCTATACATGAATTATTATTCTATATTACAATCTGCTTTTACATTTATGTACATTTCTTTATGATTGATTAACTGTTCGAATGTTTTTCATTCTATGTTAATTAGTCTTTCAATTGTCTGTAATTAACAAAAATGGTTTTTCATCACCTCATTTGATGCAATACTATCAGTGTGTCCTCCTCGGGTCCTCGGTCTGTGTCCTTCTCGTTCTTCTGGTCCTCTCGTCCTCTTCCAGGATTCCACTGCTAGTGCTGTTTACTAGTTGTCTCGTATCCTCTCATGGATTGTACGTGAGTCCATCGAACCTCTTCGCAGGTGATCTGCTGTTCTGGTTAGACTTCCAGGTTGTCCCGTGACTCTCACTGTAGATTTAAAATAGTGTCGTCAACTGACATAGCCTCCTACGGCAATGGTTGAAAATAGAAGAAGGAACTTTATTAGCGCGACCTGGTATTTATAGCCAGGTCATGCAAAAGCTCAGGTCTGAACAATTTTCATCTTGTCAGAGTTTGTCGAAGCGTCTTTACCCTCACTCTGGTTCAATTCACGAATTTCGCCTATCTTCGCGAATTACGAAGTCTGTTTCACAATACTCGATGGTCAATCGATCGCTAATTTTTATATGTTTACTATACGTAAATTACACTTCTTTATTGTAATTACAAAAAGAGCTATTCACTTTTTACTTATAGTAATTGCACTTTCTGTCACTTTGTCACGGTCTTTTAACCCTTTGTTCACCTTTATTTTCTACACCCTCTGGTGTCTTTCATTTTACCATATCGTACATATTTTTCTTATACTTAAAATAAAACATAAAATCTATCAATACTTGAAAAGGGTTGGTTACAGTTCAGGAACGGACAGGCTTCACACACACAAACAAAATACACAATGCTAGCGACAGGTGGGCCAGATATGCGTGTCCATGCAAGAATTGTGCGTTCCCTTTTTAAATACGATCCAGCTTGCAATCTGAATCATGTTTATTAATCCATATTTATTTATTTTTATTATTTATTTAAATTATTTTGGCAATGCACAGTACCGTAAATGGTTGTACTGTTGCAATAGATGTACTTATATTGCAACAATACATAAATTTCCATATTTCCCAGGGTGGTATTTTGTAAATAATTAGTGTAAGAAGAATATGACAAATAGTTTTAAATATTTTGTGCGTGAAAATACAGGCATATACATACCGTAGCCTGTCCAAAGCGTACACCTGCCTGATGGAATTGTTTACAGGGTATGTGTCTGTGTGTATATGCCAGTTCTGACATGCTTTGCACTATGTATGGGGGAAGACATACATAGTATGTTATGTATACATACATACATACATAGACATATGTATGTTATTTTTAGACATGTTGTCTTGTGTACTGATGAATTATTGGTTTTTATTAGTAAATCAGATATTGACATGATTAAAATAAATTAATAAATATGTTTTTAAAATGTTACAAATGACCTATTGCAATTCTAAAATATCGGTATGGAGAACCATACATAATTTCCATGTTCTAAGATTTATATTTAAAATCATTTTCGAAATGAAATATTTCCATAGAAACTACTACTTTCTTCAGCCTTAACCACAGTACTGTAATTATATAATTATGTATAATTATATACATATAATAATTGTGGTTCAGCTGAATTATATAATTATATATTATATTATTATGTAATTATATAATACAGTACTGTGGTCACTAACGTATACCACCTCACGTTAGCTCACTCGATTTTCACTGATGATGGAAGTCGATGGCACTACCGAAACGTCTGGTTTTGCAGAAAACATTGGTCTTTGGCCAAACAGGACAGGAAGGAATTTTAACAACAAACTACTTCTTTGTTGCCGATAACGTAGTACATATAGAATTATCGGTGTGGAGAACCATGCATTACTTCCATGTTCTAAGATTTATATTTAAAATCATTTACGAAATGAAATGTTTCCATAAAAACTACTTCTTTCCACTTATTGCTTCAGCCTTGACCACAGTACTGTGGTCACTAACGTATACCACCACACGTTATTGCACTCGATTTTCACTGATGATGGCAGTCGATGGCATTGCCGAAATGTCTGGTTTTGCAGAAAACTTTGGACTACGGCCAAACAGCCAGGGAAGGAATTTTAACAACAAACTACTATTTTGTTGCCGAAAACGTAGTACACATATAATATCGGTATGGAGATCCATACATGACTTCCATGTTCTAGGATTTATATTTAAATTCATTTTCGAAATGAAATATTTCCATACAAACTACTTCTTTCTACTTACTGCTTCAGCCTTAACCACACTACTGTGGTCACTAACGTATACCACCTCACGTTATCGCACTCAATTTTCACTGATGATGGAAGTCGATGGCACTGCCGAAACGTCTGGTTTTGCAGAAAACATTGGTCTATGGCCAAACAGGACAGGAAGGAATTTTAACAACAAACTACTTCTTTGTTTTAAACATTATTTTATACGGTCCAAGTCACTTTATATAGTAATGATTTACCTTATTGAAACTGTCCAGTGACTTCAAATTGTAAATTTATGATGCGTTTCGAGTCATATGACCCTTCATCAATATCTGATGAAGGGTTATATTGTGACGATTTAAATTGTAAATTAAATAAAAAAAATTAATAATAAAAATATAAAAAATGGGAATTTAGTTAAAAAACATTAAATCACACTATTAACCCAATTACCCCTGGATTAACTCATGGTAGTGATGAGACTTAAATGAGAAAATTTAACTAGTATTATTTAATTAAAATTGTGGAAGCAAAAGTTAAAGAATAAAACTGTTAACCCTTTATTAAACTTATCATGCTATGACCTGTGAATTCCGGATTCAACTTGTATACCGAGCCGGCATTAAATAAGAAATACGTGTAAACCATAATATAAAGAATTAATAATTTAAAGTCACTAGTAACAGGTGTAATAATTTCAGTATACGAGGAAAATATCAATTGTTTGTTTTGTCTAACTGTAAGACTGTAGTATTAAATAAAAGATGGAACTATATTATGGTGGAGTATTTGCTCCGCGTCTTTGCAACTTTCCTGTTGTAACAACTAGGGATTAACGATGCGGCTTTCTAACTGTCAACAGCTCCATGCTGGGGCTCTACACAAAATGTTATTTTGTGTGTATTTTAATTTAAGTGTTAACTTCCACTAAAAGTGTGGACAGCTAGACATAAGTAACGAAAATGTAGTGAGTAAATTTTTGTGAAACAAACATGTAAGAAAAAGGAAAAACGTGTATAAGAGGTGACATCTCCTGTAATTTAAATATCCAGTCAAGTATTGTTCAAGTTAAAAGAAATTCCAACATAATGTACAAACAATACGTAAACTCCAACACGACGGTGCAGTTAAACAGGTGATGTGAATAACAGTGAAAAGTGACGACTTCGAACTATACTGCCTTTACTCTATCGCCGAGAATTCTGATGACTTCACGTTAGCTGGCACCATCACATCCATTTCATCGTTACTGGACAGACTACCCCTAGGACACTCCTCGACTACAAGAGTATGGAAGAATCACTCGCCAAGACACGGACAGTTAACTGTAATATAAGAGGTGACGTGGGAGCTCGTCTTCTGTGAGTTATACATATTTTAAAATATAAGTAATTAAAGATGAAAAAGACTTTCAAAAGACAATCAATAAGCTCTAAGATTTAAACTGATGTAACCACCAATTCTTGTAATCATACGTTGTAACTTAACCTTCTTTATGTAACTTCAAAAGTTGCTCAACTAAATAAAACCATTCTTCAAATGGTACTTAAGGAATAATATAATCATATAATCAAGTATGGTAAATTTGAAAATTCTTAACAAGAAAAAGAAAGACTCGGATCCGAGGTAAACTCATTATCTAAATGATCATTTTATTTTAGATAGAAAACCCCCTTACAATCTCAGAGTAAATAATATCTTTATTTGTAATGTGTTATGTATACTATGTGAATAAAAGGGATGTCATCTTTGTTGCATACTAAAGTGAGTGCATAAATCAGTTAAATCCCTCCCCTTGTTTCCTATAATTAGAATAATTGTAATTTTGTTAGTCTTGTGTTTTGAGTTTCAGTTTGTTACAACGTAGGCAGCCTGTATAATTGGCTAGCGTCAATTATCACAGGTTCCCTGGATTATGACGTAGCCAACACGTCATAATATGACTCTAAATACTTCTTTGTTGCCGATAATGTAGTACATATAGAATTATCGGTGTGGAGAACCATAGATTACTTCCATGTTCTAAGATTTATATTTAAAATCATTTACGAAATGAAATGTTTCCATAGAAACTACTTCTTTCCACTTATTGCTTCAGCCTTAACCACAGTACTGTGGTCACGAACGTATACCACCACACGTTATTGCACTTGATTTTTACTGATGATGGCAGTCGATGGCACTGGTGAAATGTCTGGTTTTGCAGAAAACTTTGGACTACGGCCAAACAGCCAGGGAAGGAATTTTTACAACAAACTACTTCTTTGTTGCCGATAACATAGTACACATATAAAAAATTATCCCATCCCCTTCAGCTATAATTTTCATTTATAGAAAATTACCCCCACCCTATTCAACTAGCCTCTTCATTTATAGATATTTCATCTACGTTTCTACAGTGGATTATTAAGATCTACTTATCAGGATACTTTATTTATCAAAATTAAGTACTTTACTGATGTTACAACAAAAATGTTTCAGGTAAACTACCCTTTCCCCGTAACCGATCTTCACCAAAATCAATAGACCTTGAGTTCTCTACAATGTAGGGAATTATGCAAAACATTATTTGATTCTATTTGAATTTACGGCAGTTATCGTTCTTCATGGAAAACTTTCTTTTGTTACATCATAAAATGTTGCAGGTAAACTACCCCTTTCCCTTAACCGATCTTCAACAAAATCAACAGACCTTGAGTTATCTACAATTGAGGAAGGTATGCACAAAATTATTTGATTCTGTGTAAATGTGCGGCAGTTATCGTTCGTCATAGAAACAATTACTCTTATTAAAACATAAATTGTGGCTGGTAAACTACCCCTTTTCCTTAACCGATCTTCACCAAAATTAACAGGCCTTGAGTCTTTAACAATTGAGGAACGTATGCAAAAAATATTTGATTCTGTTTGAATGTGTGGCAGTTATCGTTCGTCATAGAAAAAATTACCATTGTTAAAACATAAAATGTTGCAGGTAAACTCCTGCTTTCCCTTAACCGATCTTCACCAGAATCAACAGACATTGACTTCTCTATAGCACAGAAAAGTATGCAAAACATTATTTGATTCTGACTGAATTTACGGCAGTTATCGTTTGCCATAGAAAATACCCTTGCTAAAACATTATACGTTGGAGGTAAACTACCCCTTTCCCTTAACCGATCTTCACACCATAAACATTAGGTCTTGAGAACTCTACAATTCAGGGCTGTATGCAAAAAATTATTTAATTCTGTTTGAATTTGCGGTTGTTATCGTTTGCCATAGAAAAAAATCTACAGATAGACACATAGACAGACAGACAGACACACACACACACACACACAGACACTTTTCGAAAAATGACTTTTTTTTCATGTTTTGAGGGTAGTACAATAAGAATCTGCAATAATCTCAAAGACGATTTATTTTGCCATCACCATACTTCCATTTCCTTAAGGAACATGGAAGTAAAACACCATTAGAATAAGGACATTTAAACGCGTATGGTGATGCAAAAATTATTGCAGTAAAGTGCAATAATTAAGACGTCATACAAATTAGTGTTAATTACTACCACAATTAGCTATTGTGTTATATGTAAATGACGAGTGAACAATTACAAAGACAGTGTGACCACTCGCCTAAAGATCAAGTTTTTGGTTATCGTGAAAATGGACTAAAAGATGATCAGTTAAAAAAGGACACTACACATGAATTGACAAAGTTCAACATGTCAAAAAAAATATCTGACATGTCAGTTTGCTATCTACAAATATCTCTGGCAATTTTGGACAAGGAACAGACACCAAGAAATCTTTACACGAGGACTATGTTATTGATTGACTCAAGGAAATTACACACGAGGTCACAGTGTCCGTCTGCTGATTGATTTGAACTCATCACTGTTATCACCATCATCTGCAATACACCATGATTGATGGAGGAGCATAAGACCACCATCATCAACAGGCTATAGAGTACCGAGGAAGCATCAGCATCATCAGCATCGTCATTGTCAACATTCAGGAGACACACGCACGCACGCGCGCGCATGCGCATACACACACACACACAACAGTAACTTTGACAATACGCAGGTGACAAATGGACAATTATATTTTTTTTGTATTAAACAAAGAACTCATAAATAACAGAATATGAGATAAAGTAATGTAAAGATTTAGACGTAAATAGTGAAAATTTTCAGAGTAAAAGATATAATTGTAAATTGGTGTTAAAATAATAATTTTATTCTGTTTAATTTTAAAAATCAGGGTGTAATTAATATTCTTAAAGTAAATATTATTGTTATTCAAATATTAATGGCAACCATTCAATTTTTATTTGGTAAAGTTAATATTATTTTACTTCCATGTTCCTTAAGGAAATGGAAGTATGGTGATGGGAAAAAAAATCGTGTTCGAGATTATTGCAGATTCTGATTGTACTACACTCAAAACATGAAAAAAAGTCGTTTTTTGAAAAGTGTGTGTGTGTGTGTCTGTGTGTCTGTAGATTTTTTTTCTATGGCAAACGATAACAGCCGCAAATTCAAACAGAATCAAATAATTGTTTGCATACCGGCCTGAATTGTAGAGTATTCAAGACCTGTCGTTTTTGGTGAAGATCGGTTAAGGGAAAGGGGTAGTTTACCAGCAACAGTTTTTTTATCAAGGGTAATTTTTTTTATGGTAAACGATAACAGCCGCAAATTCAAACAGAATCAAATGATGTTTTGCATACAACCCTGTATTGTAGAGTTCTCAATACCTATTGGTGTTGGTGAAGATAGGTTAAGGGAAAGGGGTAGTTTACCTGCAACATTTTATGTTTTAACAAGGGTAATTTTTTATATGACGAACGATAACTGCCGTAAATTCAAACAGAATCAACTAGGTTTTTGCATACCTTTTTGAACTAAAGAGAACTCAAGGTCTGTTCATTTTGTTAAAGATCGGTTAAGGGAAGGGGTAGTTTATCAGCAACGTTTTATGTTTTAAAAAGGGTAATTTTTTATGACGAACAACAACTGCCGAAAATTCAAAGAGAATCAAATAATTTTTTGCACACTTTCCTGTGTTGCAGAGAGCTCAAGGTCTGTTGATTTTGGTGAAGATCGGTTAAGGGAAAGGGGTAGTTTACCTGCAACATTTTATGTTGTAACAAGAGAAATGTTTCCATGACGAACGATAACTGCCGCACATTCAAACAGAATCAAATATTTTTTGCATGCATCCCTGAATTGTAGAGGACGGAAGGTCTATTGATTTTGGAGAAGATCGGTTAAGAGAAAGGGATAGTTTACATGTAACATTTTATGATTTAACAAGAGTAAAGTACTTAATGTTTATAAATAAAGTATCCTGATAAGAAGCTCATAATAATCCACTGTAGAAACGTAGATGAAATATCTATAAATGAAGAGGTTAGGTGAACGGGGTGGGGGTAATTTTCTATTATTAAAAATTATAGTTGAAGGTGGAGGGGAGAATTTTTTATATGTGTACTATGTTATCGGCAACAAAGAAGTAGTTTTTTGTTAAATTGCTTCCCGGGCTGTTTAGCCGTAGTCCAATTTTTTCTGCAAAACCAGACATTTCGGCAGTGCCATCGACTGCCATCATCAGTGAAAATCGAGTGCGAAAATGTGAGGTGGTATTCGTTAGTGACCACAGTACTGTGGTTAATGCTGAAGCAATAAGTAGAAAGACGTAGTTTCTATAGAATTATTTCATTTTGAATATGATTTTAAATATAAATCTTAGAACATGGAAGTCATGTATAGTTCTCCATACCGATATTTTATAGATGAGTTGGTGTGATTTTGAATTTTAATAATGATTCAAAGTCAGACGCCCATGCAATATAAAACAATTTTATAATTTGCTCATCATATAAATATGTTTAGATATTTAAGATTATATGTTATTAATGTGTGCTGAATAGCAAATATATATTGTTTTCAGAGTGCAACCTTATAAAAGAGAATATTTAATTTTTTTTTAGTTTCAAATGTTAATAAACAATTAATTTTCTTTGCAATATTTAATAAACCATTGATTAATTCTTTTACTATGTTTTAATTAATTATTTCATGTCATCAACGTCTCACTCCTGTTTTTTAAAAATATGTTTATTGTGCAACCACATATACCACATATTCATTTTATATTACTTGTAACGTTGCAATATATATAGTTATACATAAAAAGATATTTAAAATTTTTACTACTTTAGTTAGACTGGAGGGAACGAGGTTTTTACACACCTGCCTGGAACCAAGAAGATTGTGGGTCATGTTATGCATTCGCCATAAGTACAGCAGTTGAAGCACAACTTTTCAAGAAAACAAATCAACTTGTTGATTTAAGGTAGTCAATATATAGGAATATTAATTTTATTAATACAGTTGAATGTTACTGATTATATATTATAACAATTAAATATGTTTCAGTAGATTTCATTTCATTTACTTAAGAAATAAATGTGAATTCAGTTTTCCAAAAACAGATGAATCTCTCCTAATCTTTTAGAAAGAAAGTTAAAAGTTAAAAGTTAAAGATGGGTATACCTTTATTTGTATCACATAACCCATCATAACTCATCATACCTCATCATAAATACCAGATAATTCATAATAATGTAAAAAATAACATAAAGGTATTATTTGATGGTGATAATGTTGGTATCAGTATAAATTACTGTAAAACAGACGTAGTGATAGTAATACAGTGAAACTTCGATTAACCGTCGGGTCGGGACCGGGACCGTGACGGTTAATCGAATAGACGGATAACAGAAAAACCTTAAACAACAACCCACTCCCATCCATTGCATATGAACGAATGATAAAAAATGCACGTTTACGAACTGGAAATACACTGTACATACATGTATTTTATTTTACAGAAACAAACAATATACAATTTACATTAAGTACAGTATATGTAGTACAACATATGTACTGTACATATTGTTACATGAACTTATGCTCTAGACGTACATACATATTCAAATTTTAAAATAGCCTGTCATTTTCTTTTGTTTCTTCGAGGCTCGTGCTTTCTCAGCGGCAATGTTCCGTACTTTACGTAGGAGAAGTATCTGCGTTGCGTTTGCCTCTTCTTGCCCCTCAAACCACTCAATGCATTTTGATAACATTGTTTCTGCTTCTGTATGGCTTAACGTAGTTTTTTCATTCAAAATATAACACTCGTCTTCGTAAATTTCTTCTTCTTCGTTGTCAATTATACTGGAAACAATTTCATTGTCGTTCAAAATGTCAAAGCCTCCGTCCAATTTGTCACATCCCAACCACTCTGTTACTTCTGCTGGCATTATGTCTTCAGCATTCGGTACGTTATTGCACAGTTGCACAATTTCGTCGACACTAACATTCCCAGTTTCCTTAGGTTCACCACCATTAGCTTCAGGCCAGAGTTTATTCCACCCATTTTTAAGATTTGACCTTGAAGATCATCCCATGCAGCAGCAACATTGAAAATTGCATCTTTTATGTTGTACGTTTTCCAAAACTCTTTTACAGACATTTCATCATTAGATGAAATCAAATTTCCAATAAAAGCTTTCCTATAAAGAACGTTTCATGTTTTAGATTATGCCCTGGTCCATAGGCTGGATTAGTAGTGTTGTGTTTGCCGGAAGGAAGAGGCACGTTATTTTGCCATCATCACTTTTAATTCCGCAAGTGGGATGTGCTGGAGCATTGTCAATTAGCAGCAATGCTTCCTGTGGTAACTGCATTTCAGCCAAATGAGCTCTAACTTCTGGCACAAACACTTTGTGGAACCAATCGGAAAAAATATCTTGAGATATCCAAGCACTCTTTTGTGCATAATAGGTAGCAGGCAATGGGTTCAAATTAAAATTTTTGAATGGACGAGGTGGTTTTGCTTTTCAAATCACAAGCAGGTGTAACCTGTGATTGCCGGTGGCATTTGCACAAACCATTAAAGTGATCCGATCTGTTTGGACTTTAAAACCCAGGGCTGATGTCTCTGAAAGTGATGCCAATGTCTTTTGTGGTAAAGCTTTCCAATTGAGACCGGTTTCGTAGTAATTGTACACTTGTTCCCTAACGAGGTTAATTTGGTCACTTTCTCTTTAAATTTGTCTCTGTACTCGGCAATAACTGTGCTACTTGCACTAAATTTTTCACCACTAATGTCTAGTTTCCGAATGCCATGGCGACACTTAAACTTATCGAGCCATCCTATGCTTGCTTTAAAATTAGGATCTCCGTCAAGTTTTTTGTTCATTTCTACTGCCTTGGCCATTATTACGGGGCCTGAAAGTGGGATTCCTTGACTCCGTGCTTGTATAAACCATTGCTACATAACAGTGTCCAGTTAGTCATATTTTGCTGATTTCATGGTTTTACGAGTCTTAGGATCTCCATCGATGTCGATGGATTGATGATTTTTGAAACATGTTGTTCTATTTTTTCAGCATCGCGTTTAATGTCATTCACTGTGGTTCTTCCAACGCCGTAAATGAGAGCAATACTAGTGGAAGTTTCACCTTTTTTCAATCGTTTAATAATCTCAATTTTCTGGTTGATATCTAACACGACCGTTTACGCTTTTCAGCCATTTTTTAGCTGTTGCACAAAAACAAAAAAGAAAAGAAACCTTAACAACAAAACTTACTGGTGTGAATGTCATTACCGTATACCGAAACAATTTAGCCACTACGCAACAAATAACGTACAGCACCGAGCACAACAGCTTCTCAGCCACAACTGAAACTGACCACATGTGCGATAGCTAGGCGGGCCAAGAACGTGACTCATCAATAGAACAATAGTGCGCCACTCCGGCGCCTCCGCCGCTCAGCAGTAAAGCGAGGATGATTTTTCGCGGCAATCTGGTTACTGTACATAGAGTACGGACTGACAGTTAACAGAAACTGACGGTTAAAAGAGTGACGGTTAACAGAAATTGACGGTTAAAAGAGTGACGGTTAATTGAAGTTTCACTGTATAGTTGTGTGCTAGTAGTAGTAGTAGTAGTAGTAGTAGTAGTAGTAGTACTTATTGTTGTTATGGTGTTGATGTGTTGGTGATAGTTGTTATAATCAATCTGTCAAACATTAGTAATCAGGAAATCACCATTACCATCATAATCATAATAATAATAAAAATAATGATAATAATAATAATAATTATTATTATTATCATCATCATCATCATCATCATCATTATTGTCCACGTCCAAGAGTTGTACATGCACGTGCGCGCGTTCAGGCACACACACACACCAACTACTTCATAACTGTAACTCAACAAATACACACGTGACAAACAAACAATTTGTTGTTGTTGTACTTAAAAATATTAGGCCCTACTAGTAAAATTTCAATTTAATTCAATAAATATAATACTATTTTCGTAAATGATTTTTTCTGATTAAAAAATTTTTAATAATGATTCAAAGTTGACCCCTGTCAGACATCCAAGCAATTTAAATATTTTTATTATATTTTAATGTTTATGTGCTATTACTGGTGTGTTACATATAAGTGATAAAATGTGTTGTCATTGTATTTTCTTATAAAAGGAAATATTCTGAATTCACATTTGTTTTCAGTTTTTAATATTTTAATTAATTTTTTAACATAATAATTAATAAATCAATGATTTATTCTTTTTCAATATTTTAATTAGTTATTTCATGACATGAATGTCTCACTCCACTATAAAAAGTTTATTGTGTAACAATTATACTCAAAGCAATGAACACATTAAATCCTACCACTTAGGTGGTGGTTTATACAATAAAGTTGCATTGGGTATAATCACAGAAGTGTATTCATTTTCAATATTATTTATAACATTGCAATGTGTGTGTGTGTTTTGACAAAAACTGCCACAAATAAAAATATTTTTTTCATAATGGAGTACTTTAAAATTACTAACAAAGACACTAATTGTTATCATGGTTTTGCAACATTAAGTAAACCATATCTAACACTAAATTAAATATCACTGTTGCATTAACGACTCGGAACACTAGTTTTTTATATAAGTAAAAGCATAAAGTTTTACGTTACAGCCTTAACTGGTTTTCTCCTTTAAAAGGCTTCTTCAGAGGCTGCCGCAGGTAGCGCTGTCCATCTTGTTGTGGGTGACGGAATCGAATTTCGAAAGATCGATGCTGTGTGTGTGGGGTGAGATATGTTCGAATAATGTGTGCGATTTGAATTGTGTTTGTTCATTTAGGATGTTGTTTTTGTGTGTTTGTATATTTCCAATTGTTCTAGAGTGTCTAGTTTTCGGCCTTTTGTGTGTACGTGTAGAATGTTCATGTTATTGTCGACGTTTTTATATGTGTGGTTTGCTTCAATGAGGTGGTTTGCAAAGGTGGATTCTGTAGTGGAGTGGAGTGCCTTTGTGGTTCAATGTATCTCTGTTTGAAGCTACGTCCTGTCTGGCCTATGTAGAATTTACTGCAATTTGTGCAATTTAGCTTGTAAACACCGGGTAGATCGAATTTGTTTTGTGCTTTGTGTGTGTGTTTTGATAGTGTGTGTTCTGTTTTGTTAGTAGTTTTGTAAGCGATTCTGTATCCTGCTTTTTTGAACACTAAATATTTTTTACCATGTGACTGGAACCAACTCTACTGTTGCTGCTCTCTGTTGGTGTAAATCAAAAGTATACACATGTAGCGGGAAAACTGAAAATAACCATTAAAATTGCCAATGAAAGACCATGTTGCTTATAAGCAACACTGGTTTGGCCTTCCCACACATGTATTTTCATTCATCTCCATTTGGTGAAGGGAGTTGAATCTATGTTTCACCACCGTTCACCAAAAGGTCATTGTAGGAACCTACACATGCCGTGTTCTTACATGAAGATGAATGAAAGCAGGCAGTCCAGATATAGTCATCAGCTGGGGTAAAAGGTGACAAAAGAGAATGAAACATGACAAATAAAGACAAATGGAAGCAGACAGTACCAAGCAATCTCACATACCCTTTTGATGTATAGCAGATAACCACTCACACACAAAGGTGACAAACAGATAAAAAGGTGAAACGAGGTGAAGTGATGCAAATGGAGGTGAATGGTGGTACAACCCTCGCACATGTGTAAATGCTGCCTGTTCTCCTAGTTTTGGCTCCGTTTGCTGAACAAGACATGTTTTTAGAAGGCCCTTTACAGAAGCTGCCTTCACCTCAGCTAGTTGCAATAGGCCTTGGTATATTATAGTCCAGTTGCCAGAGATTTTGACTTGATAAAAAATTGGGGCAAAGCAATATTTGGTGCACGTGTTAAATAAACGTTAATAATTAATATAAAAAAATCTTTGCATGTTTACCTTTCTAGGGTTTTCTGAAAATGGTCTGGAAAAATCGTAAAGACCGATTTTCTTAAAGCACTCCGTAAATATGTACAGTTGGAAGAAATAAAAAGGTGTATATTGAAGAGCAAACAATTTCCTTCAGAAAGTCTCCTTACATATTTGTACGTTAATGGAACTGTTTTCCTGAAAATTGGTAATGATGAGCGCTGCATTTTAAAAAGAGCGTTTGCCCCTGATCTTGCATAATTCGCTAAATTAGCCAGGCACGTCTATTCAAAAATATCATAACTTTCTTTAATCTAAGCGTAGCCAGTTAAATAAAGGCTAGTTTTGAAGGGGAACAGTATAGCTTTCAAAATTTGTTGATTTTTACATAAATATTTTATTTGAACATAAAGAATATAGTGTATAAAATTAATATTTACTGTACATACAAAAAGAAGTGAAACCACAAAATTACAAGTACTATACAATAAAATTTAAAAAAATAGTAGTTCTTTACTAATTTACCTTTAAAAGAGATAAACTTTTTATTTTATAATAATGAAAACTACTTTTGAAGTTGTTATTTAAAAAAAAAACCTTTTCAAAAGTGAGTATTTCGACGTATTTTAAATTTACTCTAAAATTCAGAGTTTATCTGCCTTTATTAATCTTAAAAATAGAGATATCGAAATACAAAAAATTGTATTTGAAAGCTGCAAGTGTTCTGCATCAAAAACTACACTCATGAAAATTAAAATCATTTTCAAAATTAAAAAAAATAAATAAAAATTGTGTATACTAAAAAAAAGTGCCTCCTTTGCGTTACATACATGTATCTTTTAAGTGGGTTTATTTGAGTACTTGAAATTAACGTTACAGCTACTACAATGCTAAATCTATCTATTCATGTTATTTCTATTCCCCTCGAGTGTGCAACTGTAAATGTAGCTACGCACGCAACACCCATTGTTGTGGTGTGCCATACAAACATCTGCTATACAAGAACGGAGCAGTAACGCAGTTGATATTTCTTCAAAGGTTATAATCAAAACATTACAAACATTTTTGTTTTTATCATATAAAACAGGTAAAAAAAATTGCAGTTTAAAGTTTTTATTTACACTTTTTATACATGCTAATATTTATTTTTTTGTGAACACGTGTAGTGGAGTCAAAACAAAAATCAAATGTGAATTGTTTTGGGAGTCGATTTTTTGAGTGCTAAATTGGTTAATGGGATCAAGTTGAGCTAATAGTTAATTCTGAGTAAAAACAACCCGTTTATTTTTTTATTAACAATTTAAGTTGCAAAATAGCGTTTTTATAAATATCTTTGGACCTAACAAGCCGATTTTAATGTGAATTTTTTTCAGTATTCTATAATAAATTAAGAACGGAAGTCGATATTATTATTATTGTTAATGTGCTATCAATAAATAAAGTGGCGATGGCGTTTATAAACAAATTGCTGTTGTTTTAACACAAATTAATGAAAGTTGATAAAACTTGAGGGAAAGGTAACCTTTGTGGAGTACTATAAACCCCACAAATTTCATATTGAAATGTTGAATACAACCTCAAAAAAATCGCAATTCACAAAAAAAATTTGAATGCTCATAAAGTATGGCAAGATTGTGGCACAAAGGTGTACGACGGTTTAAATTAAAGCTTATTAAAAATACTTTCGGGTGGTTAATTAACAACATTTTTTGGTCTTTCTGACACCATTTTTTGACCATTTAAAAAAATTAAACGTAAAGAACTGCATTTTTTCTAAAAAAAAAAAATTATTTGTACTGATCATTTTTTACATACATTAAAAGTTTATAAAAGGACATATTTAAAAAAGCAAATTTGGTAAAAATGGTGGATTTAAAATTGAAAATAAATAATTTTCAAAAGAGATATTTTGACTTCACTAGTGGTGAAGTTTTAAAGAATACTTTTACTGAACATAAGTGCTACATAAGGTTTTTTGATTTTTAGATACGTATTAAATATGGACCAGTGTGATACGGAAATATGTTTTATTTGTAATGCTGATCTTTGTATTGAAGATACAGAAAAAGTGACTCGAGGACTACCGAATTTAATAAGAGTTAGCTCTGAGAGAAACGATGGAAAATATGAAATGTTAAAAAAAGTTGATTCAATTTTAGTACACAGGAAATGTCGAGAAAAATATACGTTAAAAAGGAATGATGTTTTGTGTTATAAGGATTTAGGCACTTTGCCGAAAAAAAGTAAATATAGCCCAGTCAAGAGTAAAGTCAGAAAGAGTAAAGAATTGTTTGATTTCAAAAAACCTTGTATAATTTGTGGATTAGATGCCGATAAAAGTAATACGAGATTAAGTATTAATCAACGCAAAAATATTTCCATAATTCAAAGTCCTACTTTTAAAGAAAAATTATTAGAAATGATTGCAGAACATAATGACGAATTAGGAAAAGCAATTCTACGACGAATTTCTTGTGATGATTTGGTAGCTGTACAAGCGAGATATCACCGCAGTTGTCACAAAAAAGTTTTAAACAGTTACACTCGTGACACAAGTGATGCTAAAAGTCGACCCAAGGATGTAAAAATCTCACGTCAAATGGAATTGATTTTTGATTATTTAAGTGACAGTGATGATACCCAGTTTACGCTCACAGAATTAATTGCATTATTAGGTAAACATATTGCTTAATTATAAATTATAATTATACTATTTTTTAAATTAAATTTTCATGTTTATTTTATTTAATATCTAATTTTCTTAAACAGGACATGATGCTTGTCATCCAAATACCATTATTGCTAAATTAAAAGAAAATTATGGCGATTGTATAAGAATTATATCCAGAAAAGGTGGCTCAACCCTCATATGTCTTGTAGATCGTGAATACAATGTCATGCATCAAGCATGGATAGCCTCAAGAAAAAGATGAAAATGAAGAAAAAAGAAAAGTCTTAAAATCTGCAGCAGCAATTATTCGAAACGGTGTTAATCTGAAGAAAAGTAATACAGAATTTTATCCTCCAAGTGATAATATATTCCAAAATATTAATGAGAATATCCCAGAATCCCTTCAGTTTCTGATAGAAGAAATAATTTTAAAAAATAAAAAAGGTGATATTAGTTCATATGAAACAAAATGCACAGGAATTACTCATTCAATTATGAGTTGCATAAGACCTAGAACCTTTCTATCACCATTGCAAGTTGGTCTGTCTGTAATGTTGCATAGGAAATTTGCTTCAAAACGAATTATAGATATATTGTCGCATCTGGGAGTGTGTTCATCATATAAAGAAGCAACACTTTATGAGGATAGTGTATTGCTTAGTCCACGTTCTCCATTTAGATCTGGTTGTTTTGCACAATTGGCATTTGACAATTCTGATATTAACATCAATACTATAGACGGGAAAAATACTTTTCATAGTATGGGAGGTATTATGATTGTAAGTCCCAGAGATTGTTATTATAACAAAGTTCCCTTAAAACGATTGACAGTTAAGCCTACTGCAAAAGAAATCAGCACAATTGACAAAATACCATTCCAAATAAAATATTAATATACATGCACTCCAAAATATTGTTTTTGAAAAAGTAGATAATCCGAGTTTTAATAATATAGATTTTTCTAATGCTGACTTGCTTTGGATTTATGGAGTGACCAAACCAGGCATTACTGGCTGGAATGCCTTTATGTCCAAGCTTTTGGAAAATATGACTCATTATCTAGAATTGTTTGCTTGCCTTTTGTACACTCTCCTCCAACTGACAAAAATACAATATACACCGTTTTAAAATACGCTGTAAAACTAGTGAAAAACTTAAATCTATTTAATTGTTTTGTTACTTTCGTTCAACCTTTGTATCAGAAAGCGTTTGAAATGGTCCAATCCTCACCTGATGATGATATACATAATGTAATTGTTCGACTTGGAGGATTTCATCTGCTTATGTCTTTTCTTGGTTCAATCGGTTATGTGATGGCAGGAAGCGGTTTAAAAGAAGCATTAAGCTGTTGCTATGCGCCGGGAACTGTAGATAAGATGTTAGATGGTCATGCTTATGCTAGAGCAATTCGAGTCACACATTAATTTGGATAGTTTTGTGTAAAAAGATTATTGAGGAAATGAATCTTTCAGAAGTTGAATTTTCAAATATGAAATCTTTACTACAAGAATTTTTAGATGACAATCTTACTTACAAAGAAGTACAAGATCATAATTTTTTAAACATCTTAAATGGTAAATTTCTAGAAAAAATGATTGAAATTGAGGAACGCGGTAAAACTGCAAAATTATGGATACAATATATACGAATGATCTCTATTGCAAAAGCATGTGTGCGCTCTGAAAAAATGGGTAATCTAAAAATTCAATTACAAGTTATTCATGCAAATGTTGCCATATTTTTATGCAACTGGACATTTTAATTATACGAAATCAGCCTTATTATATGTACAATATATGAATCAATTTATAAAAGAATCTGAAAAACTTTTCACCTCAATGCAAAACCAAGATGTAATTCCAGAAACTACCGCTTTAAAAATTAAAGAACTTCAAAATTTTATAAATAACGGATTTTGTACTGTAAGACGAACTGAGAAATTCTGGTCAGGAACTCATACTGATATGACAATCGAACAGGACTTAATGAGAGTCACTGGAGTTACTGGCGGCAATAATATTAACGGTCATAATGCTTTTGAGGTTGGAAAAGCAGGATTAGAAGAAATTGCTGGTACAAACTTCCATAAAGTTTCGTTTAAACGAAAAAATAGAGTACTGTCATTAAAAAGTGTTAATAGTAGTCTGAAAATTCAAGAGGAAATTATCCCTATAGATCCAATGTTTATATTTCAACGCATTTGTGTAGCAAGAAAAAGTGATGACAAATTAAAAGATTACATGCATTATGAACTTGCACCGTACCCAACATCTATGTTTTACGAAGGTGTATTTCGGAAAACAGATAAGTCTAAACATATGATATGTTTGAAGTAGACTGCACTGAGTTTAACCTTGAAGATTGCATTTACGTCATTGATGGTGGTATGTTACTGCATAGAGTAGTATGGTCAAAAAATGACAAGTTCAAATGTATTTTTCAAAGATACATAAATTATGTCAAGAGACACTTTGGATCAAAAGTTACTGTAGTTTTTGATGGCTATACAAACAGTTCTAACAGCATCAAAGCTATGGAGCGTTATCGCCGTACCAATCAAAATTCCTCTCCAGATATTTTATTCCATGAAGATATGTGTGTCACAGTGACCCAAGAACAATTTCTTTCGAATAAAACTAATAAAACTCGATTTATTGAAATTCTAACGAGATATTTGGAAGAAGAAAGCATAAACGTTAAACAAGCTGACGATGATGCAGACTTATTAATTGTGAAAACAGCCTTAGAATTATATGATAAACCTCCAGTTATTGTTGCAGAGGACGTAGATATTTTGGTGCTCATTACTGCGCTTACACCTAGTAATAAGAAAATTTATCTCTTAAAACCCACGAGAGGAACCATGAGTGCTAGTCTATTTTCTTCTGATAACAGCTATAGAAAGTATAAATGTTGCAAAGAGAATATACTATTTTTGCATGCTCTAACCGGCTGTGACACAACATCATGCTTTTATGGTAAAGGTAAAAAATCGGTTTTTAATTCGATTGAAAAAAATCAATAAACTCAGATTTAAAAGAAGCGATCGAAGCATTTAAACTGGAAAATCAAACTCAAACATCTATATATAAAAATGGTCTATTAATTCTCCTGTATATGTATAATGCACCAAAAAAAATTACATTTGTTGATAAATACAGACATACAAGTTTTACTAAAGCGATTTCAAAAAAGAAAAAAAGTTTAAAACCTGTAAAGTTAGAAAGTCTGCCACCTACTTCTGATGCTGCCAAGCAGCACTTTTACAGAGTATATTTACAAGTCCAGCAATGGCTCGGCAATGATCTAATACCAAAAGACTGGGGTTGGAATGTTGGAGAAATTTTAACACCTATAAAAATGACACAGCCAGCTGCCCCAAAATCTTTATTAAAAATGATCTTTTGTTATTACAAAACTGGCTGCAAAAAAGGATCGTGTACATGCAGAAGCGCTGGTCTTTTATGTTCATCGGTTTGTGGTACATGCTCAACTGAAACTTGCAAAAACTTTCCAATTGTTGACGAGATTGATTTTGATGATAATGACTTTGATGATAGTGAGGAAAAAATCCTCGAAGAAGAAGAAGAAGAAGAAAAAGTAGAAGAAGAAGAAGAAGAAGAAGAAGAAGAAGAAGAAGAAGAAGAAGAAGAAGAAGAAGAAGAAGAAATTACTAACTAAATTCTCAACATAAAGAATTTTTAAAATTCCAAATTTAAAAAAATATATATATTCTTGTATAATGTTATTTTGTTTGTATTCATTTTACCTTTTATTAAAAAGAGAGCTTTTCTTTGAAATATTTTATTTATTACTAGAGGATTTGCCCGGCTTTGCTTGGGAGAAAGTGGTGTCATATTCTTACTTGCTAGGAAATTCACTTTAATTTGATACCATTTATGCTGTTTTTTCACATCCACCAAGCAGGGGGGGATATTTATAATAATCCAAATTAATATGCATGTCAAATTGTTACTTACATTGAAATTCCCTTTAATTTGATACCCCACATGCGGTATTTTCATATTTTCCATTTTTGACATCACCCCTCCTCCAATTCCACCAATTTATTGAGCCCCAGAGACCAAAATTTTTAATAGTGCATATATGCATGTCACATACGGTATTTCATATTTTCCATTTTTGACACCCCTCCATTACAACCCATTTATTGAGCCCCAGGGCCCAAACATATTCAATAGTACGTATATGCATGTAAAATTGTTACTTGCATTGAAATTCCCTTTAATTTGATACCCCACAGTATTTTCATATTTCATATTTTTCATTTTTGAGATCCCCCCGGGCCCAAAACACCTATCTTATGTTGGTTCTCCCGTTGCGTAAAAAATTTGTCCCAAGTTTGGTGGAAATCGGTCCAGTGGTTTTTCATATTTTCCATTTTTGACCTCCCCCAAAACCACCCATTTATTAAGCCCCAGGGCCCAAGAATTTTCAATAATGCTTATATTTGTTAACAATTGTTACTTGCATTGAAATCCCCTTTAATTTGATACCCTACATGTGGTATTTTCATATTTTCCATTTTTGACATCCCCAGGGCCCAAAACACTTATCTTATGTTGGTTCTCCCATTGCATAAAATATTTGTGCTACGTTTTGTTGAAATCGGTCCAGTGGTTTAGTAGGAGGTGTGGAATATAAATACACACAATGACTTTTGTGTATATTAAGATACACATATTTAATAATATTATTCAACAGAGGAAGATTTGTTAAAATCGACCATTCCGTCTATCGATTTAATACTCCTAACGATGAAATAATAACAAAATCGTTATTTTGATTTTATTACTATTAAAATTTGAACTATTTTAAACAAAAAGAATGAAGACTTTATCATGATCCAATGGTTTATTTAGTAGTAAGGAAAGAAATTCACGGAATGTAAACGTTTTTATCGATTTTACCGCGCACTGCCCTTAAATAAGGGTTTTTTTTTAAAAAGCCTGACCTTATAAACATGCAAAGATGATTTTAAACCGATATTTAGACCTTTTTCAATAACTATACCAAATATCACTTTGCCTCAATTTTTTAAGAAATTTTACCGTTATTTTTACTCTGGCGACTGGACTAATTAGGGCCTTCTCTGCACACACACAATCAGTGGCCAGTGGCGCCGGGTTTTGAAAATCAGTGGGGGTCCGGTTGAATTTTGAAAAATTGACCCTCCTGAAAATGCAGTTTTAGGTCTTTTTGAATGAACAACACTTGATGGTAAACATAAACTATCGTTTCATTAGGTGCTTTTTCCCCAATAATGAACGAGTACAAAAGCTAATCCACATACAGTTGTTTTCTTTTTTAAATCTTTAAATCATAGAAATAGTGAAAGTAATGATAAAAAAAGTAAGAAATATCACATTTTACATATATGTGAATTAAAAGGAGGGAAGCTAAACAAATAAAAATTGTGTAGCCTTTATTTGGTCTTAAGTTAAAAAACAATAGTCTTTACGAGAATGTTTTTTCTTCTCTCTTAGAGTGATGCCAAACTTAGTAAAAAGGAAAAAAATAGTTCATTTAAATTAATAAATGATAGCCTCAAATTTGGCACTTAATGTTAGTTTAAAAATAAAAGAGAAACTGGAAGTTTTTAGTTGAAAAATTAAAGTCTTTGCGGAATTTATAATTCTCACTACTCACTCATAAAGAAAGTGTTCCTACGAACAGTCGATCATTTGATGACAATGTTCACCACAGTTTCGAGGTTCAATTTATTTTTCGCTTCTTGCTTATGAACATGCATGATTGCGTTGTCGTTCAATTTTCCTTGCGTCACGGTGTTGCACAGGTAAGTTTTTAATCTTCTCAGGGCGGAGAAAGAACATTCTGCTGTACATGTAGAAACGGGTATAGTTAAAGCGATCTTTATCAACTTAACCATTTCTGGAATCAATTCTTTGACGTGTTTATTTGAGGAAAAGAAGCGCACTAAGTCTTCTGTACTTTCAATGACAAAATGTTTAGATTCACACACATCTAACATCATATTTCTGTGCAAAATTAATCTTTTAGGGTCAAAGTCATCCTTATAAAATTCTACTACAGAACTGCAATCTTTAGTTTTGGAAAGAAGAAATGTTTCAATTTCTTTGAAGTGAGTCATAACAGCTTTAGAAAATCGATCATCGAAACAGTTGATCACAATATCTAAAACCTCGAAATAAATTTTCCGGTAATAATCATGGGGGCTAGCAAAAGCAAAGGATTGAGCACCGTCATAAAGTCTTCGAGGAATTTTTTGACTTTTGGAAGTTTCGGCTCTTCGAAATAAAATTTTTTGGTCAATCCCAAGCAAGAGCTCCAAACTGCATCGAAAAGTTCATCAGTTTGAGATAACTTCAAAACCTCTCGGACACTATGAATATTGTCCATGGCTTTTTGCAGCTGTAAGAAGGAATTTTTCAGAAAGGCATTCAAAATTTCAACTGGCTCTAAAATTTGCGTAAAAAGCATCGTGAGGAATATAAAGTCAAAAGAGCACAGAAATTTTAAGAAACCTTTAGCTTTTGCATTGGCATCAGATTTTTTGAGCTTGATTTCCTCAAAGAACAATATTAACTCTTCGTAATTCTGCAAAATCGTTTTCAATGAACTTATTCTGCAACACCACCTGCTAGGGCAAAAAGGCCGAAGAGCTACAGGGTGAATGGACCTACCATCTTGGGCAGCTTGCAAAGACTCAAATATTGCTAGTCGGTTGGGGGACCCGCGCACAAAATTGATCATTTCTTTGCATTTGCAAGATAGTCTGTCACCACAGTCTCATTTTGCATTGCCTCTTGGGTCACAAGGTTCAAATAATGTGCCAAACAGTGAACATGCATAACTTGTGGCTCAATTTCTCTGATTTTAGCTTGCAACCCTGAAAAAGCGCCTCTCATATTTGCCGCTCCGTCAGTAGCAATACCTCTGCATGACTTGATATCCAGAGAAAAACGAGTGAGAACATCCATTAAAATTTTCATCAAGACTTCAGCTGTAGTAGATTCAGTTTTATAGAAACCAAAAAATAATTCATTCATTTGAAAATCCTCACCACTGACAAATCGAAAAGAAATTGAAACTTGCTCGTGTTGACATGCGTCGCTAATTTCATCCATAATTATCGAATAGTATTGGGAGTCTTTTAGAAACTTGATCAAATTTTGTAAGACTCCGTTAGCCATAATAGAACCTAGTTCATTTGTTATATCGTGTGAAAGCCATCTGTACTTTGTACGTTGAAGCCAAGAGGACAAATCGGAGTTATCTTCAGCAACTAACTCTAACAATGCATGATAATTAGAATTTTCATCTGTGTGACCATGGGTTGCTAACCCCTGAACCATGAGATAACACAGTGAAGATAACATTCTTAAGAGAGCTACTCTTGCAGATTTCATATCTCTCTCCTTACCTTTAGACATCAAAGACTGCACATTCACACCTTTATCCATTGCACTTTTCCTAGTACAGCAGGACATATGAAAATTCGATTTTTCATGAGAAGCGAATCTTTGTAAGGCTTTGTTCCAAGAAGAAAACCCGACTTCCACGAATGCTTTTATCACGTCTTCGTCTTGTTTAGTTTTTGTCGCAAAAGGTCCACTGGAGGAAATTATTTCCTTACACACAGAACAAAACACTTTATCACAGTTCTCGTCGTATAAGATCCACTTATATTTGTCTTTCCACTGTTTTTTAAAAGAACGCCCACCAACACCAGTTTTGTTTGTTTCTTTAGATGCAGTAGTTGAATCCGAGCCACCTGCCTGAAGCACTATCTGCTGATGACGTCGTAGCCAAATCACTTTTTTCATTGACGAGCGAACAATGAATTTATCCATTATAATAAAACGAATAGAACAAACAAAGAATTAAACTAACTTATACTCTTGGATTTCGTTGTCCATGACGTGTCCATTACTTAACTAAATACAACTATTTTATTAACAACTCGGAACACAAAGTTTTTTGTGAGTAAAAACATAAATTTTTACCTTACAACCTGAACTGGTTTTCACTTTTAAAAAGCTTCTTCAGAGGTTGCCGCTGGTAGCACTGTCCATCCTGTTGTGGGTGACAGAATCGAATTTCGAAAGATCGATGTCAAAAGCACGCATTATTCGAACATATCTCACCCCACACACACAACATCGATCTTTCAAAATTCGATTCCGTCGCCCACAACAGGACAGACAGTGCTACCAGTGGCAACCTCTGAAGAAGCTTTTTAAAAGTGAAAACTGGTCCAGGTTGTAAGGTAAAACTTTATGTTTTTACTCATAAAAAACTTCGTGTTCCGAGTTGTTAATAAAATAGTTGTATTTAACTTATACTCTTTCCGTTCTTAGTTCAATCCTGATGTAAACAAACCCACAAGGCAAGTCTGAAACGCTATTGGTCAGGGGCGTTGACACTGTTTACACAGTAATGTACGAGTATTACGCGCATGTACAGAATGTCTGTACAATCATGTGAGAGTTATCTTGCCACTTAAATTGGGGCACGTTTTAAAACTTCCTCCTTATCACTGTATTATGAATCGTATTGAATTAATATGGAGCCAGTTGAAAGGATATGTTGCCCGTCACAACACTACATTAGCTGCATGATATAAAACCATTTATTGAGAAGGCGGTAAATGAAACAACGGCGGACAAGTGGAGTTATTGTATGCAGCATATAATTAAGGAAGACGATAAGCTATGGGAGCTTGCCCACATTACCGAAGTCGTTGTGGACAATGAACAATCTTATGAATAATAACACTGACTCAAGTGATGATACACGTTCAGACACGTTATTAAAGGCATTGAATTACTTTCTGACACTTTACTTTTTTGTTTGTTGCAAATTTAAACGGTTAATAAAAAAAGCCATTAACTGGCATTATAAAATGTTTCACTGTCAGTCTGACACTGTCACAAAAATTTTACTTTGGTCAGGACAAATTATTACAATTTACGTGTGTTTATACAGTATCAATATTACAGCTGTCTTATCGCGGGAAACGCAAGTCCCATGTAAACGGAAGTATCCTGGTAAAGTCTCTGCCCAAACCAAACTTTATATCCCACCTCTCCGCGCTATGAAAAAATTGGGGCCTATGAAAAAATCATTTAAGAAATACGACGAAAGATTAGAATTTTTCCCCCATTTCTTCTTTCTTTTTTCTTTTCTTATTTTCTTTTTTTATTTTTCTTCTCCCTTTTATGTGTGGGTGCTGAGCACACCCAAAAATTCTGGGGGGTGCTCGAGCACCGGAGCACCCCCAGAGTCGGCGCCCCTGCACACAATGCTCCCAGTGTACAGGGCAATACTCAAGATACCACCATGTTGCCCTAATAGGAGACCTTTCTTTTGCCTCCTTTCTGTCACGTTGCCAAAGGGGTTGGTTACCACAAACTTGGAATCGATTACTTGGTATAACAGGACCCACCTCATGCAGATGAGAGTCAAGTTGGAGAGGTTAGGGACTTGTAAAAGTAAGTTTAGGTTAACAATAACATACAGTAAGTAGAATAATATAAAATACTGGCAGTTCATTATCGGGTTTATTGTACCATGTCTTAAGTTTATCATACTAAACCTACAATATTTTACAGTATTTTATATATTAAATCAGCCTTAAGTTCATTGACTAATAATTTTAATTTAAAAAATGCACAACTTCTGTGTGTTCATAACTAATACAAGTATGTACTGAAAATCATTTGTGTATAAAAGTAACACTACCAAATTAAAGAAAACATACAATGTACTTATAAAATTGGGACTACAAGTGTACAAAAATAAAATGTACAAAACACTTAATTTTTATATAAACTCAACTTTTAAACTGAATAATTATAAATGATATACAATTTTAAATATTACAGAATTATTTATCTTTATTGTGTGTGTATAAATCTTTTTGTTGTATTGTATTATAATGTTACCATGTGAGTATTTATTTTTTTCGTTTTTGGTGTTCATTTTATTGAACCTTCCTGTTTATCATGAATCAGTGTAAAGTTGAAACATAAGGTTCAATGAAATGTACATCAGAAAATAAGATAAATAAATACTTGCATTGCAACTTAAGAATACAATAAAACAAAAAATTCAAATTTGTAAATAAAAAGATACATTACATGTATGAAAATATAGAAAATATTTTAAATTTGCATTATATTTAGAAATAAACAATACTATGTTATTTTTATATCAGATCTTTGACTAATAATATTAATTCTTAAACAAATAATGTACACACATATACATATATATTTATATGTGTATATATACATATACTTGTGTGTGTGTGTGTTATTGTGTTGAAATTTGGACATTTTATTTGATAAATGGCTGATACAATTAACTACTGGTTCAAATACTCAATAATGTAATCATTAACCTATTTTACAGTGTCATACCCTACTGGCATACAGTCTGTTTCTCTAGTAATAACAACTGGTTGTAATATGGTTATATTTACAGCGAACAACAGATAATCGATTGTTCAACAAGAAGCGGAAACCTTGGCTGTAGAGGAGGTTCTTTGCGTTACACACTACGTTATGTCCATACTTATGGATTAATGAAAGCCAATGACTACCCGTATGTTGCAGAGGTAAATTTCCCAGGATTAACTTTTACTATGTTTAATAATTATGCACAATTATAGTACACATAAACATACATTGTATGTACTGATACTGTTATTACCTTCTAAGAGGTTTTGGACAAACATGACTAAATTAAAATGTTAGTAGCAAAACTGAAATAGTATTATTGAAATAAGCAGTTGTTTCCTGAGGAACAACCCTTAACAAAAATTATCTGTGGATATTAAATACTGAATACAGTGGCATATGCTCCATAGGTGCTGTGTGCACTGCACACCCTGCAATATTCTTACCAAATTTTTTACATTTTTAGAGTATACACAGTAATTTTTATAAAAGTTACGTTGAACAATGAGGCAGTAATATATATATATATATATATATATGTGTGTGTGTGTGTGTGTGTTTTAGGGTTTTCACCAGAGTAACATTATGTAGTACGACATGCATGTTACTGTTACAAGATATTGCAGTCTTCCTTTCCTGAAGGTCCCACTGAGGGGGAGTGGGAAGACCTTCACTCAAACTCACCACTGCCTGAATGTAATTATGGTATTCCACTGCAGAATGTTTTTGACCATTATTGCTGCATATTCTGTTTCTTTAAAAGATAAATCATTGCTGCAAACATTCCTTTATGGTTAATTAGTGTCAGGATTGTTAAGTAGTATTTAGTTGTTGTAATTCTTAAGCAGTTTCATTAAGTGGAAGATAATGCATATATTGTACAAAATCTTTTAACAAATGTTCAGTAAAGAATAAAAAAAAAGTAGAAATTGTTATGAATAAATGGCCTTGACTTGAGTTATCCAATGTAACTTAAATCTGAATAACTATTCTGGTGAGATTAGTGTTTTAACTCCTGTTATTTTAGCCTTCACTTTGAAATTAATAGTTAGTGAACCAGCATGTAAGTGAATAAACCAAATAGCTTAGTGATTTTACCAACACAACTTTCGAGTTTTAGTTCTCTATTTTTCCCCTTTATCTCTTCTTTTTGGATTCCAAATTTAGGTGGAAAATGTTCTTTGTCTGTACTGTCAGAAGAACTACTTTTATTTTCCTGGATTTTGTTGTCCATGACATGTCCGATGTTATCAACTAACTAATATTGACGCGGAACACAAAGTTTTCTGACATCTGACATCACTCTGATGTCACTTTCATTGCTATGTATGGGAGACATACAGTAATTTTTGTTTAATTTAATTAACTACATCATTGTGAGGTATTCAAAATTTCACTACATTGCTTAAATTGAATCTGTTAATGCTGTTCCAAGATCAGGTTACTGATATTGTAATTCAGAGTTTCATCATTCCCTGTTGTCATAGTTGTATATTCTCCTTCTGTAATAGTCTATAGTTGGATTAAACAAATGGTTTTCCTTCATAACAATAATGGTCATTGGAGTACTTGAATGTTCTTCCTCTATATACTTTGCAGTTGACATTTATAAAATAGCACATGTGTGCCTTGAGAAATTCATAATTATCCTGAGATAAATGCAAACAAGGTAAATTCATACTAATTTATCAAAAGTGACACTTCTCAAAATATAATCAAGGTATTCATGAAAACTAACAAAATTATAAATTGTTATCAGCAGTTTATTTTCACCTTTCAGTTAATTTTTTTCTTCACCAAAACATAGAACAGGAAAACTTATGTTACTTCATCAAAAGTGATATAACTTTAATAATGACCAATTAATATATAAGTGGCATGACCTAAAATTTACTGGGTTTTAATAACCTGACAAACTAAAATGGTTTAATTCAATATAGAAATGTTCTTCATCATATGTTTATCAATAAAATTTTCTTAACTCAAAATGTTTTCTAACATTTTTGTTTTTAGTCAAAAATGACAATTCAGAGTAGTAGATACAGTTTCAAACTTTTGATTTGAAGCACATGTCTTTTTCTCAAGCACTGTGAACCCAATGTGAACCTTGGCTTCCAACACCAATCTTCTCCAGGATCTCCTATCCATAGCCATCTCAACATAACCACTCACATCCATTCTTCGGACATCTTCCAGCACATCATCCAATCATCTTATCCTAATTTGACCCTTCTTTTTGCTTTTATACACCTATATCCAGTACCCTCAGAATTTTTGTCATACATCCATCTACTCTAGGTGACCTAGACGTTGTATTTAATAAGCCTATACAAATTTTAGAATGTTATCACGCTCCAATAGCTCATCTAATGCTTGGTTGTTTATTATTCTCCATTCATCATCTTCCTTAACCAGGCCATAAACATGTTATTATTATATTAACTCTTCTTAGTGTTTATTGTTCCTTTTTTGGTAATGTCCCCATCTCACATCCTTAAGTAAAAACCGGTCTGATAAGTGTCTTATATATTTGTTATGAATAACAGAGAGAGTGGTTGATAACCCATCACCTTACTTAACTTCATTATTAAACGTAAATAATTCACTCACCATATTCTCATACTTAATTTTGGCTTTTGTGTATCTCATGGGTTAATTTTATAAGTTTTAAAGGAATTCCCATATCCAGCATGACTTCATAAACTTTTACCCTTTGGACACTATCAAATGCCTATCTAAGGTCTACAAACAGCATGTAAAGGATCTATATCATCATGCCCATAGAAGTTTTCTGTAACCTGCCTGATAACAAACAATTGATCAGAAGTACCTCTTTTTGGTCAGAAACCAAATTTGTATTCCCCTAGACATTTTTTGGCCAATTGTTTAAGCTTTTCATTAATTATTGAGGTCAGTACTTTGTATGCCAGGCTAAGTAACATTATGTCCCTATAATTGTTACAATTCAGTCCCTTCTTATAAACTGGGCATATTATTCCGGTGTTCCACTCTTTGGGAAGTTCCACTTATTTCTTTTATTCAGACCTTACAAATTAGATTATGTAAATCACCCCCTCCCCCAGATTAACAGTCTCACCCTTATGCTTCAGTAATTCTGTGGGTAGATTATTCTGTCCTGGTGCTGTGTTGTTCTTAAGCTTTCCAACTACATTTCGTTTAATGTAGGACAATCTACTATGTCATCACCATCATCTACTATGTCATCATTTGGGCTCCCACTTCTTCTTCCTTTTCATCTTCATTCAACAGCTCCGTAAAATGTTCCGTCCACCTCTCCAAAACCCTCCTTTCTTTATCTCCCACAATCTTCCCATCATTACCAATACATCCCTCACTTTATGGTTGGAACTCCTTTGTCATTCTCTTAACAGTCACATGCAATTTTTTAGTACCACTTTGTTCAAACAACTCTTCTAACAGTTTTGAATTGCCTGTTATTTAGGAGCATTATTTTGCGTGTTTCTTTGTATTATATGTGTTGCTATGTGGTTCATTTTTCTTCTTTATCATACCTATGCATTCTTTATCAGAACCAATCTCCATTTCTAGTTCATTGACTTTCTCCAATTATGCCAGCTGCAGCCTTGTTAATTATTTTTTCAAACTTCTTCCAGCTAAGCTGCACATCCTCCATCTCACCATTGTGTGGATGATAACAAATCTGTTTCTTAAACTTTCTTGATACTGTTGGGCAACCCCTGGATTTTTACTGATTGTTTCTGTATCCCATTTTTTTATTTCTATCTGATTCGATATTTGAATCTTTACTATCCTTTCTCTAATTTTTTCTCTTACTGGGTAGTGGGCAGTATCATAGTTAGGACCTCTGACATCTAGTACTGAAGAAAATGTCTTCTTGATATCAAAATGTGGTCAGTTTGGTTGGTATCATCAATTTCAGGTACTTTCCATGTACCCAGATGGATTCTTTTATGAGGAAATCATATGCTTTTGATAAATAAGTTGTCCCTCATAGCAAATTTAAAGAGCATTATTGAAAAAAACAATTAACAAAGCTGCAGCTGGCATAATTGGAGAAAGTCAATGAACTAGATGAGGTAAGTCCATTATTGCTGTTCTTATTATGTAGTGAATACTGTCTAACTGTCTGTCTTTGGTCTTCATCCTTTCCCACTTTGGCATTGCAGTCTCCTACAACCAGCACTATATCATACCTGCTGATGGATGTAATAACGGTACAAGCAAATGAGGGTTTGCAATTTAAAGCTTTTTCATTTTATTTAACCAGATTATAATAATGGGTCACCGACTATAGCTCCGTATAAGGCACAGCATGTTACAAAGAATGCAAGTTATCAGCAAGGGTGCGTATTCACGCGTATGCGCGCACGTGTCGGCCAACGTTCACATGGAATAGTCATGTCTGTATAAATTCCTTCTCGCCTAGTGCGGAGAGAACAAAGCAGTCGGCAGATAACTTGGGAACCGGCCGGTTCGGTAAACAGGCTCTCGAGCCTTAAAGTTGAAAAAGTATTAAGAAATGGAGTGTAAGTGTAATTAATAATACAAAACATCAGTAAACAGCGACAATTCGGCAGTGACCAAAATTCAACCAGGGAGAACATTTTTTTGGACTAAAACAGTGAACAAACAAAACGGACGAAGTACAACACGTGTTCTTTATGGCGGCAGCAGGGAAGTAACTGCTTTAAACTCATATGAAATAAATATAAGAAATTAATATAATGAGCTCTAAACAAATAAAACAAAAATGGGGTAAAAGTATGAACGGCAAGTGTGAATGAGCAATGCTGGGTTGCCTTAGACAGTAGATATAATTTAATTATAATAAGTAGTTTTAAGTTTATCATATCTGAGTTGCATTTAATGTTTTAAAGTTTATCATATCTGAGTTGCATCTAATGTTTTAATAATGTCCAATAACGGACCGTAATAGAGATGAGAGTAAGAATACAAAATATGTAGAGAAACGGGGTTGAATTGTGTATGTGAATGGTGGCATAACAAGAATGTCAGAGTAAAACGTAATAAAGTAATGTTTTATATGAACTTATAAATATGTATTTGTTTATTTGCATTGCCTATTATTCTCTGCCGAGTACACTAGACGATAACCTGGTTAACTTTTACACAAATTTCAAGAGTTAAATATTCATTAACACTTCAGTTGACATCTGAATAAGGTAAAGTAACACCAAGTTAAATACTTTAAATTATTAATTACTGAGTACTACTTCATGGAACTGCAAATATCATTAAGATCGAATCACTCTTTCTATGTTTCCTCAGTTGGAGCATAAACTGATAATATTGTTATATTCCTAAATTTCTCTTTCACCCTCATTTTACATATTCTATCATTTATTGTTCCCTTTTTTTTGTGTTATCTTAAATCCTATCCAAAGTAATCCTGTTTGCTGCAGACAGACAGACAGAAGATGTACGATGAGGCATCTCATGCCCTGGTTTGTTTGCATTGTCCAAGCTGGAGCCTGCTGAATGCCAGGTTCTAATAGTGCAGCTCAGTCATTCACTCAGCACAAGGAGTTAGGGTTGTAACAACACCAAAATTCTAAAAGAAATAAGCACATCTATTTAAATCAAGCATAAATAATATATATATATATAGTCTCAGGGGTGCCTACAGGGGGGTATCGTGTCGCCATTGGCGACATTTGAAAAATTTTTGGGGGGGATTTTTTTTTACTGTTGTATGAAATTTACTATTACTAAAAATACCGAATACAATGTGAGAATGTATTTCCTGGTCGCAATTTGCGTCAAAGCTTGCTTAAGGGGGCTGCATGGTGTATCACGTGATGAGACATCCACGAATCACAGTACAATAATTGTAATCCATTATAAAAGAGCTATTTTTTTTTATTTTTTATTTTTTTTTTAGTAATCGAGCCTGGAGTTGGGGGGGAAGCGACATAGGGCTTGGGGGGGGGGGATCGGCACCACTGTAAATATAGTAATATAATAATAATAATAATGGAGCACAATATTAAGGACAAAAGCCTAAGAGAAATTTAATAAACTAATTAGAAAATGAACTTGCTGAAGAAGAGTTGCAGTATAAAAACAGATAGAATAATAGAAGGATAATTAAAACTACTATATTACAAGAGGTATTGAATAACAAAGGTGAATGACATTAAAGCTAATAAATCATTGAATTCTGAAGTGAAGTTATATAAAAGAGAAATAAATCTACTTAAGAAATATACCAACAGTAATATTGAATATAATAAATAAATGGAGTTATTGGGAGGCAAGGTAGAATAAGAAAAAATATTCAGAAGATAAAAGATTCCAAGGATGTGTATAATGATAAGATTTTTAATTATTTTTATTTATAGAGTGTAGAAAGCTAAGGCACCACTCTAAAATTATTTTATGCGCAGCAGCCAAAGTGCACTGTACCAGGTATGTGAATGTTCGGATGAGCAATTGGACATAAAAGGACCACTCAACGCCGATATTCATTCATAATACCATATTAATATAGGGGGAATCATTTAACAATAGTATGGAATAAATTTGAATAAAAGAATGGAATATATAAATAAAATATACAATGAACCAAGAGAAAACTCAAGAACTACAATTCGTTAAAGCCACCAATACAAATAAATAAACTCCAGAGATAAAGAAGAAAATAATTGGTATCGATAAGAAAGGTAGGTTTCAATTTGCCTATAATAATGAAGAATTTGTTTAATAAATGTCAATCTTATCACCAAGCAATATTAATACCATAATATCATACACTTCAACTGTTGAAGACATCAGCAAACAATAACAACAAGTTATCTAAACAAATCGAAATCAAAATAATTTGAAGGAAGAAACAATAATAAATAAAAGTGTGAACCTATTTACAAACCAAAAGTCCTACAACAGACATTACTATGACAGATTACTATACTATACAGACAGTACCCAGTTAGATTTGGAGTAGTCCATAAACAAATAAATAATGATAATAAATTTAATGAATAATGAATGAATCAAATAGAAAGTCATATAAAGTACAATACAAATTTAGAAGTAAATGTAAAATGTAATTAAGATGTGCTACAAATGTAGTATAAAACAAGTGTAATTAATTGGTAAGAGTATGTGAGATACAGTGGTAGTCAATTAAGAATAACTGTGAGTGGATAGTAATTATAAACAATTATTTAATGAAATGAATTACTAATCCATAGTAGCAGAAGATACTGGCATTAACATTTAGTTTTTTCTTTATTAGTGTTGAGTTATATAAGTTTAATAGATATTAATCACACAGACAATGGTTTAAAAGTGTGCATTCAGTTAAGCCCTGAAGGGAATTATAGTAATTAAAATATAATTGTCAATTAATAGTTTGTTTATATTTAAAGAAATTAATTAATATAAAACAAGTGTAAGCAGGATCGATTATGAGTCTTCCAATATAAAAATATAATCAGTCAACATAGGCCTAGATGATTATATTCAGTAAATAATAAATTATTCAAAAATATTTGTCAAATTACAAATAACTATAATATTTGATATTAAAATTGTTCATAGTTTTGTCAGATAAAATAATATGTAAATTATATTAAGTATTATGATGTAATAACTAAAAAGCAACTTGTATGTAGAAGGTAAAATAATGTATTATATAAAAATAATATCCTATGACAACTAAATCTCAATTTGAACACATATGACCAGAGTATTTATGTGTATCCAGGAAACCAACAGAGAGAAAAAGAATGTTGTTGATTATTATTACAAAAAATAATAAGCCAAGAAGGAGAGTTGAGTGTAAATTTTGAAAACAAGCTAAATATTTATACAATAAACATATGAATATTATTAAAAAATAATATAATAGAAAGTAAAAAAAAACCTTATATCAAACTATAACAGAAATAAGATTCAAGTAATTAAAGAAACAGCTTAACAAACCAGCCTTTAAATCTTACTGATGACACAAACAGAAGAACAACTACACTTAGATTGAATTAATAACAAGACACTGGACTTCAATCACAATATTCCAACAGAAGGCTTCGGACCACGAAAGTGACAAGAGTTAACATTTATTGAACACCAAAAGAAGTGGATTCCTTCATTTGGACAACATAAACAAACTAACATTGGAATTTTTCATCACTGAGACCAGGAGGCTGTGTGAATCCAAACTGAACCGATAAACATTGTGTAACGTATATATATTATTATAATTAATACTCAATTTATATTATTCATTATTATTATTGTTTGTAATGTAATGTACTTTCTATACTGTTTTTTTTTTTTATAATTACTGAACCTTTATATCAGCCAAAAGAACCTAAAAATAATATAAACAAAGAGAAGAGAATCGACCCTGAGATTTCTAAATTATATTAATAGTTACACTAAATAGACTATAGCAATTTTTTTGAATAAAAATACAATATTATTATTATTATTATTATTACCAGATACCATTCCAGGTGTTTTTATTTATATAGAAATAGAATTAACACAAGTGTTACTAATTGATGTACACAAAGAGAGGGATAAATTAATTTAAAACCCGTCTTGTTGTAATTTGACACATCCAAGGTGAGGCATAAAGAACCTGTAATTCTTGAAGGGTAATAAATTGGCGAACCCAGCAGTGGGGTTTAGAGAAGATATTGATAAGGGACAATTACGTGTAGTTATAGGGTGCAGTCCATGAATACATGATGTATGCATGTATATTATGGGGGCATCTCTGAATAAATTGCTCCAGCCAGTCGCTAGGCCTGAGGCATGCCTCCATGGCCTGTTTCCTGCTCTGATCCACTATATATATCATAATATAATCTGCCTTATCAATTATTCCATGACCCGGCTAGCATATTTCCTGAATGGCCAATATATCAACATTCCATCTAACCATTTCACCAGCAATCCTACATCTTTCCTGCTGTCCTCATCATCCTCACATTCTATGTAGTCACCATTAGCTCATGTTTTACTTTTGGTCTTGTCCCTGATCTAGCCCTCATATCTTCTGTTTGATTAAAGCTTGTTTCCCAATAAAACAGTCCTTTCTGAGGCTTGGTTGTTGGTTTCATAACAATTTTATCTTTACTTGGCCAGGATTTTTATACATGTTTTCTTCCCCTAGTCTTTGGAGAGCCAACTCCTAGCTGGAAGGCTCAGGTACACAGTATTACAGCCAATTAAAACCAACTAGATTCACACCTGTAGTATTCCAAAGATAAGCTGGTCTAGGACCATTTCCATTATGCCTTAACTTGGTATGGGTGGCTACTGCTGCACTCCACCAGGCATATTTATTGGCCTTCCTACTTACTATATAGATCCGTACTGTTCTGCATCAACAGGGTCACCTCTTATAGGGTGTGGTACTTCAGCATGCAGTATGGTCTTGGCTGGAGAAAGGGTTTCCTTGTAAGTTAATATCACTTCATCCAACCCTGGGAATTTGTGAGGACCAGTGCTCAGTCAACCCAGTGCATAGATACTATCTCTCCAAATTACCTTGACCCCTGAAGTGCATGTGTTCACCTTAAGGTTCAGGCCAAATTTGAGAATGTGTAATTGTAGTAGATATACAGGTCTTGTTGGAAACATATACAGTAACATAAGTGGTCTTTGACAGATGAGTTGCGAACTCAAGTTAGTTCACTTTTGATAGCAGTTAGAGTTACGTTTACCCAATGTGATACGGTTGTCATCTTCTAGGCAGTGATTCAAATAAAAATATTTCTATCACTTTGAATATGGGTTGGTGGTTCCCTAGTATACAAAAATTATCCCCCCCCCCTTAAAACCCACAACCACATTCACATACAGAATCTCCTAAGTACACAAATAACACAACTTTATAAATTTATTCAGTATCCACAAAATCTGTTTTCCTGGCTGAAGGTTTATTATAGCTCCTCAATATCTAGAAAGTCACCGCTGGCCTGCTCTCCATCATCTGTGTGCTGGCCCTTGTGTAGTCAGGTTGTAGAGGTTATTTTAGCACCTACAACTTGGCTGCATGGACTTTCACTAATGAAAATGTCCTTAGAGAATACATACCATTTCCCAGGTGCTGATCAACCTCAAATGGTCCAACCCACTTCTGGGCTACCCCTGCATGGTATCCACCTGCCTAGTTGCTGAGAGTGTGACTCCTCCACAAACACTAAGTCTCCTGGATTTAGTATCTTCTCCTCCTCAATGTCCTGCTTATTGGCTTCCTCAAGGGTCCATAGCTTCACCTCATGTCCTGTTATGGTCACAAATTCTGATATAACTAATTGCTGCTGCTTGGCAAATAAGGGGTTACATGTTTGTCAGTGGCAGCTCCAGCATTTCAATGGGGTACTGAGGGTGGATCAGACTGATATGTAGGTGGGCCACACTGTAAAAATATTTTGCATGGATATGAGTTTATAAATAGAATGAAAATCTACAACTGATGTTTTTTATGACAAGAAAGGGTGGCCTTAACACTAACTGCTTAGCACTCTGGATACGTTGCCCATTTTATATTTGTGTGTATAGAAATTTAATTATATAAAAACTGTAAGCTGCATGACCTCTGACATATTTATTTTATGAAAAAATACAGATTGCACCATTTTTGTATTTTACATCCCTTTTTTTGCAAATAGGAATCATGTGTTCACAACCTTTCCATGAATTGAGGTGTTGTTTACACGCATGCAGTATTGATTATTGTTATGTTCATGATTACTGTTAATTTTTTCTGCTGAAAATATGAAGTTGTTATGATAAATAACTTGTATATATTTGACCAGTGTCTAGTTTAGACATATAATTAATGTTAATTCGATTTTACGTAACATTTTAAAATGCAAACTGATTTAAAACGTTTGTAAAACATTTTCTACTATGTAATTAATTAATTTTATAATATTTAATAAAAAATATTAAACATTGGAGTATGCTAAATTTGTTCATGCCAATTTAGAAAGAAAGAATTGAACTTGTATATGATGCACATAAGTATCAGTAAATGTTAACTAGTCTTTACAGAAACAATTATGAAGTACATGAAAAAAAAAGGTTTATTCTAAAGAAATACTACTAATAAAATGTGAGTATCCAAAGTGTTAGAGTACATTGTTTCACTATATTTACTGCAGTGTATTATTTCACATACTTATCTCTTTAGTTTTGCACTCTTCTATCTCAAAGTATGGAAGCCAGCAGTAAAAAAGTCATAGTAGTACAAATGCAAATAATATTAAAACACATACTATTTATGCTCTTTACACTATTTATAATAGTATATAGATAATATTGCTGTCAGCCATTGTAATAGGGGAACTTTCCTGATTTAATAAAATTGAGTCTACTCAACATGAATGTTCTAATACAGGTTACAAGAATTAATAATACAAGCAATACTAACTGAATAAATTAAAAGAAAGTTTTATGGTAATATAGTGGTACTAGTTGAACTAGAATACATCAAAAACTAGAAAAGAGTAGCAGTTTATATCAAAGTGGTTTAGGTGCAACCACTTCCTGAAGCTAATGATGCCATTAACTATGTTCAATTAAGAATAAACATAAATTTTTAAGTGTCTTTTCTAGCTAACTTGTATGGTATATAACTAATTTAAATTTAGTAAAGAATTTTTCTGCTGGTCAGCTCTTACTATAATAGAAAAGTATTATATGTTTCACATTAATTTATTTCAAAGCAGTATTGTTAATGACATCAGGTAATTGATCTCTGATTTTGTGGCACCCAGGGGCATTGTTTACTTTGCCACCTCATTTGCTGTAAATATGTTATGATATTTAATTTCCATCTTCAATGAAGGAAAGTCTGTGCAATGAATACTATACTATGTATTGTTTATAGTTTGATAACTTTATGAAACTGAACTGAGTTTTGTTTCAACTTTCCATTCAGTAAGACTGTAGATGATTCAGTTGTTGAAACATGTGTATCTAAAAATGAAAGTGCAATATAGATTAGTATTTTATAACACAATTTATATCTGGTCACGGCTTGTTCCGGTGTTACTTCTACAGGATGGGAAAAGTAGACATACCAGACTCCATTTTCTGTAAATAGGAACAAGATGATGTCCAACACACTTTTTTACCTGTGATAGATGGAAAGAGAAGAGGCTGACTTTGGGAAATGCAGTAGGACAGATCACACCCGGCAATATCTGCAGAGCGAATACCACTGGGATCATGTAGCAGCCTATATAGAGAAGGTGCTAAGGCAAAAGAAGGAAGCTGAAGATGATCTTGCTTGGGCCGCTGACAGAATAGCATAAAACAGGTAACATGGATGAAGGTTTAAAACAGATGAACATCCACAGGATGAAGTACAAATGGCACCACCTTGAAGTATTGTGAAAGCTGAGTCCTGAGGTGGATCCATGCCATGGACAACAGGGTTTGTGGCTTTGGTGGGTGTGAGTCCCACACACTGTAGGAGTGCGGACCCTCCTGTGGCAAACATTAGTTTTCCACAGTCTCCCTCATAAAAAAAAAATTATTATTATTTTTGTTTATCGGCCATCTAAGGACACATGCCAATTTCAATTCTTTACTCTTTGTTCTTTTCTTTTTCTCCAATATTCTTCCATCTTTTCACTGTGTCTCTTCTTCCTGTCTTCAGTCCTCTTTGAAAGTGCATTTTTCTCTTTCCTACCCTGGACTCCTTCCATTTATTATTATTATTATTATTATTGTTGTTATTATTATTTATATTATTATCATCATAAGGATGGGAAATGCCAGTACTCACCACTGAAAGCTGTGACAAGGATAAGCAGGTGGAATGTTTTACCTCCAAGAGATGAGGAGTCTCTGAAAATTGCTTTAGCTTTAATTGGACCAATTGCTGTATCCATAAATGCCAGCCCTCGCACTTTCCAGTTTTATCAGTAAGTTACTCAGCAGAAATATTTATAACTCTAATAAGCAAATATTGCTTTTATAACTTTATTAATTGTCTATATAGGCAACAGATAGTTAAGTGACAGTGCCTCTGACAAGGTCTTAATCAATCAGCTTGTAACCAATATATGTAAAAATTTGTTTTATTATTGTGTCTAGATACCTATAGGTACTTGTCTTGTTATCTGATGACTACTTTGAGTGCAGTTTATAATTTAAGATTCTGTTCCTGTCCTACATACAGAAAAACTGCATGCACACACACACACACACACACACACACACACACACACACACACACACACACACACACACACACACACACACACACACACACACACACACACACACACACACACACACACACACACACACACACACACACACACACACACACACACACACACACACACACTCACACACACACACACACACTCACACACACACACACACACACACACACACACACACACACACACACACACACACACACACACACACACACACACACACACACACACACACACACACACACACACACACACACACACACACACACACACACACACACACACACACACACACACACGCACGCACGCACGCACGCACGCACGCACGCACGCACGCACGCACACACACACACACACACACACACACACACACACACACACACACACAGAGAGAGAATTTAAAATGTGTAAATTAATCCCTTAAAATGGCATTTATGTGTGCACGCACGCTTGCACACATGTGGATTATATAGTTGACTTAATAATGTATTAACACTATGATAAATGGTTAACTTATGTTATTTAATAACAGAATTAAATTATTGTTGAATTTAAATTATTGTAAGAATTTTTGTTTAATAAATTTATAATATTTATTTAACAACAAGTAATTTAAATTCAACTTAAAATTCAAGAAGGATATTTCATATTATATATTAGAAAATATGTATTAAGAAATGTTTTTCTCAAAATTTATGATGGTATAGTATTATAAAATATCCTCTGTATAGGTCTGAAGTTGGTGATAAAAATGAGGATGCTAACAACTACTCTATGGAAAATGTTGAATTAAAATATGCCGATTATTTCATGATAAATTATTATTACTATAGCCATCTTTCACTACTTCCTCATTAAATAAGTTTTGTTCACATTTGAACAGTCATAATAAAAATTTTTCAATAACTAAAATATTTAATTCTTCATATTATTTAAATTAGCAGCCATCCTTACTATTTCTTTTATGAATTGCTAAACTGCTACAATTTTTGTTAAGGCAAAGACCAGGTGATTGTTCAAGACCTGATGATGTCAGAGATGACGAAAAGCTTTGTCTTAACAAAAATTGTAGCAGTTTAGCAATTCATAAAAGAAATAGTAAAATATTTAAATTTATGATAATAATAATGGCTCCCATGTGTACCACCAAAGTAGCTTAGGAGAAGGCAGGGTAGGCTGCCTTATGTGAGCCTATAAATTTATGATAATTTTTAAATAATTCAAAATATTTAAATTGATTGATCATAATTTTATAAAGTCTGAATTTTACATGTACCATAGTGTTTTACCATCATGTGTTTTATATGTTACAGTAATGGTATATACGATGATATTGACTGCTCATCAAATGCTTTGAATCACGCCATGCTCCTAATAGGGTACACAAAAAAAGCATGGATACTAAAGAACTGGTGGAGTGAAGAATGGGGTCAGAAAGGTTACATGTTTCTAGTTAGAGGACATAACCGTTGTGGAGTTGCTAATTATGCTGCTTATGCTGAAATATAGTGTTTAATGAGTAACAGTTTCCCTTTTCATTCCAAAACTTGTATTTAATTTATGAAACATACAGTGTTAATTAATTTTTTTTAAGAAATCATTAAAAAAATGTTTAACAACCCATTATTTAATAACACCTATCATCATTCAAATTTTATTGTTTCCATGTAAACATGAACTAGTATCATTGTGAATTATTGTTTACTTCTGTTGTTTTGATGTGGTTAAATTTTCATACCTACCACTATTTCAACCTTACAGTGAATATCATCAGATGCGTGGAATATAACAAACTTTATTAAACAGTATCAATTTCATTACACCTCAGTGCAGTGGTGGCTCGTGAGTAAATTCACCAGGGGTTCACACAGATAATATTGTACGTTATTAATCCATGTGCCTGCTAATATTTGCACTGAAAGTAGCATTTCCAATAATTTTTCAACATTAAAGTAAATGACGTTACTAAGAAATTTTAAATAATTTTAGTAAGTAATATTAACAAAATGAATCTAACATTGTAGTTTACTAAGCTTCAACTGGATTCTTTATTTAATTAATCTTAGAAAAATTAAATTTAGTAATAATGATAGCAATAATGTTCTGAAACAATAGTAAATTATATACATACTACTTACAAGTATCAGTAGGTTAATCGGATCTTTAACAAAAACTAAGTGAACTTCTTGTAAACAAAGTCCATCCTTCGGTCTTTCTTTGAAACAAATCTATCAATCACTATTTCATTAAATTTAGGGATGCGTCTTCACCAGTTCTTTCTCTATTGATAACATGGCTAAGGCATTAAGTCTTTCTTGAGACATCGTACTTCTCAAAAAGGTTTTTATCCTCTTCAGAGTCGAGAAGCATCGTTCGGCTTCAGCTGAAGTCATTGGGATTGTCGATATCATCCTTAAAAGCGTATATGACTCTGAAAACGATTCGTTCAGATCAGTTTGTATAAGAAATTGCAGTAAGCTCACAGCACCATTCATACATCTTATGTCTTCCCGTCGGTAAAACACTCCAAGTTCGGTTTTTAGCTTTGCTTTGTCCAAAAGGGGTATTTTTCTATTGTTTCATCTAATGCAGATTGAGGAAATGATTTACTGTACTCACTAAATTTTTGAGGAACAATAAGGGATGCGGCTGAATGGTGCGATGTAAATGAAAACCGCTCTTTTATTTGCGTCGAAATTACATCACATACTTCTTTAGCCACGATCGTCCTATTAGCATGACCGCCTTCTTCGTGTCTTGCTCTTTTGCGTTGTAGAGGCATCTGGTCTACTGCACTTTTCACGGAGTTCATTTTTTCTCTTTCTTTATTTATTTCCCTCAGAAAGGTTTCCACGTCCTTTTTGTTCACACAGGATCTGTATAGGTAAGCTGAATTTGTCTGTATAAAATGTCAACATGTGGCATTATATTATGGAAAACTGTAAGCCAAAACACAAAAGTTGGGTCTTCCAGCATTTGCCGGATTGCTCCAGCTTTGGTAATAGAAGATTCTTGTTTAGAGGTTGATTCTATTTCCTCCATACAGGTAATAAGGTCTTCCCGATGTACGAATACTGTATTTACAGTTCTGCTTTTAAAATTCCATCTAGTGCTTGAAGTTCTAGGGATTCTTTTCCCGACAATATTATCCAAAATATCTGCTCTTTGAGGTGAATTGCTGAAAAAGTTTGTTACATCACTCAAATTCACGAAAAATATCCGCACTTGCTGATTTTGGCTAGCAGCTCGAGCAATCACTAGATTTAATTGATGAGCATAGCAATGGATATAAAAAGCATACTCGTAATGTCGTTGAATAATTGTTTGTACACTGGTTAGGTGTCCACTCATCACGTTTGCTCCATCATAACTCTAAGAGATTAACTTTTCCGGCTTATCAACAACATTTTTTAGTGTGCCAAGAATGCATCCAGCGATCGAGTCTAAGTCGTGTCCGGGGGGATGTATAAACCCCCAAAATCTTTCTACTGGTTCTCCATTAGGTAATACATAGCGAAAAACAATAGCTAATTGAAATGTCAAACTAACATCTGTGGTCTCGTCAGCGATTACAGAGAAGAAATCTGCAAATTTTATTTCCTCCTTAATCTTTTCCTGGCAAACAAGAAGCATACAATCGAGCAGGTCGTTTTGAATTTCTTTTGATGTTCCTTTAAAAACGGTTGCATAACGTAAGTGTTCTCTTAGTGAGGCATCAATCTGAGCAGCAAAATCCACTAAGCCTCGAAAAATCCCAGGATTTGAAGAATCATCTCCTTCCCTGTGTCCCCGAAGTGCCAGTTCAAAAGCGCTGCAAAATTTAATGCAGTCAATTATTTTTGACAATGCATAACGATTTTTCTCTACTTCCTTCAATAAGCACTGTTCAACTGCTGACGTATGTCGAGTTTATCAAGCAAGTTAAACTCTAGAAAAGAGTTCAAATGAGTTTGAGAACATTCATGTTTTTTAATTTTCGAGAGTAAATGACCTAAATCATTCACACCATACTTAATCCAGTTTAAGTTTTCAGAGCTTTGTTTTGCAAATAACAGACAAGTGAAACAATATACAGTGGAACTTGGTTATAACGTCATTGAAGGGACCAAAAAAATAATGACGTTATGTCCGAGTGACGTTATAAAAGAGTTGTTATAAAAGGCCCTTTTTAATCACTAGTAAGGAAGGAGAAATAAAAAAAAAGATCTTTGCATTATTAACATTATTCGTGATATTTATTCTAAAGTTCACAAACTGCATTTCATTTATACAAACAGCATGAAGAATATTTTAAAAGATCAAAAAGAAAGTACATGTAACTTACATTTAGGCTTACTGTCGAAAGTAATCCGTAATTTTCTTTTTGAACGCTCCTTTCTGAAAAATAAATTCTTTCTGTTGTGCTGTGGAGATGCTGCGCTGCATTGAACGTGTCGTCAGACGTCTCTCTAAAGCAGTAAAATCGTGAAAGAGTTTCGGCGGCTCTCATTGCTTCCTGTACTGTCGGACAAACCATGTCGGCATCCTCCTCTTGCTCAGCATCTTCTTCAACACTATCTTCTGCTTCTATGTTTTTTACTTCCGCGATAATTTCTGCGTCACTCAACACTTGGAATGTTTCTACTTGGTCATCCACTGATGCATAGGAATCAAGTTCATTTCCAAATTCATTTACGTTGAATTTCTTAATCCACTCCGAGAGCGGCAAGTCGTCGTCTTCGTCATCATCGGGTAAATTTTCATGTACGAGTTGTGCTTTACTAAAGCATTTTGCTATCGTCTTCTGTGTTACACTCTTCCAAGAGTCGTCTAGGAATTGTATTGCATCTAAGAGTGAAATTGTGGCAGGTTGCGCCATGTCCATACAGAAAATAATTTTTTTTTAAAGTTGTTTGCGGTAGTGACACTTTAGGCTTCTAATGACGCCTTGGTCCATAGGTTGCAGGACACTCGTACAGTTGGCCGGTAAGAAGACCAGATTAATGTTTGCCAAATTTAACTTTGGATGGGCTGCACAGTTGTCAACTAGAAGTAGAATTTTTCTGTTTTTCGATGACAGTTCTTTATCCCACTTTCTTAGTTCATCTTCAAAAATACTAGAAGTCATCCACACTTTTTTGTTGGCAATGTAACTTACAGGAAGTTTTTTGATGTTTTTAAAACATCTAGGATGCAAACTTTTCCCGATAACTAAAAGTTTCCTTTTTTCGGTTCCCGTCATGTTCGAACAAACAAAAACTGTAATTCTTTGTTTAGAGAGCTTCCCACTTTTCATTTTTAAATTTGAAAGTCTTATCTGGAGTTAATTTATAAAAAATTCCGGCTTCATCTCCATTAAAGATGTCTTCATCTTTATATGATCGTCTAATTTCTGGCCAAGTGTTACGCACCCAATCGCCTGTAACGTTCAGATCTACGCATTTTGCCTCGCTACAAATTTTTGCAAAGGAAATCGAGTGTCGGGCCTTAAATCGATCTAGCCATCTGTTGGAGCACGTAAAATCAATACCAAACAATTTTCCCAATTCTGTAGCTTTCTCTTTCAGAATTGGTCCCCTCACAGAAATATCTGAACATCGACACTGTTTGAACCATTTCAATAATGCTGCATCCACATCACCAAGTTCGCATTTCCTAATTTTTTCTCCATCTTCCTCAAATTTTTTTAAAATTTTGTCCTCGTTTTTTAAAATTGAACCTACAGTAGAATTCACTAAACCAAACTCACGGCATACATCAGCTATTTTACGTCCGCTTTCATATGATCTAATTACACGTACTTTCTCTTGAATAGACAGAACCTTTCTTTTTGTACTAGAACTTGCCATGATTACTGTATAAAAATGTAGACCTACGTATAAAATTCTATAAACAGTGGCTACCGAAACTTAAGTTATAAAACACACAAAAGAAACTGTCACAGTACGAGCAGATACAGAAACAATAACAACCAAAAACAGAGGCGAGACTACGTGTAAACAATACTGTACAGTAAATACTGTAACAGCGTGGCGTGAACAATAGCCTCGAGACGCGCAGTGCTACTGACCCGGTGAGAGTGGTGGGGAGACATGTCAGTCGCCAGACACCGGCTGGCGCCGGCGGTCCTGTTACAGTGCTTACCGCTTGCATACAATGTATGTCTGTAGCCATGGGCGTAGCGCGTGCACATATATACGTTTATATGAAATTTAGAGTAAAATATCTGAGAATTTTTGACGCTATAACAGAGTAGTACAATATTTAGTGACGTTAAAACCGGGAATTTTTATAATGTTAAAGATATCAGTTTGACCGGACTTATGACAAAATAATGCTACACCCGAGTTGACGTAACAGCCGAGGCCGTAATAACCAAGTTCCACTGTAGTTTATTTGTAGCTTCACAACCACAGAGCCAAGAAGTCTTTTCATATAAAGTTTCTTTAAATTCCCTTTTGAAATCTTTATCTTTACCTTTGGTCACTTGTACGATATTAAGCTTTGGGGTCGGATGACCACGTTGTTTTATTTTTTGTCTCTTTTCTAATGAAATACTTGAAAAAATTGTTTCTTTTAACACAGAGACAGGGGTAGCAGCCATTGCTAATCGATCACCAACATTAACACAACTGCACTGGGCGAGAGCGACACGGGAGCCAGTAAAGTGACGCCTACAACGGCTAGAACACCACTGGTTCACAAACCGAATGTGCGCACAATCTTTACTTGGGAGAGGTTTGCCCCCACCACCACGCCAATGCCGCATCACGTCACCTCTCTCATTTGATCCAGCAGCGCACGTACAGAGCTGTGCGCACACCTTACGGCGCGTCGAGTGCACGACTGTTTTACTAGAACGAGCATTTTGTTATTGCATCATAAAACTAAACCAAATTATTTCCCGTTTATTTAGTGTTTGTTAAAATTAATTAATTTATATTTATTTATGTAGGGGGTTCACGTGCTCATGTGCACCAATTAAGAAACCGCCACTGCCTCAGTGACAATGTTCAGTGCTTAAAACTATATAAAAAAATTAAAAATAATGAAACAAATTATACAAGCAAACAAGACAAATAAATACAAATATGAATGGCAATCAAAAACTACTGAAAAACTAGTTGAGTGGTTGAAATAGCATAGAACAGTTTATTTACTTATGTAATTTTCTAGTTGGACAGTCTCAAATGCAAGTTTGTGTAGCCTTATGTGTGACATATAATGCACTTTCATATCATAGAAAAGACTGGAAATCCAGTATACTAGGAAGAAAGGTGAAAAACTGGCTACCACATAACTTTCCATGATATTAGTTCTTTAAAAAAATTTTTCTTGAATGAGCTATGGAAAAACTTTTGAAAGAAATTAGTTATTTTAGAAGACTGGAGTAATTGCTTCTAACAATGGCCTATTATAGATTTCAAATTTGTACTATTTGTTAATAAACTACTGTACAGAGGTGTGGCCAAGGTCTGGCTTAAGCATACAAATTTTACACAAATTTACAAGCCTGTAAGTGACAGCTGTTGAGTAATGAAACAGTAGTATATATTCTAATAAACGTGAAAGTTAAAGTATAAATAAACTAACAGTTTATGAATTTCACAGTTTGTATATTCACATTTAACACAGAGTTTTGACTAAAGTGAAAATCATGAACACAGTGTTTTATAACTTTTAGTGTAGATATGGATGGAAGATAATACTACTTTACTGCTTGGCAAAGGTTATTGAAATGGCAGATAAAAATTAGTACTTATAAGGGAGAAATTTGTGTTGGGAAACTATTTGGCTGGATAGTTTTGTCTGTATTGGTACACTTCTTTGTTCATATTAGAAACACACACACACACACACACACACACACACACACACACACACACACACACACACACACACACACACACACACACACACACACACACACACACACACACACACACACACACACACACACACACACACACACACACACACACACACACACACACACACACACACACACACACACACACACACACACACACACACACAGTCTCAAAATTGACTGCTATATACACAGTGTGCTTCAATAGACCAGTCTCATGATTCTTCTTCTTTTTCTCTCAGAGCTCTACTGGGCCATGGCCTCCCATAGTTTCTGATTCCAGCAAGAACAATCCCTAGCAGTTGTCTGCCAGATTATCATACTAATTTTTGAGGATCCTTATGTATATATGTTATTACACTAGTGAGATGTAGATCTGTTTCTACCTACAGTCTATCAGTCAGTGCCTTTGTTAGTTTTTTGGCACGCAATGATAACAGTCCAGTCTTTCAATACACCCTTATCCACTCATTTTGATATGGTATACTGAGTTCTTGTCCTCATATAGTCGTTTTACCATTTGCTGTGTTCAATCCACCATAATTTTTCTCCTTCCCTTATGAACCCACACATCATTCATAGGGCTTTTCTGCCAATAACATTTGTTATGTCAATGTCCATGCTTCACAACCATACTGTAGATGTCATTTGTTCTTGCTAGTATATTGCATATTCTTATTTTTTGCTTTTATATGTTTTTCTTTACTGAAGAACTTTAATAGTTCTCAAATGAAGAGGCAGTTATATGCTACCAAGTCTTGAAAAACACCTAACTACAAAAATTAGTAAACAAGTAAAGCACTCTGTTTATTAATAACTATTAATATGTCATCTAAAAATGACATGTGGACAACAGGAGCAACTTGTATTGATTAGGCCCGCCTTAAAATGCGGAGAATTACAAAAATCTTCATATAAATGCGCCAATGGTGTACAATAAGTTGATCAATTATACACCCACGCCGTTGTATAACTTCTATACAAATGTGTACAAATATACACTGGTGCTACAACCATTGTATGACATCTTCATACAAACATTAGTAAAGGGGGGGGAGGGGATGGCATCACAGAGTACGAATACATAGAGGAGAAAGCCAATGTTAAAATTTAGACTGAAGTTTCTGGTGACTGTGTTGTCAACTAAGTGGAGCTAAATGATAATGCAGTACGGTCACGTGGCTCCAGTATACCGTATTATCTCTGCTGCATAGGCGGGAAATCTAAAAGAGGAAATGCTGCTAGGCTTTATTTGAAATTACTCTAAATGTTTACAGTTTGATCAGACATATTTTCATGTCATTGTAATTGGCATCAAAAGCAAACTGAACAGCCAGCAGTTATATACCGACGTGGTAAACTTGCAACACATGAAACTGCTCCTTGTACGTTAATAACTTTGAAAATATAAATAAAAGAGGACGTCTTATTCTAAGTCACTTTCAACAGTACATTCTCATGTAAAATAATCTATCGGCCATCTATTATTTTTTGTTTTTAATCCAAAAACTGATTAATTAAGAGTCATTGCAAGTAGGTAGCGTTCAGCGACATCTTTGTGCATTATGTTCAACTAACACTGTGTTGTGTAAGTGACGTGTGTGTAAGGCCGCTATTAGCCGAGGGCGACTAGTCGCTCCGGCGATTCCCGGGCCATTGGATCAAATGGGACCTATTAGCCGGGGGAGATTAGTGACGCAACTGAGAGACTAGTCGCAACCCGTTATCTGAGCCGGCGACTGCCCTGGCAACTTGTAGTTGCCCAAAAGCATGATAGGGCATTGCAGTAAATGTAACCTATTAGCCGTGGGTGACTAGTCGTCCAATGTACCTGCGCACGCATACGAAATGACACTCCAGCACGAGCTCTCACCCATTCCTTCATTAGCTTGTTTGCTATCGAGAGTGAATATTTTGTTCGTGAATATTTTGTTCAATTTTGTTGTTTGCCTGTTCAAGTGCATTACTGTGTGATTTTTTTTAATGAACATGGAAACATAAAATAAAATAGATCAGCAAATGAAGGAGATGACCAAACTGTTTGAAGGTCGAATAGACACAGAGGACTTAATTTTTGAGGTTGAAAGCAAACCGGCAATTTGGGATTCCAGGATTGACTTACTCAGATAGAATAGAAAAACTCAATGCTTGGAACAACATTTTAAAGATCTTTATTCCAGATTTCGAAGAAAAACCTGTGAGCGAGAAGAATGTTCTAGGTGAGTTTTTTACTACTTTTACTACCTCAACATAGAAATAGTGCTGATTATCTGGGTTAATTACACAATTTATGCATTATTAAAAGAAAACACATTGTACCAAACTATAAAAGATTAAAATTAATTTGATTTTAGTTAAAATTATGTAATTTTTATATTTATATGTATGTTTATATACGATGCCATAATCACTCACAATTTTCTATTTGTTTTTCCATTAGTTCTATCACTTTTAATTTTTATTCAATGGTTAAAACAACCCGTTTCCTTTTTTCTACACATATTTTATATTAGATACTTTATATTGGCAGGAAACACATTCAAAGTTAAAAATGAACTAATTGAGTTAAGGGAAAACACGTGCTAAACAGTTTCCACGAACAAATTAGGAGGAACGGCAATAGAAGGAGAACAACTTTCAAATTAAATAGATTCTCACTTTTAAATAATTCTTAAAAGTAACAAAGATAATGACATGATTTTTTTCTCTTTTTAATGTCTCTTTCTTATTAAATAAGATATTTTAAGTAACTTTTAAATCCGTATGTGCCAGTGTGTTGAAAATGACAATAATAAAGTAAAATTCTTATTATGTTAGTTAAAATTCATTTGTAACGATTTGTACAACAAATTATCAATATTCGACTTAAAAAATTGAAGTTTTCTGAAGTCGATTTTTTAAGAAAGAGAATCCACGGTTAATCCGCTCTCCGGAAAATCGGCATTCTTTCATAAAAATTCAATAATCATTTAAATTATTTATACCATTTTTCCATTATATTGCTATATTAGTGAATTATAGCTCAGATGTACAAGGTAAATTGAAGAGCAAAAAGCTTTTTGTAGGCCTGCAGTTTTATTTAGAAAAAATCTTACATTACCGACACACAGTTTTTCTGTATTTTATAAGAGAGAAGTCTTAATATTAATTAAGTTGTACAATAAACATAAGGTAAATTCATTCGACAATAATAATTTGAAAAATATGTAATCAAGTCTAAAGTTAACAAGCTTAATTACAAGATCTTCATCCAACCAATAAGATTGGCTTCGGCAACCTGTTTAAATTCGTTCCATTTGCCATGGAAGAGCACCTTCTTCACTCACAAAATAATCGGCAAACTTATCCCTCAACTTGGTGGCTTTCTTCGATCGGACTTCGTTTCCATATTCCAAGTCAAACAAACCTTCAACGGTCAGAGTGTCTTCAATTTGAAAACCGTCCCTGTCCCTGACAAAATTGTGAAGAACACAGCATACTTTAATGATATCTTCACACAATGTTAAATCTACATTTAGAGGTTGATGCAAAATCCTCCATTTATTAGCAAGGATTCCAAATTAACATTCTACAGGGTCCGGCATAAAGACCTCCCCTATTTGGAGAGGCTACTGGACGAGCGGTGGTGGGGGTACGGCTGTGGAGGGGGTATCGATCGATAGTGGTGTACGTGCTATTTTCAGTGAGCACAATGGCTTGGCTTGGTGAGCATCACGCTTTTGTTGTGGAGGAATTTATTCGTAATGGTCGTTCTGTGATTACTACACAGCGTGCATTTCGTATTCGGTTCGCACTTGGGCGACATGAGTCTGTCCCGGATAGAAAATCAATTCATGTTTGGGTATCGAACTTTAGAGCAACAGGTTCAGCATTAAAAAGAAAATCTCCTGCCCGACCTCGGACCGTAACAATGCCGAACAATGTGGCACGTGTGAGAGCTTCCGTCCTGCAATCTCCAAAGCGTTCAGCAGTGAAACACGCAGCTTCCCTGGGCCTGTCTGATTGGAATGTAAGAAGAATCCTGCACAGCAATTTCAACATGCATCCCTACAAAATGATGGTTACACAAGAACTAAGCATAAGAGATTTTGAAACTCGCAGAGCTTTGTGTGAAGACATTCTTCAGAACATTCCCTCTACAGCTGTTGTGATTTTTTCTGACGAGGCTCACTTCCACTTGGCAGGCACTGTAAATAAGCAAAATTTTCGGTACTGGGCTGAAGGTAACCCTCGAAAACTTCACCAGCGACCACTTCAGAGCCCTCATGTTACTGTTTGGTGTGGCATTGCCGAATTTGGTGTGTGGGGTCCGTACTTTTTTGAAGAAGATGGCCAGGCAGTAACGGTTAATTCCAATCGCTACTGTCACATGTTAGAAACTTTCCTCTGGCCCAAGTTTAACCAATTCATTGAGGACCATGAAGGAGAAGTCTGGTTCCAACAAGACGGAGCTACAGCCCACACTGCTCGGCGTTCTCGAGAAATTCTGAGAGAATTGTTTCCTGGGCGTCTGCTCTCCTTGCACGGTGACATTGCCTGCCCCCCAAGGTCGCCAGATTTGATGCCTTGTGATTATTTCCTTTGGGGATATTTAAAGGCACAAGTGTACAAACATCGCCCTAGGACCATGGAAGCTCTTAAGGAGGTAATCACACAGGAAGTTGCTAACATTCCGCCAGAAATGACACGAAGAGCTATGGAAAACTTTCGGGAACGGCTTCGTCAGTGTGTCAATAATGGAGGCCGCCATTTAATGGACATAATTTTTAAAAAACATTAATGTAAAATAGCATAGTGTATGTTATTTATAAATAAAAATATTTTTTCTGTATCTTTCTCTGTTTGTTTGTAATTACCTATTTGAATAGGGGAGGTCTTTATGTCGGACTCTATATGTTTCGGCGTGCTCTACAAAGTCTGTAATTAAATACACGTTTCTTAACATCAAGGCATTTTCCTGAGTATGGTCAGTGTACTTGAGCTGAGAGTCAAAATCCTTCATCAGCAACAAACACAAACGGCATTGGCTCTGTCATTCCTGTAAACGATCCTGGGGTGGGGGGATTTTTAACATGTTATTTTGAAGTTTCTTGAAAAACACACTTTCTTTGAAAACTGTAGAGTCAGCTGATTTCCCATATGCACCAATGTCTACAAAAATAAACTTATAAGATGCATCACAAACTGCTAGAAGTAAAATAGAAAAGTAGTTTTTAATTGTAATACAATGACCCACTAGCCTCAGGCTTTACAACTCTGAGGTGCTTGCCATCTATAGCACCCAAATAATGAGGAAAGTTAGTTATTTCATAAAATTCTGTTGCAGTTTCTAGCCAGAATCGTTCACTCAATTCAGGAAAGCAGATTGACTTGACATGCTCCAAAATAGCTTTACATACTTGGCGTATGATGACAGAGATCGAAGGTTGGCTTATCCTAAATTGAAAGTGCAAATCAGTCATCGTTGTACCTGAAGCCAAATATCTGAAACAAAAATTATACCAAAAATTTTACAGAAAAATTATTCACTTAAGATAGGCTACTGAGAATAAAAAAAAAATTAAAAAAAAAAATGAAAAAACGAGCAACCGACTTATCAGGGGTTTTTACTGTTTTTTAAAGTAAATTGTAATTTAATTTAACTTTGAACTATGAGTCTAATAAATACCTATTTTTTAAATATTTATTGAGTAATAATGTCATGTATTTTTTTTTTCAGTGACAATCGCACAGAAGAAATGGAGATCTATTCGTACTTGCTACACATGGGAGCTTCTAAAGAAGAAAAATATAAAAAGCGGTTCTGAAGCTATTAAAAAAAAAAAATACATATATTTCGATCAGTTGGACTTCTTGGAAATCCTGTCAAATAAAACAACAAGCAGTATGGAAGAAGATGACGACAATAGTCATGACCCAGTAGACACAGGCACAGAAATTGATCCTGACAGGTGTGAGAATCCATCAGAATTTGAAAAGCCAAAAAACAAATTAAGAAAGAGAGGTAAAAATGAAGACGATGAACTCATTGCAGTACTTAAAAAAAAATTGCCGTGCAATCAGATTCTACAGAAGAAGCAAAAGATGAAGACAGGCACTTCCTTCTTTCCCTTTTATCTGAAATTCACAAAGTTCCCGCTGAAAGGAAACTGAAATTGCGATCGGACATAATTTCGCTTATTGCAGCGGCGCAAGGCCCAGATAACCAACTGTGGCCATCTTATGGTGGACCACCTATGCCGTACCCTTTTCATCACCCCACACAATTTCCTCCTTCCAGTTATCATTAAGCACCCCCTCCCCAAGTTCCTCCAGTTTCACAATATCCGACTTCCAGCATTCATCCACACGTACCACCTAAACAAACCCCTCATTCTGGATTTCCATATCTACAAATTCAACCAAATAAGCCCATTGACTAACAAAACTATCTGTCTTCATCACCAACATACCCATCAGTATCTACTGAATCACAGACTTTGAATTCGCCTGCACAGTCGGATAGTAACTTTTCACAAACGAGTGACTATGTTCTTTATCAGTGATATTATTTATGTGAATCACAGTTTACAATATGTTGTGCTTTTTAACACTATTTCTTGTTAAATAAATATATACGTTTAAAGACTTACTTTTATGTTATTTACTTATTTATGTTATCAATTCATAAATATCTCTGAATCTGAAACCTTTAAATTTTGAAGCTTCCATGTTGTGCACAATTAATAATTATAATTGAAATGCACTAAAAAGAAGTGGAATATTTCGGTCGTCTACTATTATAAATATGCCGTGTAAAGGTCATTGATTTCAACTGAGAAATTTGAAGTTTTTACTAATTATACTAATTGCATAAACAACTTCTTTCAAAGACTCAAAATATCCAAATGAGAGAGAGAGAGAGAGAGAGAGAGTAAAATCGTTTCATTTCTTGGTTTTACAACTGCTTGTCTAATTTGTTATAATTTAATTTAAGTTGAACTTTAACTCTGAAAAATGACCAATTACCTTCTTTAAACATAATTATATTTGGTCAATAATTCAATTAAATGAAACACCGTCTTGTATTTGGTATTTTGTATATTTGAATAATTGAAGAAAACGAATATTCTAATTCAATTAGTCTAACGGAATCATCAAGAAAAATCAAATTAATTTTTCTCAGTAGACTGGATGTACACACGTGTGCTTAATTGAACTTCAGGTATTCCTTTTTAAGAGATCTGGTAAATTAAATTATACTTCCCCACCTCGCAACATTCATACAATTGACGTATTTCCAATTTGTTTTTACCTACCTTATTTACTATTAGTACTATTATACTAGTTACAAAAAATCATTTTCAAAGAAAAGTAAATATTTTTATAGAAATAATTTCATATTAACAAACTCCTGCTTTATCATGCCTGGTATAAATAATGTTTTTCCAGTTAGAATTATTTTAAATAGATCTCAAATATATATTTTGTTAGTAAGATTTTTTTAGTGTGCAACAACTATGAAACCGTCAATAACTAATGATTAACTAAAATAATAATTTGTCATGGATTCAAATTTACAAGATTTTTCAAAATTACAGATAATTCAGATAATTGTATAAGATATAGGGTAACGGAGGGTAATAGTACGCACCTAGTAGATTTTTGGAGAAATCTCAGGTAATAAAAAAGATAACAACTTCAAAATGTTACTAAACGTTCTTTGTTTATTAATGAACAATTACACAAAGTCTCGTTAACTTTAAAATAAACATAAAGTAGGAAATCGGAAAAACAAAAAAAGAAGCCAAATGCGTACTCTTGGGCTACTAGGCGGCAAAGAGTACGCACTGTGAGGGGCTAAGAGTACGCACTAGCAATAATCGCAAATAAACGGCCCACTACCACTTCATAGGTGGAGCAGTCTTCGTGCCACCACTCCTTACACAAGCCGCACTGTACCCAATCATCAGAATAGGAATGTCCACATCCTGCGCACAATGTTGATTCATCCTCTTCATCCTCGTAAATTACAGCTTGAGCCGAACTTGTGGAAGGTTTTGGATCTTCGTATTTCAACTGCTTCTTGATATTTGGTTTCTTTATAATTTTACCATCTGCTTTCACATTTTCCTTCAAAGCTCTGCTTTCTACTATTCTTTTTGGTTTTGCCTTCTCTAGGTCCTGTTTTTCCTATTCTTTTGCCTCTAAATCGTTTTTAAATGGTGAGGAAGTGATAACTTCAGATTTTTGTGCACATCTCTTCCTCTTTTGATTCTTACCTACTTCTACCTTGATTTGAGGAAGTGGAAAAATTGTGCTAATACCTTCAATAGGTCTAGTGATATTCAAAGTCCTATTTTCTGGATAAATCATTTCTATTCCTGATGGATCTAAGGATTTGTCAGTTTCAACTCTTTGGTTTCCAGATGGAGATAATACTTCTTCACTTGGTTGCTCTGCAGATTCAGATGGAGCTTCATTTGATTGTCCAGTAGCTGTAGTTCCATCCATTGCTTTATCGGTCACTAATGACGGAGCAAAAAGTTCATCGTCTATGACATCAGGATCGAATGGCTCAATTCCTGTAACTTGAAAAGCCTTTTCTGCCAGCTTAACTTTTGCAGTAGAAGAATAGGCTTCTTTAAAAATTCCTGCTAGATCTGTGAGCTTAATTACCTGACCTGGATGTTGAACTAGCCACTTTTCAGCTTCAGCTGCATACGCAGTTTACAGAGGACTGTAAAATCCTTTATCTAAAGGCTGAATGACGTGGCTCGCATGAGGCGGAAGGGTTAAGAATGTGATATGGTTCTCTCTGCAGTACAAAATTGCAGGAAGGGAACAATTTGTTGAGTGGTTGTCAGCAATAAGTAAGACAGGATCTTCTGCCGATGGCTTCACATGATGCACAAAATGCTTCAACCAATCAAGAAACAAGTCTGAGTTCATGTAACCTGTCTCAGTCACTAGATCCAGAGTTCCAGGGGGAGCATCTTTAAAAAGCAGGGGATTGTTTCTTTTCCTAGGAAAAATTAATGCCGGTGGAACAAAAACTCCAGTAGCACTCATGCAACAAACAGCTGTGACAGTTTCCCCTCGATCTGCGCTGGAAATCTTACAAACATTTCTTTTACCCTTGGGAGTCAATACTTTTGGCGTTCTAATTGGAACCGTAGACAAGCCTGTCTCATCCATGTTAAACTTTCGATGAGCAGGAAAATGTTTTTGAAGACAGCAGTCTTTCAAATTATCGTAAAATCTTGTCACTAGGACTTTATTGAACCCCACTGCTCTCGCCATACTACATGGTTCCAGTGTCCGAACAGACAAGTTGTTTCGTTGGCAAAATCCTTTCAGCCAATCTTTGCCAGCCATTTTTCTTTGGTAGTTGAATCTTTCAGACACTCCGTTTAGTTCAGCGTAATCAAAGGTTATTTTCACTAGATGCTTCCTTGTTAGGCCATAAAATCTAGCATCAAAATCTCTGCAGTGCTGAGACAGTTCCAGCTCCATTTCGTCAGTCAAGACTCGCTTGTATCGTCCTAGCAATACTGGGACTGTACCCTGAAAAAAACACAAAGCATATGTAGCCCAGCATAAAAAAATATAGGCTACATAGGATAATTTAAGCGGAAAAGTTCAAGGGATACAGTTTCAAACTTTTTCTCAAGGTTCGATCGTTAAACAATTTGCATTAGGCCCTATAAAAATGTCAAAAATTAAAAATTAGGCTACTAAAATCTAAGCAATTAGACAAATCATGCAATAAACTGCTTCTGTATTCAGATATTCGAGTGGCAATTGAGACGAAAATGGGAATAAATTAGTAGGCCTACAAAGAAAAAGCAATCACTTATTAGATTTCAGATTTCACTGCCTTTTATTTTGGCTTCAAAAAAACACATTTGATGAAATTCAAAATATTGTACATAGGTATCAGTTCAATGGCGAGTGGGTGATAATTGTAGGAGGGAGGAAGGGAGTGATAGAGAGGAGAGAGAGAGAGAGAGAGAGAGAGAGAGAGAGAGAGAAAGAAGTGGCCTATATAGAAAATTTAAACCGAAAAATTCTTACAATTTTCAATCTTTTTCTTAAGGCGCATTCGTTGATCCCCAATTCTCTAGCGATTTGCCATTTACTTTTCCCAGCCTCCAATCCCCGCTTGGCCTCTTCAATTTTGGCAATTTATCTGTCTGTTTTCCGTTTATACGGCGCCATTTCACAGAAGAAAAGAGATCTAAAACAAAAAAAATATATTTAAAATATACACTCAAATATATCAACACAGTTCTTTAATCATAAAATTGTTTAACTGGCCATTAAAGAGTTGAGAATATCGGGAGGTCAAGAGTAGGCAATGAGCAGCTGCTGCGTATTCTTGGCCTCTCAAGAACTGTTTTACAGAATCGCCGCTAGGTGCCAGCACCGTTCAGATACATTGTTCTGTCTCATGTCAATTTGTTGCTAATGAACTGTACTTTGCAGTGATATAAAGTAAAAAACATAGGTTTTATATTATGTACTCGAAAACCTTAGCGTTTCAAGACTCAAAACTTACATACAAATGATAGAAAAACATATTTTACCTCGTATATTCCAAATGAAGTTGAGCACAACGATGGCACTACGGTCGTTCCAACTGCTGTTATAGAGACACTGAACCCTACGCTACTAACACACACACACACACACACACACACACACACACACACACACACACACACACACACACACACACACACACACACACACACACACACACACACACACACACACACACACACACACACACACACACACACACACACACACACACACACACACACACACACACACACACACACACACACACACACACACACACACACACACACACACACACACACACACACACACACTCACACACACACACACACACACACACACACACACACACACACACACACACACACACACACACACACACACACACACGCACGCACGCACGCACGCACGCACGCACGCACGCACGCACGCACACGTGCACACACACACACACACACACACACACGCACACACACACACACAGTGGTGCCGATCCCCCCCAAGCCCTATGTCGCTTTCCCCCCCAACTCCAGGCTCGATTACTGAAGAAAAAAAAAAAAAGCTCTTTTTATAATGGATCACAATTATTGTACTGTGATTCGTGGATGTCTCATCACGTGATACACCATGCAGCCCCGTTAAGCAAGCTTTGACGCAAATTGCGACCAGGAAATACGTTCTCACATTGTATTCGGTATTTTTAGTAATAGTAAATTTCATACAACAGTAAAAAAAATCCCCCCCAAAAATTTTTCAAATGTCGCCAATGGCGACACGATACCCCCCTGTAGGCACCCCTGCACACACACACAAAGTATGCAAGTAACAAGTAAACGAATACGCCAATGCCAAATACTAGGCGTACAAAAATATCGCTGGTACGTAAGGAACAACCAGTACACGAGTATTTCAAATACTAGGGGTATCACGTATTACCGATACACAAAATAGCCTACTAAGCGTATCAGAGGAACAGTAGTATTTTAGGAACACCTAGTATTTTAGGAACAGGTAGTATCAAGCGTATTTCGAGTAGGAACTAGTACGGAGCCATTTTTTCGTCCTGAATACTTCATTTGCGCAAAGAGATGAAGCTGTTTTTAATAAAGGAAAAAAATTCATCCTGATGTTACATTTATTCTCGTGTGATATGCAGATATATAATACAGATTATATGCTAATAAATTATATATTATACTAGTCACCAACTTGTAACTAAAACTGGTTCAGGTTGTAAGGTAAAACATTATGTTTTTACTCATAAAAAACTTTGTGTTCCGAGTCGTTAGTGAAATAGTTGTATTTAATTATATTGTGTTATAACCAAAGTGGCTGATGTTGAAAGGCTATATTATACTTTTTATTAATGGGATTTTAACTTCATGGGATTTTAACTTAATGGGATTTCGTTCCTTAAATATCCGAACGAAGAACATGATTATCATCAAGGAAAGTGCAACAGCTGATATTTTTGAATGCGAATTAAAACTAGTCTTAACTAAAAATGAACTTTTTTCATGTGAAAAACTTACTATTTTATCGGACGCGTTTCGGCTTAGTATCCGCCTTCTTCAGCTTTGGTAACAGACTGCCAGCATTTTGTAACGGTTGTGTGGAAGGTGAAGTGGGGGTGGTGTGTGGCGGAAGGGGATTGGCGCGGGGATTCAATTTATTGTTTGTTTTCTGTATAATTGTGTCAAAAAGTGTATGTGATTTATATTGTAATTGATCGTTGAGTATGTTGTTTGGTTGTGTTGTGTGGTGTTTATATATTTCATATTGTTCAGTTGTGTTGAGTTTTTGACCTTTGGGTATGTAATGTAGAATTTCAAGATTAGTGTCTATGTTGGTGTAACTGTGGTTTTCTGTGTGTATGTGTGTGGCAAATGCAGAGTGTATATTGTTGTTGGTTAAGGCTTTTAAGTGTTCAGAATAAAACTAGTGTTTGAATAACTGAAATCCCAGTATTTTAAAAACAATTCAATTGTTTAATTTTATTTATAATGTGTTAAGTGAAGCAGATTGTAATGTAAATAGGTGTGACATTTCATAACTTGTAGCCTATATTCTGTGTACATTAGTGAATGAATCAAGATTATCCAGGTATGTAATGCATTTAATTTACTTTTGTTGTTGCCTATTATTTATAAGTTTTTATTTATTTATTTAAATTTATTTTATTACAGTTGTTTTTATTATTTTTATTTGTAAAGTTTTGTTTATTCTCATTCAGTCTTGTGGCTTACTGTTATGTTTTTATTATATGTTTCTGATGTTTTTATCACATTATTTGTTGTGGTATTACGTGTACTCTAAATTATTTCATTGCCCTGTGTTTCGCAACTGATTTGTCTAAAGTCTAAGCAATGTTAGTTTTACTCCTAGTGAAAACTTAAATTGGTATTTCCAAAGGGAGATAGGCCTATAAATTCTCTTGTTTCTTATTTTCTTTTAAACAGTAATAGTTTAATAAAGTCACAGTGTAAAGTAACACTGTTAATACTTTTAGTTTCAATTTATTTCTTATAACAAATTATATAGTATAGGTTATATAATATCTTCAAATAAATACACTGCAAGTAGGTTTATTAATATATTAATAGGTTTATCTAGGTGAAAATGAACCTACTTGCAGTGTATTTATTTGAAGATATTACATAGGAAACCTGCAGGAAACTCAAAACGAGTTACTTACAAAGGATAATATAGGTTATGTATATATGGTATATAATAACAGGTATTTGTACCTGTTATTTTTTTGGAACGGTATTTTCATACCTATTATTTTAAAATAACAGTTTAGCCCACCTCTACTAACTCTACTCTGTGTTGTGTAAGTGAGGCAGTAACACGTGATTTCAGGTTATTCATATGAATAAATGCAACACATGGCCTACAAAACTGCTGTTGCTTTTGATGTATGTTGTCAATTCATCATGTATGTTTCAAAATAAAATATATATGCAATTTATTATACCAGCGTGAAGCAACATCGACAATTAAGATAGAACAGTTGATTAAACAGACTTGGGAAAGTTAATAAAAAAAGTAACTGATTAAAGTTAAATTTAAAATCAAATTAACTGATTAAAAGTTAAAAATGTATGTTTTTTTGTTTTATTAAACAAGCTGCTTTGGCTGTTGAAATAATTAAAATCATGTTAAATAAATCCAAAAATTAAGCTTTTTAAAAAATAATTAATATTTCCGTTGCAAAAAAAATGACAACAAATATTTAGCACTAAAAAACTCAATCATTAATAATTGTTTGTCTATTGCATTTTTCAGTTCACAGTACTGACTACTGATATTGTACTGTGCCTGCAGGGCGATGTAGTATTAAATGACTTAATAGAACAGACAATAACTAGGCTACTCTATTGATTACTTTTATAATCTAAAAGTTGATGTAAAAGAATAATTGGGAGCTGGAGATACAGCTGAGGCGGATTTGATGTTGTGCAGGCAAAGATGTTCTAATATTTTAGATTATCTAACAGGAAGTAGAATTTTAGAATCTAAACTCTTTTAGTTAAGGTGAATTCTGAAATCTAATGAATTTTAGATAAAATAAATTTTACTTCTTGTGTTATCTTCAAAATGAGAGTGTTTAACACGCATTTTTTTTCTTTTACGTACTTCCAAATACATTTACTATAAAAATTTAATTGTTGTAATTGTTAACAATAAATTGTCTGTTTCTAAGCAATTGAACGAAACTAATGAATTTATTTATTTTAATTCAAATTGTCAACGATTACAGACGTATTCCGTTGGTGTCTCTGCAAATAAATCCATCTCGTGGAATGTTTACACATTGTGAAATACTCGAGGTATACAGGGATTTTTGCTGTTTTGATTGCTACCATTAGGGCATGGGCATCACACTCAAACACACCCATTTGGTGGACACACGGCCTGCATTGCAGTCTGCATGTTGGGGGTCAGTGCGAGCGTGCACGGCTTGCATTGATTCCAGCACACACTCTGGCACGTGCGCACGCATGTTGCACTCACGGTGCACACACATGCTTTGTTGTTTTGATCGTGGCACTCAGAGTAGTAAAACTTTCCAACCTGAGTATTTTCACATTAGGCAAATACAACCAGGGTTGAATTTATTGCAGAGACACTAAACATCAAAACACATATATGAATGAGTAGCAGAGTTTTAACTTTGAAGTATAGAATGAGTGCCTAGGGCTGCTATAATGTAAAAATTAGTGTAAACATAGCAGACCTGAAAAGTAGAATAGTTTGTGTTAAGCATTTTCAGTCATTTTTAACTAAATCTATATATTTTGGTCATATTTCATTAAACTGGCTATGTAAGAATGATTATACTCAATTTGGTCGACCAAATAGGTGAATAGGTGCGCACCTACTGAAGCATATACAGTGCAAAGGATTGCTAACCGAAGACAACCTACAAGTGATATTTTATGATCTGATGTTGAAGCATATGCTTTGAAGCGTCATCTATATATTAAAAAGAAATCACAAGGCGGATTGAAAAAGGTTACTTTGTCTATCGGAGTATACTGATAATTTTACAATATTCTGTAGTACTCTGTATACACTTAGTTCATGGTAATTAATAATTTACAACAATATGTTTATAATTATTATCCATTTTCACTTGATCGATAGGTTTACCATTACATTATGAGTAATTTAAATTGTAATATTGTATAAATTATGTTCTGGGATATTAAAATTTTCTCGTTGTATTTAAGGAAACATTTGATGTGAAACAAACTGTTTCAACTTCTTCACATATACAAGGATACACACATACGCACACACTCACATATGTAAACACATTCACTCAAATAATTGATCTGTTTTGTTTGACATTTTCTTTTGTATTCATACACAGGCCCTGATTATGACAATAAATATTGTCGAAACATCAACACAAATCATTTAAAATTTGTGTTATACTTTTTGACTGATCATCACAATCCCTTCACCAGAAAAATTCATTGATTGATAGTCACTAAGAATTTAAGGATTGTACAGTTAAGATAAATGAAACTTTTAGGTTTCATCTCTTCTGTGTTAACAAAAGGCTCTTAATAGTTAAAAGCCGCTGGTGTTTTGAGAGTGTAGTTATCCTGTGGTTACACTCCTACTGCAACTTAACTCAGAATCTTCAGCATACTACAGACAACTAACAGCTATTCCCAGAAATTCAAAATACATGCACTTCATTTACCTTACATTATAAAATTCCATGTAACTTAACAATAAATTATTGAAGCTGAACACTACACTATTTAAAATTAATTTGTGGGGTTTTTATAGTGTAGTATTATCAAACATGCAGATAAAATTGCATAAACTTGGCCAATCGGTAAAGCTTATCAGTCAGTTTTAGCCAAAAACTCCTCATGATGGAGCTGCTGTAGAAGCTCATACACCACTTTCTGAACCTCTTTACAGACAGACAGAAGAATCGCATATGTCTTAGTACACTGCACTGAGTATGCTGTCTGGGTTACAGCTTGATGAGCATTAGATCCTCTTTCACTGCATAGTAATGTTTACACCACAAGGAAATGTCTTTATGGGCTCTCACTGTACACAGTTATGTGCAAATCAGGGTAGACTGGATTGTAATCTTGAGGTTGCACTGTGCTGATGACATGTCAGATGCCTGCTCCATGTTTCCTTAAGAGTTGAACCACAAAAGCTAAGAGCTATGCGATGTGGGTGACAGGCTGATCACCACAATGCACTGGCTGAAATGATAGACTGTTTTGATTGAGGTGTTACCACAACCTTGCAGAAGCCTCTAGTCCATATGACAGCACTACTGAGGTAGTCTGGCAATGTTTGATTCTGATACGGCCAAACACAGGGCCAATTTCTGTGCAGGGATATTGCCTAATGTCTGACAGTGGATCTTAAGAATCTTTCTACATTTTTATAACCACTTTTATAACTTTCTTTGTTAGATTTTTACATGCACATTTTACCAATACCAACAAAAGTTTTCGATCAACAAAACACCAAGTCATAATTTGACAGCATAGTCATTATGAAGAAGCTGGTGCAGTGCACTAACGCAAGTTTTTAACAATATGAGTAATGACTCCCTAATCAATAATCTGTTCCCTGAGGCAAGTAGACTTTTAAAACAAATCTCGTATTTAAACACAAATATTTACTAAAATTTATTACTGGTACTTGATAAAATAATTACACCCTACTTCTTCCATACGATCTTCTTCTGAATATATGCTGCACATTATTATTATTATTATTATTATTATTATTACTATTATTATTTTTAACTTGCAATTAAAGGTAAATAAACTTGAAGTGTTTTCAGTCATTTTTAGAAAAAATTCTTGAAAATTACATACTAATGGGTGTCAGTAAACAAATCCAAGATGCTCTGCTAGTATACTTTTATAACTGCATACTGCAACAGAAATAAATTAATTTCTTTATAGAAATGAAGTAACTGGGTTTGTGTCTTCTTTGGCTAAAAGCACCTCACCTGCCTCTATAAAACTCATTACTATTTTTGGAGAACTTATAATCTGATGGAGTGTTTCAATAATATTAATCAGCCATTATTAATGCCATATTTTCAAAATGATTCCAAGCAAGCAGGAATGAAACAGAATTGTGCTGTAACTTATAGAGGAGAAGGGAAGAAGGGAATCAAATTTTTAAAGAAAAAACACAATAAAAAATATACTAATTACATTATGTGTACTTATTATTAATTGTTAAATGTCACTCTTCAATGAAAATAAATTAGTAAATAACCAAGTAATACTTTATTCAAATTTAATTGATAATCATATAGACCAATAAGTTTTAAGTATGATCCATTAGCTTTACACTTAGTTTTAAATAATACAAATTTTGAAATAAAATCAAAATATTAAAAACGAATTTCAAATGAATAAATCCAGTATGTGTTATTAAAAATACACATGCTTAGAAAAGACTTACTGATATATTTTTCTCTTTCAATAAGTTTTATATTAGAAAAACCTTTCAAAATTAAGTCAAATATCTTTCTGCAGAACACTGAAGTGTGAAATGAGTTATAGCTGATATTCCAAATAAACTTTTGGTCAAGTGAAACACTTTTATTACTACTGTCTCACTCTTCTGAAACAATTAGTTATTGCTATAAAAATAGAGGCACAATTAAGGCATTTGTGGAACTGTGTACTATTCCTGGAGAAAATTAGGTAAATCAAGTCTATTTAGCTTTTGTAGACTAAGAAAATCGCTCACATTGTTACTTGCCACAAACTTTTAAAGTGCTTAAAGGGATCCATCTTGACTATTGAGATAGAAGTATTCTATACATGTCAAATCATAGAAAGATGATATAAGGCTAATATATGTCATGAAGGGTCAGGTAAGGGAAGAAGTAATGAGGAGCTATGTTGTATTGCTGCTATTCAGTGGTGTAACAGCCAGGCCTGCAATGCGTGGGTAGCCAGCAGACTGAGGGGGGGCACACAAACATTTCCCCTAAATTTTAAGAATGTGTATACAGCATTGAACTTAAGTAAAAACAAATTTAACATCAAAAACAAACACATTTAGTTTTTTACTGTTATTTTACCAGTACCTAATGATGTGTTTTGAGAGTATACATTGTTTACTGAACTGCTCAACAGAACAGTCATTTCAGTTAAGAATTTACCAAGGGAACCTTCCAGGCCTGCATCATTATTTGTTATGAGCAACAAAAGGAAGCTAACAAGTTGCCCAAAATTACTGGATCATGTTGTAAAGGTTACTCTGACATTGGCAGCTACATATAGCTTTTAGAGGCAGTAAAGAGAAGTTAGGTCAACCCAATACGGGAAACATTTTGGCGATTATCGATATTTTTAGTAAATACAATCTACTGTTGCAAAAGACAGTCAGTGGTCTGAAGAACAGGGAGATGTGTATGAGTTTCAAAATTCAAAATAAACTCTTTCAGCTTTTATTTAAAAAAGCTGAGAATATTTTGAAACATATTGAATCTGGTCAGTTTTCTGTGTAATAATGGATACTACACAAGACATTAACAGAAAAGATTAACTGAGTCAAATAATAAGATATATCTCAGTTTCTAAAGATGAAGCAGGAAGGCCCTAAAAATTAATGAAAGCTTTTTAGGACTTATAGAAATGACGTTGAAACTAGGCTTAGAAGAAGAGATTTTAAAGTATTGAGGAGAATGTATTCTGTTTATGTTATATAGTTTTAATAGCTGCCACAGTTAACAGGGGTTAGTATTTTAGAGGGTACAATATCACAATGAATTAATTGAGGGTAGTAGGGGGCCTGCAAAGTATTCCTATTGGGGGGGGAAGAAGAGTTATGCCACTTCTGCTGTTATTTAGCATATTGCATATAATTGACCAATCTTTACACAGAAGATGGTTTTAGTGTAATAAAATATTTGGGGGGTAAATGATCACCATGTTCAGATTTGTAAACTACGTAAATATTTGGCTGAAAGTGAGCGTTATCTACAGGAAAATCTGTCTACTGGGATACAGAGAATTTATGAGTTTGACATGAAGATGAAAGTAAACAGAAGTGATAGTGATTGTTGATGAGTCAACAAAAATGTGTGTTAAACTGGGAGGTGTAAGCTTAAGACAAGTAAAGCCTTTCAATACATGTGTGTCAAAATCTCAATGCATGAAAAATCTGAAGAAGTGATAACTCTGGACTAGCACAGATAAAGATAGTTTTTGATTAAAATAGCTTTTACAAAAATAGAAATACTGGACTAAAAATAATGAACAAACTCTTTTGAGCAGGATGCAGCTGTGAATGAGCATGAATTCTTGACCACTGGAAAGAGAGCCTAGGAATAGTTAGAAGGTTTTGTGATGTGGAGGAGAACACATAGGATCTCATGGAGTGGTCATCGTCATCATCATCATCAGGGCACTACAACACTGGCTGTGTCTCTACCCATTGCAGCCTTCTTCCAATTGTGGACCTCATGGAGAGGTAATTATATAATGACAAAGTGTTTATATAAAACCATTGTTGAAAAGTCTATCAGAAAAATATTGTGTCTGAATTGTTGATAGCATAGGATCTTAATCAGGCATAATAGCTACATTACAATGGTATTAGAGGAGAGGACGCTATAGGTGTACCAAGAGAGTCTTTGGATGAAGCGGCTGCAGGGAATTTTAAACATAGTGTCATAGGACAAATGGCACCAGTCGTACACCTCTTTTTTTGTGACCCTTAGAAGGGCCATATGGCGAGAATGCTAACTGCACTGTATGTTCCGCCCAAGCTGCAGCACACTGTGATATTCAGCGGCTGTGCCCGTTGTTCGTGGTGTACTCGGCATTGGTATGTAGAGCCCGTTGCCATCCCAGGTGATGTCCATCGCTGGTTCTTCACAGGGCAAGAAAGCAAAGAGAGTCCATTCTTCTCTTCTTCCTGTTCCTTCCAGCTGGCTTTGCGTTGCCTGATGGAGTGCGCTAAAAATTCTAGTGGTGCTCTTGATGAAAAAATTCAACTGCCCTGACAGGTTGGTGTGATACTGATCCCTGATTGGCTCGCTGTAAACTCGTCTACTTGCTGCCAGGTGTTACCAGGTGTTAGCCGGCACCCTCTCGGCTGGTACCGGGGAACAGATGTTTGCCTTGCTGCCGTCACAATAGGATGACAACATGGAAGACCTGACGCAATGATGGTGTTATGAAGCGGCCCGTGGGACCAAAATGTGTTGATGTCGGCACGTGTGTACTAAGAATTTTTCTATCAGGAAGAATGATGTTTGGGGTGCTATTGCCAGGATGCAGAATGATAACGATAGTGGACTGTATTAATACATTTATTAGGTTTCTGTTTTACACTTAATCATAGTGTTGAGATTGGCTAAGTCTGAAGATTTTAATTTTGAAGAAACTGATTCGTAAATGAAACTACATTTTAGATGAGGCGCAAATGTGTGCCTCTCAGCTTACATTGAAAAAACGTTGAGGCCTAAGGCCTAAATAATTGTTGTGACAACAAGAAAGTGAAAAAGACAGAACAGGCAGCAAACGTACTGACGTCCGCTGCCAGCCAAGGCTCGTAGAACTGTATCGTTGTAAAAACATGATAAGCACGATTTGAAAGCATACAGATTAGCCAACCTATGAATGTGAAAATTACCACATTACTGTCCATAACTGCCCGCAAAAAATCAAAAGATTTTTTAATACATTTTAATAACTTATTGTAGAAAAATAGAGAGTTCTTAATAATAAAGGTCAATTTCAGTAAGTTGTATTGAACCTTGAGTTTGAAATCTTAGATAACAGTTATGACATTAACTGCTTAGCGATAAGCTTGAGTGATGATAAGAGTTGAGCAGGCCAAGGTCGGCATGCAACTTGATTTGTGCATGAGTAAAAATGCAAGAGTTAGCAATGTATTGCCAATATATATTGTATGTATACAATATTAAACGATATAAGACATGAAAATACATAATTTGACAATGTTTAATGATGAACAATCGGTGACTCATCACATGATCAATTGTAACATTTATGCAAGTCATAGTGGTTAGCTTGAACCAGTTAAGGCCAGTAGACCTGTACAAAGTATTGAATGTAAAGTGAACAGACAAAGTATTATAAGATTATATATGTAAAGACATAAATTTAGCATGACGCCATATAGTTTGAACAAGGTTCAATACCTGAAGTTTCAGGAATTTACAATAAATTATTATGTGAAAACAAGCTATACATAGTTGAATGATTGCAAGCACAAAGTGTAATGACATGTATGTCATGATTAAAGCATGAATAATAATTGTGCAATGCGTGATCACAAAATACAAAATGCAATATAAAATACAATATAAAAATAAAAATATAGGTGTGGCGTGGTTATAGACAGTAGATGCGAAAAAACAACAATGTGTTTTACATAAATACAAGTTATACATAATAGATACAATAGAAATCGGTTTAGATAATTACAAACATATGAATACAAGGCACAACAGCATAAGTGACAAGTACAACAATGTGGTTATACAAATGTAATACATGTGTTGAACAATTGCGAGAAATACATTCATAGAGTAATAAATATCACACATATTGACAAATGTGCAAGAAAATGTATACATGGTTTGCATAACTGCAGACCATGCGAATATTATGTAACAAAATTTTTATATAAAAACAATACCACCAATGACATGACACATAACCCAATACCAATATCAAAATGTAAATGTGTAGGACATAGTATGCCTCACAAATTATTAACATATAAGTACAAAAATAGCAAAGTATACCACCATGAAAATATGATAAGTATAGATATAATAGTACAGTGCATGGTTGTAAAATTACAAGTCACATGCAAATTTAGTATAAAAACATGCAATGATACAAGTTAACATGAAAATGTTGTGATGATACATATCACAATTAAGTTGACCAAATTGTCAGACAATAAGGTAATGAAAGCCAGTGGCCAAGTGAAATAGCATTGTGCTAAATAATTATAGTAACCTTGTGTCTAAGCCTCGTCCTGCGCTGGCAACAAACATAGCTTATGAACTGGTCTCCTTAAAACACCAGTAGGCGTGCGAATGTCTACTACTCTAATTAAGTTGTCTGGGCCGGGAAATGTGGCAGTAATTACACCAAATTTCCACGCTAATGGAGGTAAGTTATCCTCAGTCAGTAAAACCAGGTCACCAATGGAAACGTTATCCTTGGCGAATTTCCATTTGTGACGTTGTTGTAATTGATGTAAGTAGTCGCGAGACCATGCCTTCCAAATGACTTGGACAAACTTCTGGAGAAGTTGCCAACGTCCAAGACGAGAGATGGGAATGTGAGATAAGTCTGGATCAGGTATCGCCGTTAATGGTGCGCAAATCAAAAAATGGCCAGGTGTAAGTGGCACCGGATCGTTTACATCCGATGAAATGGCAAATAATGGACGTGAGTTTAGACATGACTCTATCTGAGACAAAACTGTCGTAAACTCCTCGAAGGTGAGTATAGACTTGCCTACCACGCGGCGCAAATGATACTTTAAACTCTTTATACCGCTCTCCCAAAGACCACCAAAATGAGGTGATGAGGGCGGGATAAATGACCATGAAATACCCTGAGAGGTCGTAAAGGATTTGATTGATGAGGTGGCATCCTTATTATGCCAAAGATTGTAAAGGTCATGTAAAACATTGCGGGCCTTCCTAAAGTTCGTGCCATTACCAGAATATAACTGGCGGGGTATGCTCCTATGGGACATAAAACGACGTAAGGCAGCTATAAACGCGTTGGCTGTAAGGTCGGAAACCAATTCCAAATGAATGGCCCTGGTTGCTAAGCAGATGAACAAAGACACGTACGATTTTGACAGAGTCCTAGATTTCTGCCCGCCATGACGAATCATGAAGGGACCACCATAATCAACTGCGCAGAATAGAAACGGCCGCGAAGGAGTGACTCTAGGATATGGTAAAATACCAAGCCTCTGAACCTGTTGTTTGGCACTAAACCTGAGGTACTTGACGCATCTACGAATGATTGAGCGAATGACTATCTTGGCGTTAATAATCCACCAACGTTGACGAAGTGAGTGATGCACGAGTTGAGCACCAGCGTGTAGTAGGCGAATGTGTTCGCGTTCAATAATAAGGCGAATAATATGAGCCGATGGATGCAAGACAATAGGATGCTTATTGTCATAAGGTAGTTGCGACTGCTGTAAGCGCCCGCCGACGCGTATTACTCCAGACTCATCAAGAAACGGGTCCAGAGAAGACAACTTACTCCTAATAGAGACAGAAGACCCATTACGAAGACAATTAATCTCGGCAGCGAAGTGGATCGACTGAGATTGTTTTATGAAAAAATTAAGAGTGGAATGAATTTCAACGGGGGTAAGAGCGCCCGATATTTTCTCAGCACTGGAGAGTCTAATATTTTTGATGAATCGAAAGCAGTAAGCGTATACGCGAGTCAGACGGTGCAACGAAGAAAAGTCCTTTGAAAGATCAATAGCCAGGGTAGACATTAGAGAAAGTTTACTACAACCGGTCATGACTACCTGGCCTCCCACCTGCACCGCATTGGCGTGTTGTCGTCTCCTGAATGTGTTCTCTGTGGATACGCTTCCATGAATTCGGAACACCTAATTACATGTCCAGCCTTGATCTCAGACACGCAAGTCCAAGACGAAGATGGTACGGCAAGGCTCTCACGTCTCTACTGGTCAGCGCGCCGCCTAATGGCCCAACAGCCAAGGGTGGGCGTTGGCTAGTAAGTAAGTAAGTACATTAGAGAAAGTTTGTTTTTCCTCCGCAGTGAATTCAGAAGACGACAGATTAGAAGGAAAAAAGGGTGGAAAAAGATTGGACTCGGAAGATTGAGACAAACAGGCGGGACCGTGCCACCAAAGCGAACAATCGCGCAAAACGTCGGGGTGACATCCCCTAGAAATAATATCAGCAGGATTAGTAGTAATAAAAGGTTGGTTCTGGGACAGCCACGCCCCCTCGTTTGTTTATGTTTACATTTTTTTCACTCCCTCCACCCCCGTCTTCACCTACATAACCGCCGCGCGGTCACCCAACTCCGCTCGTTTGTTTACATTTTTCCGGTTTGTTTACATTTTTTCTCTCTCGCCACGCCCCCACTCCTCTGTTTATGTTTACATTTTTCCTTCCTCCCCACCCCCGCCTCGCCCCGCACCCACCGCCGCCGCGTCGCGGTCATCGACCTCCTCGTGTTTATGTTTACGTTTTTTTTCCACCGCGTGTCCCAGCTTTGCGTTGTTTACGTTCTCTCCTCTGTTTATGTTTACATTTTTCCTTCCTCCCCACCCCCGCCTCGCCCCGCACCCACCGCCGCCGCGTCGCGGTCATCGACCTCCTCGTGTTTATGTTTACGTTTTTTTTCCACCGCGTGTCCCAGCTTTGCGTTGTTTACGTTCTCTCCTCTGTTTATGTTTACATTTTTTCCTTCCTTCCCACCCCCGCCTCGCCCCGCACCCACCGCCGCCGCGTCGCGGTCATCGACCTCCTCGTGTTTATGTTTACGTTTTTCGTGTCCCAGCTTTGCGTTGTTTACGTTTGTGCCGAGAGAGAATGTTTATGTTTACGTTTTTTTCTCTCTCTCGTTGTTTTCCTTGGCCCGCCACCGCCGCCGATCGACGAGACGCTGACCCAGTAACAAACGTAAACATAAACATTCCGACAAACGTAAACAACGCAAAGCTGGGACACGCGGTAAAAAAACGTAAACGTAAACATTCGGAGTTCGGCGGCGACCGCCGGAGCGCGTCTGTTTGTAAACAAATGTTTAGGAGAAGGGATAATGGCGTGATATATTTTTTTTATTAATAACGTTGTTTGGTATTTGTCATTGTACAGTACAATCGGAAACTATGACGCCGCTTAAATCTGTAATATTTTTTTTAACATTATGGGCAAAATGCGATCAAATATTACTAGCAAATTCTTCGACCGATAATACAACACAGATTGAAATGGATAAAGTTAAGCGATATTTATATGACTATGGTTATCTTAAAACAGATGATGAATTTTCGTTGCAAGCGGTAAATGAATCAGATATTGCTAACGCGTTACTTATATTTCAAGAATACTATAAATTGCCTACTGATGGCGAATTAAATAATGAAACTATAAACTTAATGTCGAAAACTAGGTGCGGTAACAGTGATATTATCGATTATCGAGTATCTAGTTTCAAATGGAACAAGCCCGAAGTAACATGGCATTATTATTTAGCGAATCAAGAGGTGTTAGAATTGACTAAACAAGCTTTCACAGTATGGGAGGAAAAGTCTGGTATACGTTTCAAACATGATAGAGTGAATACAGATATTTTAATTTCTAATAAACGATTGAAACATATGATGCAAAAAGAATCATGGCAATGTACGAGAATGTTTGACGGCAAAGGCGGAACATTAGCGCACGCATATTTTCCTGATTATAATAATTCAAGACGAGAAATTCATATTGATGAAGATGAAAATTGGTCATATTCGACTGGCAAAGTAGTTCCTCTTGGTCAATCAAGTTTGTATGCAACTTTAATACACGAAATCGGTCATGCTATAGGTTTATCACATTCAGACGTATCAGATTCTGTAATGTATGCTTATTACAACGGTAAAATCGAGTTAGGTGATGATGATGTTTTAGCTATTCAAAATTTGTATGGTAAGACACAAAACACTTTTATGACTTCTTTCATACCGATGTCACCATCTTCTTCAATACCAGAGACGGAAGACGAGCGTCCTATAGATACAAATAAAATTGATCTTTGTAATTTTAAAAATATTAATTTATTTTTAATTGCCGATAAACGATTATATATATTACATGAAAAATGGCTGTGGATATTAAATCCGACAGAGATGATGTACACCAAACCGCTTATAATAAAGCATTGGTTAACGTTTCTTCCAAGAAATTTCACGAAAATTTTAGCTGTATATCAACGGCCATCTGGCGAGATAGTTATGTTTATAGATTCTTTGGTATTCATGTTTGATTTAATGAGTCTTAAATTAAGTCATGGTTATCCGAAGCATATCCAGTCTTTATTTAACATACAACCGAATAATTTGCATGCGGTATTTAACAGTTATACAGGTAAAACTTATATATTTCATGATGATAATTATTATAGAGAAGTCAATGAGTGTATGTTCACTACTAAATCATGGGGTTATATATCCGATACATTTCCTGGAATACCGCCTAAAATCGATTCATCATTTAGATTTTCTGATGGCAATTTATACTTTTTTAAGAATAACACTGTGTATGTCTTTAATGAATTTACGGGCGGATTAGTTAGAACAGAACAAAATAATCTATCGATATTCGGATTGAAATGTGCAAATGATGATGTACTATACAAATTGAAAGAATTAATATTACAATTGATAATTCAAAAGAAAGACCAATCGATTTCACACAATAATTGATAGTAATATCGATGAAGAAGAATAAAAGCTCAGTTTGTAAATAAAATTTATAAAAATAGAGTTGATATGTATTATTGTCGACGCTTGTTTACGTTACAGTCGATGGATAACCTATAACCTTCAAATTGATATGACTCGAATTTTTGTATTGAGAAATATTTCATTGTTGTAAAGAGTGTAATAAATTGTATTGTTAACAAAACACTGGTTTTATTTTAATTATTCCTACGAAATAATAATAACAAATCAAAGCAGATCACAATATTTATTATCATACCATTAAATACATATATAATGATCGGATTATATCAACAAATACATACAAAATGATTATTTGAATAGTTACAAATTTTGTGATAACAAAATAATTGAGATTATATTAACAAGTACATACAAAATGATTATTTGAATAGTTACAAATTTTGTGATAACAAAATAATTGAGATTATATTAACAAGTACATACAAACTAACTATTTGAACAGTTACAAATTTTATGACGACAAAATAATTGAGATTATATTAACAAGTACATACAAAATAACTATGTACATACAAAATGACTAACAAATTTTGTGATAACAAAATAATTGAGATTACATTAACAAGTACATACAAAATAACTATTTGAACTATGATAACAAAATAATTAAGATTATATTAACATATTTTTTTTTTTTTGTCAGCAGTTGGAAGTCAGTCCTCCCCAACCTATAACAAACAAAAATAATAATTTGTTAATTAAACGCACCAAGAATCCTTTGAAAAAAAAGTCATATTTTTTTTAAAATTAAACAAAAGATAAACTAAACTTTTAAGAACTAAAAATTGAACCCTATTAACTAAAGATAAAAAAAGTAATAGAGAAACGTATAGAATACATTATATATTTTAATAATTACATATTTAAAAAAAAATGATATAGGAAAGACTTATAAGACAAAATTGTTGGAATAGAGAAATGTAAAAACGACATATGAAGAACCTACTTATTTTACAGGTAACGAATAATTACTGTATATGTATGTTCTTGTGTAGAACATATTATAATAAGTTATTTTACAAGTAACTAAATTATATTGTGAAACTAATATAATCACCTATTTTTTTAAAATAGTAAAAATTATTTAAAAAAAAAATACTTTAAAGATGATAATGATCACATCCAAGCTGTGTTATCACAAACTGGCATTGCGGCATTACTTTCTTATGTAATGCTATAGGGCAATCCTCCGCCGTCCATTCCATAAATCTGACTCTACATGTCAGACATCGAACGGTGTCGCCATCGCCTTCATAAACAAATCCAGCGGCTGCCAGATTGTGAGGATTTTGATTCCTATTAGGATAAAATCTATGATAATGTTTTTTTCGTCCAGCTTTTTCAACTTTATAAAACGTCTTTAAGCGTTTCAAAAATTCTATGTGATTATACATTACAACAGTTGGTATGCTTCTGGATGCTGAGCCACAATTTTTAATCGGTTTATATACACAGAAAACGCATTATCGTCAGTACGTGTTATAAGTAGAAGGTCAAAAGATTAATTTATTATCGGTTTCATTGCAATTAACACAATCACGTTTCCAGTATGCGTTTCAATGAACATTTTTTTGTGTAGGAAATTATTTGAATATTGTCGATATCGTTTTTTTGTTCAGGTATTAAAAATATATATACATAAAATGTCATGGTAAATTAAAATATGTTAAAATAATTGAGATATAGTATTCCAAAGTTGAGTAACGCGTTGATCGCATTTTAAATGATTATTACAACAAGTATTTTGATACACATCAAACTTTGTACAATTTTTAACACACTCCACATTATTATCATATTCTTCTACTTTTTCACGAAGAAATTTAAATATTTTAGAATAACAGATATTAAAATTTTTAAGTCCCATAGCCTGAGTATCGTAAATATTAAAAACGATGTTTTTACGTTGATTGTGTTTATTTTGTAACATAAAAAGACGATTCATAGTTCGACTATAAAGTATCAACTTGAATGGCTTAATGAATAATGACCGTACGGGATTGTATTTATCCCGTTATCACATAATACTCTCTTATCATCATTATTGCTTAACGCTAATTTATTAATTGATACCGATTCTACTATATGTTTTTTCGATCTTATTAATTTCATAATTCTACGTTTTTCTGTTTCCGAAAGAGTATTATGAAGACAATTTTTGAAATCGTTAAACGAGATCTCGTTATTAATTACACATTTTTTAATTCCTTTCGCTTTATTTTGAATATTATTGTCACGCGTAGTATAGGTATATAATTTTGATCGTAAACCAATAAATTCCTTAATCGGAATACCGTTACATTCGTCTTTAAATTTGCCAATTACTTTTTTATTTATAGTAGAATAACATTTATGATCAGGAGGATAATCGCTAGTATCAAAAAACATTTTCAAATCTGGATCTAACATATCTTCGTAAAAATCATTTGTCAATATTTCATAAAACAAACTGTCAGTATCAGTATATAATAACGAAATTTTGTTTCCATATTTTTTTTTCATTATATCATAATGAAATTCATACATTAAGGTTTTGCTCAATTCTAATACCGCGAAACCTACATAAATTGGTTTATTAAAATAAATAGACGTTTTGTTTGATAATACAGCACAAAGTGATTTATCATATATAATTCTGTCTTTGAAAGTCGGCTTAGAAATAAGTTTTAATAATTTTTTATTTTCACTTACAAGATCTAATTTCATTCTTTTTCTTACATTTTCCATACACTTACCAAAGACAGAATTATTTAACAATTTAAAAAAATCTTTTTCAAACTCGTTTGTTGCAATTCGTCGTTTTTCCGTATTTAAATCGATATACGGTTTTAGCCATGGTTTTTGATAAAATTTTAACGTTCTGTGAATTTTAGTTACTTTCAACCCGTGATTGACAGCTTGTTTTAAATTGATATAATGGCAAATATAATGTTCTTTTGGTTCTAATGTAGTTAGTAATTTTGTTTGTTTTGTGTGATTTATACTTTTATTAATTGGAAGAAATGGTAGATCCATATGACTATCGTGTAAACTTTCAGGGTATTCTATATCGACTTCTAATATATACCCTGTTTTAGAATTATTAGGGGTATTTAATATATCTGTAATAGTAATTTTATCAGTCCATACAAAGTTAGAATACGGAATATATTCACTCATCGCCCACCCGTATAGATTATTCGCGTCTAAATATGCTAAAAATGTTTTAGGATAATTTGGATTATATGTTTCTTTTATATATTTGTTATTGGCTTTTGAATGTTTTTTAATACATGACGATATCCTCCTTTTATAGCGGCCTCAAAGAACATATACATTTCGTATTCGTTAAGCAACTCAAGTTCAATACCAGTACAAAATAGCATCGCATCAAAAGCAAACCCTGGAACGGTTAAATAGTGCGCGCAATCTAAATTATGTGAAGATAAACAAAGCAAACGAAAACTTTCAAAAACGTCGCATAAAAGCAATACGTCAATTTTCAAATATAAATCACTGTAGTCGCCCAACGATTTAATTTTAAAATGATTCCAAACTTGAACCGCGTGATTATAATCTTCATCGCTTATATGTTTCGCATTTAATTTACTATAAAATTCGACTTTAGGAGGTAGTTCTTGTACTTCCAATTTTTCCCACGAATCGGTATATTCATAAGGATATACACCTTTTCGAGTGACTAAATCCATATCATTATTTGAAAAAAATTTGCTAGTATGAAAAAATTGATTTTTTGGTAGATTATTACTTAGTTCCGCTAAGGATCTATTTAGAAAACGAAAAGTATCAACAAATTTAATAGTTATTCCGTTACACGTTTTTTTTGAAAATGATATATATTTTTCAGTCGAATTTGGAATAACAATTATTTGCCTAATATCATACCCTAATTGGCGGACGATAAAATGAGAATCATAATTTGAACTAGCGTGAATAAAAACGGGAACAAATTTTTGATTTTGTCTCCTCAGATTACAATTATTACATAATGCGGAACGGTAACGGCCGGTAATATGACAATGATCTCTAACGGGTCTGTAAAATAACGTGAATTCGCGTTTACACATTTCGCAATGTGTAGTAGATTTATATTTGATTTTATCTTGTTTTGTCATTTTTAACGGTATAATATTATTAAGAAGCAAACCTAATAAATTTATGTTTTCAACGAGATATGATACGAATTTTTCCGCAGCATTTTTACCTCTATATAAGAACGGTTCTGATGGCAAATGTTTTTTAATATTAGCGGGAATTGAATTTTCTACAACGAAATAAACGCAAAAACTCATAGGTTCGTGTAGTTCATTCGCGACTGTAAAAGAATATTTCCGATCAGGGTAACAAGTACTTATCGGTTTTAATATACATTCAAAATCCGCGTAAACTACTATTGGAAGTTTATATTGGTATTGGAAATTTTGAAATTTTAAATTATCAGTCGGCATTATCACTCGTGTAGGTGTATTTTTTTGACAGTTTCGTTTATGTATTTTTAACTTTTTAGATTTAACAGTGAAGTAGGTTAGACATCGTTTACAAAATTCGATATCATTAAAACTTTTAGTTACTTGCGATCTAATTAATTTGGTGAAATTTTTAATATAACAATAATGGGTCGTATTATTTTTATTTAATAATAAAAGATCGAAATGGTTTGATTTTTCATTATCGCATACTTTTAACGGGTAAATTGTGATATCGTTTTCAACACCATACACGTTAATCGAAACGTTATTATTTTTTTCAAAAATTTTTATTTGTGTTAACGGAGTAGGAAAATCGATATTATTAAAAGTAAATTTATTTTCTAAATCCTTATAACGAAAATTTATGCTTTCCGGGTGTGAACCGTTTACGAATTTACAAAGAATCGCCCATTTAAAACAATAATTATCTGTATTTTTAGGATTAATTATGCTTTTTTTAGCAGTTAGTTTTGGTGAAAGCGGAATATACGAACTACCTCTTAAAGGCTTAAAACGATTAATTCGAATCAATATCCCGTCAATTGAATGTAACGACCATCCAGAGCCTTTTTGTACATATATGTCTTCTTCATTACAAATACTGTTTATCATACTGTCTATTTCAGATGGTATAGACGAACTATGAAGTAAAATAATATTTTTGGTTTTAAATGTTCTGTCCTGATATTCATTAATATTATTTTTAACGTATGTACATTCAAATAAAATATTGAATTTTATAGCGTTATATATTACAATCATATTACTTAAAATGTTTAATATTTCTAATTTTAAATAAATTAATAATAGACATATGTCTTTAATTACGTTATTATTATTTTTATAAAAATACGTTCTTAAATTACCCTTAAACGCATTTTCTATTTCTATAAATTTATTTTCTAAAATTATATGTTTTAATCTATTATTTTTTAAATGTAAATTATTATTAGATGATGACGATGATGATGGTGATGATGTGGAAGAATAACTTGGATGTTGTATATAAGACGACTCAGGTTGAGGATCTTGTCTGGATGAAGATCCGGGTTCAGGTGTGCGAGTATTTGCGTCATTATCGGTTCTCACAGACAATCTCTTTTTGAATGGGAGTTGTTTGTCCATTATAATCTAAAAAAAGTAAAATCATTCATTTTTTAAAAAGTAAGTATTTACTATTGAATTAGTCTAACAGTAAAAGAAATAATTCCAATACCTATAGGTTGCTGTTGTTCAATAAAGCTGAGTAATAGTTTTGAAGGTACACAAAATTCGTTGATTTTGTTATGAAGCGATTGTATCTCTCTATCTGTCCTGTAACGAATTTGATGAATTTGTCTTCATACTGATGTAGAGGAATAAAATCATAGTATTTAAATGTTTTGCGGCTACAACAGTAAAATACAAATTGAGAAAAAAAATATTTACGTCATTTCAGTTAATTGGCGCTGTACATAAATGGCAAAACCAATTTGCGATAATTCCGGGTTGTTTAATCGACAGTACTCTTAATTATATTATTTTTTGTTTTGTTTTTTATATTACAATCTGTAAATAACAAGTTTCACGTGTATATCACACGATTATTAATTACAGTTATTAAAATAATTGGTTCGATAACGGAAACAGTAACGAAATTCGGGTCCAGAGTTTTAATTATTATTCTCTCTACTGTATTCTTACATATTATTTTTGTTTTGTTTTGACATTACAACCTATAAATAACAAGTTTCACGTGTATGTCACATGATTATTAATTGCAGTTGTTTGTACAATTACGTAAATGGAATTAACTTGATAACGAAAACAGTAAACAAAATCTGGATACAAAGTTCTAATTATTATTCTTTTTACAGTATTTTTATTTCTTTATATTATTTTGTTGTTGTTTTGACATTACAATCTGTAAATAGCAAGTTTCACGCGTATATCACATGATTATTAATCACAGTTTTTTTGTATAATTACGTAAATGGAAGTGGCTTGATAACGGAAAACAGTAAACAAGTCTCTGTACAGAGGTCATAATTGGTATTCTCAAAAAATGTATATAAAGTGAACTGGATTTTACTGATCTATGTACAATTCTTCGTTCGACTCGACGTGTTGTACTGTTGCTATCTCAGGTAAGAGATAATTTTTTGTATACACTAACATTGTTGATGGTGATAGATTTTAAATAGATAATGTTAAGTTGTGAAATTAATACTTTTTTTATTTTTATACAGATATCATCTGCTTATTACTACTACTACTACTACTACTACTACTACTACTACTATTATTTTTGGTAAGCGGATATTTTTATTTAATATAAAAACATTAGCGCTGTTGATAGTAATAGATTTTAAGTTGTAAAATTAATACAGATATTATCAGCTTGTTTCGTCTCCCTTCGTACGTTTTTATCAATCGACTACCGTCACTTTTGGTAAATGATTATTTATATTATAAACACTAACGCTACTGGTGGTTATGATAAGTTATAAAACTAATACTTTATTTTGTTTTATACAGGTATTATCAGCTTGTTCTTATATCAGCTTTCGTCTCCCTTCGTACGTTTTTATCAATCGACTGACTACCGTCACTTTTGGTAAATGATTATTTTTATTAAAAAATACTAACGCTACTGGTGATTATGTTAAGTTATAAAACTAATACTTTATTTTGTTTTATACAGATATTATCAGCTTGTTCTTCTTCTCTTTTTTGTGCAACAACTTCATACATCAATTCAGTAAGTAATTGTTTAAAATTGTTTTTTAATATATGTTAATATTATCCGATAATGTAATTGTTTTTGTATATAGATATTATCATCGCTGAAGGCAGTATAATTTGTTTTTTGTGTTGCAGGCATAATGGCAGTTCCAACTCTGTTTTTTGTCAAGTTATCTGATAATGCTTATCCTCCAGTCAAAATGAGCGCATATGCTGCGGGTTTCGATCTCAGAAGCGCGTATGATTGCATGATCGCTCCTCATGACAATGCGTTAGTTAAAACTGATTTGGCTGTTAAAATTCCAGAGAAATGTTACGGACGAATTGCACCACGTTCTGGGTTAGCGTTAAAACACCATATCGCCGTCGGCGCAGGCGTTATTGATAGAGATTATCGCGGCAATGTTGGTGTAATTTTATTTAACCATTCTTCTGAAATTTTTTACATTCGAAAAGGAGATCGTATAGCGCAGTTAATATGCGAACAAATAGCTGAGCCAAAATTACAAGAATTAGCGAGTTTAGATTCAACAGCTCGCGGCTCTTGTGGTTTTGGTTCGACAGGAGGAACAAGCGTTGCAGATAACTATGATGATGATGAAAACTTATTGCTAGAAATAGAAAAATTTTTAACAGATTTCTAAATTTTCTTTTTTTTCTAACAATATTATTTATTTTTTTTAAAATGTTGTTAGAAATTAATTATGTTATTTTTTTTCTGTTTCTAGTAATGGAACGCGAAACATCCAATACTTCTCCTTCAGCATCCGCCGGCCCATCGACGTATTTTTCAATTAAAGACCTGATTCAATGTCTTTACATAACGGGGCTGGTAAAAATAGTGCTGTGGGAGGAGGCATTAGAAAATTTGAAAGCGATTGTACTGGACCAACCTTCAATTATTATTAATTTATATTTAATTATTCAGAATGCGGTCATGCATATATTTGATGAAGAACCGTCAGAAATCGATATTTTCCGTAGGAAACAAAAAGAAATGACCTTAGCGGAAATTATCGATTATTTTAATTCTCAGATTGATGACGAACTTTACAATAGCAAAAATTTAGATTATGATAGTATTAAATTGTTTCGTGAATTAATTAGTATAAAGAAATCGGCCGAGACGATTGAACTCAATAAAAACAGCGATAGTAGTACCGATACTCAATCAGATAGCGAAGACGATTTTGATAACATTTTTAATTCTTTTTCCAAATCTAAAAAATCTAAAAAATCTGAAAAATCAAAAAAAATCAAAAACACTAAATTTGAACAAAAGTTTGAGATATTAAAAGACGGCATGAAGAAATGGGTTAAAACACCAGGTGAGGAAGGTCCATATTTGATCGAGGTAAAATTAACGCAGACGGCTGACATCAAACGTATACATTCCGACAACTGGTGGCAAAAAGTATCCCGTAAAGTGACTGTTTTAGCATCGTCACAACAAGACCCGCTGTTCGTGGCAACAGCCGATTTATTTAAATCGGCTTTAATCAAAATTAAAAATGTTAAAGATGTAGCACACGGCTCGTACAAGACGCGGTATAAGCCGTATTAAAATAATTTAAGGTTGGTTTGTTAGTTGATTGATTGATGTATGTAAATATGTATATATTATAAATAAGTATTTAATTTTAATTGTATGTATATATATATAAATAATTTAATTTTAATATATATATAATAAAAATAATATGTTTTACACAAGAACGTGTATAATAATTCTTGTTTTTTTTGGTCACCTGTAAAATAAGTGTGTTCTTTTTATATCATTTTTAATATATGTATTATTACAAGGTATAACGTGTTTTACATTTCTCTATTCAAAAAATTAATTTGTTTTTGTTATAAGACTTTCCTATGTTATTTTTAAACCGTATTTGATTTTACATAGAACACATTTACAGCTGTTTTTGACCTACTTTTATTTGTGTCTTTGATGGAAATGAACACGTCATCAAAACAGGAGGAGGAGAGTCGTCTTCTCCAGAAATGGTTTTTTTCGCCAAAAAGATTAACACCTGGAGAAATTGTGAAATTGAAAGCGATAGTCGACAGACCAGGCTCGACTATACAGCCGTTTATAAAAGAATTAATAAAAAAATTATAGAATTTTTGTAATTTTATATATATATATATGTATAAATAAATAACATATAAAAAATTTAGTGTTGGTGTTTAATACTTTCACAAAATCCTTTCCTTTGTGCAGGTAATGGACCGTGACCAAGAATTCAACCCAAGCGTGCGTGTCGACGATAAATATCTAAGTCACACATGGGAGTGTATAGCTATGTTAGAACATTACCTTGATATTAAATTTTGTCGACCAAGTCATAATAAAAATACAGATTTTAAAATTTCTGAAGGTGACCGTCGTTGCGCTATGTATAGAAACAAATCAAAAAATATAGTAGATCGTTTGTATACATCGCGTTTGTATACGGGTAATATACGATCTATAATACGGTGTGTATGTGATTCTATAAATTTATATAGAGATTATATTTTGAATCATATATTAACACACGGTCACGAATCTAAAATTAATAATTGTGCTTGTGTCGACGCCTGTCTGTCCAGTTCCAAAATTAGCTGTACAGACGGTAAAAAAATTATTAAATGGATAGAAAAACAACTGTTATTAACAGATCGAATGTACTGCAAACGTCATGAATGTTATGTACATTTGCAATCAGACGATAGTATAATAGCGAACACCATATATAATACAAGTTGTAAGAGTATAATAAATGATGTGTGCTATCATACAGCTATACTATTAATATATAGAGATCGCAATAATCGAACATTATACGGTTCGGAATTGCATAGAGCCTTAACAGCTTGGGTTCGTTATAACGAAGGGTTGAACGACTGGAGTAAACGCACAGTGTTGGTGCGTGACAATGATGGGCTTGGTATTTATCATGGATTCCCGGATTAATAATAATGTGATGTTCTAGCATAGTAATAGTGAAGAAAAAAAAAAATGTTTATACAGACTGTTTTAAGACACTTAATGATGGACACTTCAACCGACTTGTAGTCGATCATAGATTAATAATAGTGAAGGAAAAAGATGTGAAATAAATACATTAAAAAAAATACATTTTAAATTTTATTATTCAATATCCAATTTGCTATATGAAATACATTATTTAGCGCACAATGATCAAGATTATGTTTATATGGGGAATCGACACGTGCCACAGTCTGCTGTTGTAAGACACTTAATGATGGACACTTAAGAGCTTCGAGATCTATTACTTCAACCGACTTGTAGTCGAGCATGTCCTCGATGAGTCTCTGCTTTTCCGCTCCTTTAGTGTACACATATTCACCTTCAGTAACGATGCTGTTTAAAATATTGTGAAGTTCGTCATAGCTGTGAATTCCACAATTCCAGCTGAAACCATGAAAAAATCTTTTCAACCACTCTACTTGTTTTTTTCTATTTTTTGATAAATAACGATAATCGAATGGTGGTAAAAACAAAAAAATGTTCTCTCACACCGGTACAGTTATGATTTTCTATTCTTTGTACACACAATTCTTTAACAATATAATTTTTAGCGTCGTCGAAAAAACATTGAACATCAACAATAAAACCGATCATTATTATAAAGCGCTAACACTACAAGTGATTATAAAATGTGTATGACAAGCGAATAAATATAATGTTAACAATCGATTCATTCTATCGATTTTCTTATAACACCAGATAAAGGTAAATATACGAGCAAATTATCAGATATCAGTAAGCAGTATGCGGTCGTTTTCGGCGGAAAATTCTGCGCTGATTCTATTTCTAAACGAACATCGACAGAACCGGTTTTTAAAAGGTCGCTCTGATGAGAGCAGTCAATAACAATTATCGGCGCGTATAATAAATAATCGGTCCTGTCCAGAACAGGTTCGTTCTCGCTACCATCATAATACGATGATTGAAACCCTTTATACATCTCGTATAACGTTTCTTTACTTCCGTTTAAATTATCATACGGATAGTATTGCGAATTCAAATATAATTTAATATTATGCAAGTTGCATAAATCAAAATGAGAGGCATTTTTTGCTATGTTATTTTTTCTATCTGTTTGAAAACCTACAATTATATAACGCGGTTTATCAGTCTGTGCTACAGTTTTTATCGTCCACGTCAACTGTTTAGTTTCTGGTAAAGTCGGGTATTCTTGCAACTCCCATCTACGAAACGCTAATTTTATTGGCGTATCTCTATCAACAATACTCAATAATCTGTGTCTATACTCATCGCTAACATAAATATAAGGAATTCGCCAATTGATTTTTGTTAATTGTAATTTATATTTATCGATAGCGTTTAAAACTACAGCGTTATTATCAGACGATGATCGTATTAAAATCAGTTCTTGTTTCACATTTAAAATTATGCGTTTGTATTGTTCAGCAAAACCGAGTAATAATTTTAAAGGAATACAAAACACGAAATTCGTTGAATCTGTTGTGAAGCAACTTTTTACATCTCCCGTCCATCCTGCATTAGTTATTTTCTTCATATCACCGGGTTTGAATGTTAAAATATTCTTCATTACTGATGTGATACCAACATTTTTAACACGATCTACTTCCGTAGCACATATTTCGTACCGTATTTCATCGAATAAAAACGCTAATCCGTTACTAATTAATTGAATATTTTCGTTTTTCTGATTGTTTTCACCCATTAATTTACCTTCGATATGTAGATAACTCTCACAAGGAAGTGTATAATGATCTTGTTGATGAACAGGAATACGTATCTCATCATTATTATTTAATGTAGTAGATGCGTAAGGAGTGTGTGTATGATACGCACGTCCGATGATACTATCGTCATCATAGACAGCGCTATTTAACACGTCCAATATACTCATTGTTAATATACTTTATACCCTAACGACTTTAAAAATTTTCTATTAAGAGATGTTAACTGATTAGCATCCCGTATTTTACTGACACTATTTACGGGCTTAACTATTGTTTTATTTTGCCCATAAGGAAAAATTAGCCTCATCTCGTCTTTTTCTTATATGTAATCGCAAAGAAATCGTTTCTTCTCTAAAATTTATTAACTTTCCGTCTTGATCTTCTAATCGTATTGTAATATTATCTAATCTATTTGTATTCACTGGCAAATAGATAACGTTTGTCGGTGATTCTACTAATTTATACCCCGGTCCGACTGTCGGATAAAATTCGTGTAATATATGAGATTCTCGACCGTTCTTCAATGATCCAGCCACAGCACTACAGACAAGTCTTACAACATCTGTCTTTACAATGTTGATTGTCGACTGTGATGAATGCCATATAAGCGGTTCGAGTTTGGCAGTATTAGCGAATCCGAGAAGAGAAGCCAAAGAATTCGGTTTAGTGAAATCTATCGTTTCACTCGAATAGATTTCGCTTTTCAAAGTATTATTATTAGCACGTATTAATAATTTAATAATTTTCCTTTTATTACTTTTTGGTAATTTTTGATTTATATAAGTGTTTATATCCTCGATTTCATAAGAGCCTGTAGGTAATGCAATCACTCCATCGTCACCGAAATAAAACATATTATTTACATTTTCTTCAACATTCGGTATGGAATTGTATGTCATGAAATTAATCAACCCGAGTTCCCAATTTCCTTCGAGTTCGATGGGAGGAAATATATCACAACTAAGCGACGATCCTACTCCGTTTAAGCTAAACATTATTACTAAGAAACTATAAACACAAACGTCCACAATTAACTGTATTTGATCGTTGATAACGTTTATAATTATAGTTTATATTGACGGGTTGTTGCTCCGATGTTTGAAAATAACGAACTAATTCAATTGGCGGTCTTAAATTACCAAAACTATCGAAATAGTTTATTGTCTTATTTTGTTTACGGTAACATACCCAATGCGTACCTGACCCGCGTATACTATCTAAATTAACAATACCGGTTTCATTTTTCTGAATTTTTAACGGTAAAGTATCTTTCATAAAAACACCTCTAAAATTAAATACATTCAAGAGTTTAGCGTAGGAAAACAATTCATTATTGGTGAGAGCGTGTGAGGGAATCTTTATTTCTTTCGATGTTTTTTTTTTTTATTTTTCATCCGTATCGTAAAGCACATTACGTAAATTTATTAACTTTTTTAAAGGTTGAACTATCGGTTCTAATTGTTTCTCTAATTCCTGTTGTTCGCTGATAGCGCTTTGAGTCAAATTAGCGTGTTTCCGTCTAATATCTTTTCTAATTTGTTTGATCTCTTTCGCAAGTTGTTCACGTTTCGCTCGCGACGTCATCTTGTACAATAATTTATCAATCCTTATGTATCTATATAAATATCGAATCCAATACGATAACGACCGCGACGCATATCACTCTCTTTGTCTATTACTAAAAAATGATGTTTACCACGTATCCATGCTTTATTACAAATTTCTTTAAAACAATCAAAACTCATATCCGTGTTAACATGATCGGCAAAAACATGTTTTAAATTTAGTTCATCTTGCCGAAATAAAACTATTAAATTTGCGTTATCTCGTATCAGTTGTTTTGGAATTTTACTATACGACTGACACAAATAAAAAACATCAATATTATTATGTCTCCCCATTGTAAAATAATTTCGTATATTATACTGCCGTTCACAAGCTATATCGTCGAAAATTATTACAGAATTAGGTTTAGCTTTATTCGGATGTATAACCTCGTCATTATCTGTAAATGTATGATAACCTATAAACTGTATTTTTGAAAACACTCTATTTAAAAACTTGTATTTAGGCTGATACAACGATTTTGAAAACACGTATATATTTTCAAAGCATAATCCGTTCGGATCGAATAACAAATTAAGCATTAAATTAGTCTTCCCCATGTCTGATGAGCCTGTAATTAAACATCTAATATTATCTGGTAATAATTTACTATGTTTTTTTCTCTTTTTCTTCAGATCCCTACAATTATAAACAATCGTATCAATATCGCGAATATTTATTTTATGTTTCTGCCGTTTAAGCTTCATCACTGACGTCTATTTTTTTACACACGTTATTATATAATATTATTTCTATTAATCCAACTGTCGTGTGATTTATCATAACCCAACCAACGTACAAGTACTTTCTCGCCTTTACGTTTTAAAATTTTTTCAATTAAATATACGTCACCAAATTTTGTTTTACTTATTTCTTGTTCATAAAAACCACCTTCTAATATATTACCTTTATCGTCCTTCAGAATATACGTTCTCGGCGCTGTAGATTTAACGTTATAAATAGTAAATAACTCGTTTGTCCAGTTGGGAAGGTAACCTTTAGCAAACACCTTTTTATATTTGCTAATTCTTACTCTATCGCCGATTTTAAATTTTGGAGGTTTCTTATTGAACGTTAATTGTTTTATTTTATTTATTCGTAACAATACTTCTTTTTCGTTATTCTTGTTTACATCTACAGGTTTCATTTTAATCGTTCTGTGCACAGTATTATTGTAGTCTCTCAATAAATCAGGAAGGACATTCAACCACGTATACTTACCGTTAGTTGTAAACCATTTCCACATTTTATTTTTCAAAGTACGGTTGAACCGTTCGATAATAGAAGCTTTTTTATCTGAATGTGTAGAATAATGATTTATATTGTATTGCTTCAACAAATTACGCACACGTTCGTTGTACCATTCTTTACCTTTATCTGTTTGTAAATGATTCATTTTATTATTTTGTAATAAAATTTTAAGTACTTGCGCAACATTTTCAGACGATTTTGTTTTTATTGGAACAGCGAATGCGTATTTACTGAAGCAATTTATCATCGTTAATATATACTTATAACCTCTATTCAACTTTGCATATGGAATCATTTCTACAAGATCGGCTTGATATAAATCATCAAGACCTTTGAGCTCAACACTACGAGTTAAAAAAGTTTTTCTAACTTGTTTATGTAATTCGTTACTGATATTCTCTCTTACACTCATTATATATATGTTGATGGTTCTAACTACGATAAGAAAATGAATAAAAAACAACAAACACAAATACATCAATACTATTTTTTATTATTTTTTAATAATAATAATTAATTACATACAATCTTCACCTTTGTGAATTTTCACCAAAAAACAGTGTGGTGATACTTTTTCATGAACAGTCCAAGGATCGTCAGAACATTTCCAACCGTTTAAAATGACTCTACACTCTATACATGATAATTTACTACCAACGCCGGTATAATAAAATCCGGCGTTAACCAGTTTTTTAAAATTGGGCTCGAGTGTAGGCCAACTTTTAAATGATAATAACATCATTTTTTTAGTCTCTGCAATACATCTTTTCGCATTCCTATAATTATTGAAATTATACATTATACATTGCTCCATCTCGCAATTCGGATTCGATAATTTATGCATAAACTGAATATGTTCGATAGGTAAAGTTCCTCTTGTCTGAAACCCGCACAAAGAACACTGAACACTATCTAAATATCGTTTAAAAACAAAACCGGATTCTAACAATTCGTTTATCGAATGATTGATTAATCTTTCACACAGCAGCGCTTGTTTTGACATTGTTTTTTAACCGACGTCTTCACAGCGACTGGTGACGCACGAACTGATTTTACTTTATACAATTTTTCTTCTTCTTCATGATCGATACTCAGTAGTGTTTGACGACTACAATTTTTTAATTTTTTCAATACAGCACCGTATGTATAAGTAATCGGTAAACTGATTTTAATAATCTGCTTATTCCTTTCAATTTTAACAACATTTGCTCGTGTAAATTCGTTCACTATCAAACAACAAATTTCGTTAAAATTTAATTCTCCATCGAGCGGCGGGCCGAAATAATATATTTGCCAATTAAATGCGGAAATACTGTTTTCAAATTTATCAGTCATTTTGTTTTTAAAAATCGAAGATATCTATCTACAAAAAATAATTTAATTTCTGAATCATCATGACTTTCAATCAACTGTAAACAACACAGTAATTTATTTTTATTTCTTTCAAAAATAGCGCACGGGCACGGACCGTCTATAACGTCAGTAAACTTATCACTACAACAACACCCGTCTTCAGATAACTTCTTTACTTCACAATAAAAAATAATTTCTTTTAAGCAATCATATATTCCCTTCAGTTGGCACGTTCGAAAATGATCTATCACCAAATCGTCTAAACTCGTTACTTTAATAATATTTGATAACCTTAATACAACGTCTTCTGAAAATTCGCGTTTTAATAAGTCGATTATACTTCTACCGTCCATTCTTTCGTTAACATGTTCTCACAGAGACTGCAAACTGAACACTGACAATAAAATTGAACGTATACTAAATATTCGGTTAGGTGGGGATAGAAAATAATTCTTTATATATTCTAACTAATAAACAATATGGCGAGGCTTTCGCATGCTCAATCCAAGGATCGTCAGTCTCCTCCCACTCACAAAGAACCGCTTTGCATTCCACACACATTACGTCATCTTCAATTCCGGTATAATAAAATCCCGCTGATCTGAGTCTATCGGCTGACGGTGAACGTTTTGGCCATGTATAAAATGTCAACTTCATCATTTCTTCTGTTTCTTCAACACATTTTATCGCATTCTGATAATTAGCAATACACTCTTTTGATTTAGCGAGTAACATTTGTCTCAGAAAAATCATTATTTATAAAATAAATCTGACGAAAAATCTGCGCTCGTAAAAACACAATGTTGCCGCTAAGACCGCAAGCCATTTACTGACAGAGAATAAACATTTGTTTAATCGGGATAAACATTTGTTTAATCGGGAACTGGAAATTATCCTTTATATATTTTAATTAATAAGAAAATATGATTTGGTAATGCGAGGGATCGAACCTACGAACTAATAATACTGATAAAACCGTTATAGGATACAATTAACGCACACGACCAAATCATATTTGATAAATAATAATTTTAAAACGATACTAAACGAATAATTCAAAATAAAAAAAGCGCATACATTTCCAGATAAAACTTGTTTATTACTACTACTATTTTTCCGCACACTGTCTCTTGTGCAATTTAATTAATACACAGTCTGGCGAAGCTTTCGCGTGTTCGAGCCAAGGATCGTCAGTCTCCTTCCAATCACAAAGTACTATTCCGCATTCAACACATATTACGTCGTCTTCCGTTCCGGTGTAATAAAATCCCGCTGATACCAGTCTCTCGACTGACGGGTAACGTTTTCGCCATCGAGGAAACGCAAATGATGCTTCCATCTGTTTCCGCGCTTCTCGAACACATTTCACCGCGATTGGATAATTTGTAATACACTCTCTCGATTTAGCGTAATCTTCAAATTTATAATACCTATCGCGAATCATTCTGCATTTCGGATATAAAAGTTTATGCATGAACTGGATATGCGCGATTGTCAGATATACTTTTGTTTTAAAACCGCACTTGCCGCATTTAATATTATCTGAATTAGTTATAAAAACAAAACCTTCGTTTTCAAAAAAATCTAGCACAATCTGGACGGGTGTAACACGCGTTACAGACATCTTAAACGAAAATCTCGTATTAACTGAAAAAATTGATACGTAAACAATACCAAACAACGTCATTAATACTTATAAAAAAATATATCATATCATTATCCCTTCTCCTAAACATTTGTTTACAAACAGACGCGCTCCGGCGGTCGCCGCCGAACTCCGAATGTTTACGTTTACGTTTTTCGTGTCCCAGCTTTGCGTTGTTTACGTTTGTCGGAATGTTTATGTTTACGTTTGTTACTGGGTCAGCGTGTCGTCGATCGGCGGCGGCGGCCAAGGAAAACAACGAGAGAGAGAAAAAAACGTAAACATAAACATTCCGACAAACGTAAACAACGCAAAGCTGGGACACGAAAAACGTAAACATAAACACGAGGAGGTCGATGACCGCGACGCGGCGGCGGTGGGTGCGGGGCGAGGCGGGGGTGGGAAGGAAGGAAAAAAATGTAAACATAAACAGAGGAGAGAACGTAAACAACGCAAAGCTGGGACACGCGGTGAGAAAAAAACGTAAACATAAACACGAGGAGGTCGATGACCGCGACGCGGCGGCGGTGGGTGCGGGGCAAGGCGGGGGTGGGGGAAGGAAAAATGTAAACATAAACAGAGGAGTGGGGGGCGTGGCGAGAGAGAAAAAATGTAAACAAACCGGAAAAATGTAAACAAACGAGCGGAGTTGGGTGACCGCGCGGCGGTTATGTAGGTGAAGACGGGGGTGGAGGGAGTGAAAAAAATGTAAACATAAACAAACGAGGGGGGCGTGGCTGTCCCAGAACCAACCTTTTATTACTACTAGGATTATGTCGAGAATTGATGTGATGCCATGTGTAGGCTTGCGTAAGACGCTGAATCTCGGCAACACGATTAGCGACGTAGGTTTTCCACCTCGAAGACTGGGCATGAATCCAGTAAAGGGACACCATAGAGTCAGAATACAGATGAACACTATTAATAAAGGAATGAAGAGCAGGGACGACCTTGAATACGAGTTGCGATAACAACAAGCAAGCGCAGAGTTCAATGCGAGGTAATGATACCCGTTGTAGGGGGGCCACTCGAGATTTAGAACACAGGAGGTGACAAGAGGCCGATGAATCTTGATAAATGACTCTAATGTAAACACAACACCCATATCCCCTTTCAGAAGCATCCGAAAACCCATGTAATTCAACTATCCTTGCTTTAGACTTGCAGCGAATAGAACGTGGGACAATAATTTTACTGATCAGACATAATTTATCGCATAATGAATGCCAATGCAAGCGTAATTGCCCGGAGATTGGCTCATCCCAACCAAGATTACACAGCCAGAGTTGCTGCATAAACTGTTTGTACAGGAAAACAATGGGACCGACAAGTCCGAGTGGATCGTATATGCCTGCGATAATCGATAGGATTTTCCTCTTGGAGATGCTTGATTCAACGGGGAATGATTTGATGTCAAACAAAAATGAATCGGTAGTGTTATTCCAGAGAATGCCCAAGGTACGCACATTACCCTGTTTGTTTAAAGGGAGTGATAAATTGTCATGATCTGCGACCACATTGGGTTCATTTGATGCCCATTTATGCAGCGTGAGACCGTATTGACTCAACAACGTACCTAAGTCAGATTTCAACTTGGTCAGATCAGAAATGGTGTCTGCACCGGTTAGCAAATCGTCGACATAGAAATCATTGGTTATAGCTGACGCTGCGTCAGGAAAAGAAGTTTCATTATCCTTACCAATCTGATTAAGACAGCGAGTAGCCAAAAACGAAGCACTAGCAGCATGGCCCCCACATCCTGAAGCGGGCCCCCAGGCCAGGATCTTTGGCGGGCCCCCCTACCTACCGCTAAGTTTAAGGGCAGCGTAATGTTCTACAGGATTTAGGATAAAATAAGTCAGTTTAAATGATGACACAAAAGTAATATTTATATTTATTTAAAAAACTCTATGGATTTACATAATAAAAACTTACAATAATATAAAAAATTATCTCAAAGTATATTTTCTAGCTTTTGCCGACGCAAATTTTTCAATAACTTCAGTAAAATCAACTTGCTTAGCTAAATCATTTTCGATGCACAATATTGCTAGATGATTAAGTCGCTCTTGACTAGTTGTGCTTCTTTGCCATGTTTTCAATGAATTTGCCAGTCTGCTGAACGATCTTTCAGCTGAAGAAACAGTAACTGGTACTGTACAAAACAGTTTAATGGCGAGACAGACATTGGCAAATATACCTTGCAGTTTTTTGTCGTAAATTGCATTCAGAAGTTTAATTGGGGTTCTTTCAGTACCGAAAACTGTCTTGTGAATACTTTTAAGGTGAAGGATTTCGTGCAGAAAGTCTTCTGACAAATTTTCCTCATATGTATTTACAAGTTTTGCTGCTTTTGCGGTAAGTTGACCATCGTCTAAGTTCTGGAAGCTCAAAATGGGTGAGAATAATTCACATATGGTATCTGCTGCTTCAAATCGTGTCATTAAATCATTGATAATAAAATCCAATACTGGGTAAACTACGGAAATTCTGAAATCTTGTTCAGGTTCTATAGAAATTTTTCGGTTTTCGGGAAATTAAGGTTGCACTCCTACTGCTTCAGCAACTACTTTTGCTTCTTGAACAACACTTTCCCACGAGTCACGTAAGTGCTGCATCTCTTGCACTAAGTCTCTTATAAGTGCGGTCTCGACATCAAGAGATATTCCTTTACTTTGTATGACAACGTTCTTGTTGTCAATACTTGCTAATATTTTGTGCCAAAACACTGTCATTAGCAGACCTTTATAAGATCTGAAATATTTTTTTAGGCCTTTAGTTGTGTTCAGTGCTGAAGGAATTAATCCTGTAGCCATCTCTCCAAGAATGACATCTAACACAGCAAGTATGCCGGGATAATGTTTAACAATTGGGCGCACAGCTTGAATTCTTTCACTCCACCTTGTTTCTGAAAGACTTTGAAGAGATAATGTTACGTGTTTTTTCAATACTTCCCAGCGTGCAGGACTGTGAGCGAACAAAGAGTAGAAGTTTTCTATATTCCCGAAAAACGTTATAACATCTGGGTTGAGCTTTGCAGCGTTGACTCCTACGCGATTCAATGAATGTGCTCCGCAGGGAGAGAACAAGACACATTTGTTCTTTTCTAAGATGGGGGACTTAACGCCGTTTATTTCCTCACGCATATTTGCGCCATTATCGTAGCCTTGCGAACGCAATCATGGAGAGGTATATTGTTTTTTTCCAGAGTTGCAAGTATTTCTTCAGTTATTTTTTCTCCAGTTTTTCCAGTAAAATTCATGAACTCAATGAAACGTTCATTCACTTCGAATTCGTTTCAGTCTTGGTTTTGGGATATGTGTCTGAGAATTAGGACGTTTTGTTCACTGTGAGAAATATCTGGTGTTGCATCTACTATTATTCCGTAGAAAATTGGGTCTCTTCTTTGGTCAAGAATGGTTTGGAGAACTTTGTCTGCACAAAGGCCAATAAACTCATTTTGAGAATACCACGACAAATAATGTGCATGTCCTTTCATACTTTTACCTTCCACCTGATTTTGTTGAACTTTGGCGAGATGTTGTCGTGTCACTTCATCGTACTTTCCAATCAACTCTAAAATTCCTAAAAAATTCCTATTATGAACATCTCCAATCTTTGTGTTCTCTCCTTCAAAAGCTAAACCTCTAGATGATAAAAATAATGTTACGTCTACAAAAATTAAAAATTAAAAATTAAAAATCGCAAGAGTAAAGTGGCACTTCCGGTTACCCGATTTTAGGATGGACGAAAAAATGTACGCGGTTTCAAGAAAAAAACGAAGTAAACATACCTATAAAAACTTTTGGCGCGCCGGCGAACAAAACAATGAAGTAATACACAAACCACGTGGCAGATCACTTTCAAACTGAACATAAACATTCAGCAGAGCTTATCCCACAGATATTCACATACCGTAAACATTCGTAAGTAAACACGCATTGTATAGGCAAACATCAGCTGTTTTTGTTACTTTTCAAGGCTTCCAGAGAGGGCAGCACAAATCACAAAGCATTTCTAACGATGTCATACCATACGGAAAATGTTGTCGAATACCGCAGCAAACGGAGACGTTTTTTAAACGATGTGGACTATAGGTAAATTGCTCAGCTAACGGAGACAAATTTATTCAACTACAGTCGAATTACGCGGGGAAAGGGTTATTAATTCTTCCACTGACAATAATGAAATTAAAGCGTATTCATGTCCACGTGGGTGAAGCCGCGGGAAAAAGCTAGTATTTTATAAAGAAGTCGCTTTTTGTCTTCTGTTCATCTCACTTAGCTATCCGACCCACCACGCCGGGCCACCCTAATCCCGGGCCCCCAGGATAGAGCCCCGTCAGCCCCCCCCTTGTGGGGGCCATGGTATTTATACTGGAGGCGAATTGACAGGTTCAGGACTGTCTTTTGACAAGTCAGATATTGTCAATTCATGCAAAGCGTCCTTTTTATTACACTCACTTTTAAACACACTTTTTGTAAGCTTTACAAATATACTGTAACCTGCTATGTTATTCAAAACATACAACAAAAATAAACACCATATAATATTTCTAACTAAACAAACATATTACACAAATTATCTAAATTATTTTTATTTTTGTGTGTCTGAAATTAGCTCAAATTTTAAATAATACTAGCAACTCATTTACCACCAAAATATTATCAAAATTCAAGAATAAAATTTAATTGTTGCTATAAACAAAATAAAATAATCTACCATTTACTTCCAATCTATTATTTATTTCTACTGCCACACGCAAAAATACAACAAAAGATTATTATTTATTTTCTAGATTTGCTTGTTAAATTAAACTCTCTTATCTAACTACTATTTAACTTTAAAACTCTAATTATTAACTGTTCATACTTAAGTTCTTTTCAAGAGCTCTCTTCACAATAAAAAAGTATAATTGTTTTTTTATCACCTGCGTATATCTGCCGTTACCGTTGCATGTGTGTGTGTGTCCAGAATCCTGAGAGTATGATGATGATGATGATGATGATGACTATGCTGATGCGGTGTTCGTAGTCTCTATGGGTTGTTGCTGTTGGTGATGCTCCAGTGTTTTTGGTCTAACTCACAATTGGGGCTTGGGGGTACGATTAGTGTCAGTGTGTGAAGTTACTTATTATTAGTGCACAGTTCGTTTTCTCTAATTTCCTTTAAATGACGTTGTTCATTTAAATGATCGCCTTCGTGAAATTCCCTTTTTCTTACTTCTTATGTACTAACTTACATTTTAATCTTAATACTAATTTCCAAACCTTAGATTGGAATGATCCCTACTTATCCGTAACTCACAACATCCCGGCCCGACTGACACCAGCTTACTCTAACTAAGGAAGTTAGCTTTCAGCAATTATTAATGATCTTTGGCACATTTCTGCCCTATCATTACCCTTTCAGTCGGCGCCGTTGTGACCTGTTACGTTACACTTATAATCACTACTTGATTATATCTCATAAACTTATTTCTAATGTGATCTAAAGAGGATCCCATACTCCACTTTAGATCACTGGTTTGAGAGAAGCGGAATCTCACGAATATGATTCTCTTTTATCTCTTTTCACAATACTTAAACAAACTATGCGGGAGGGGAGACACTTCACAATGCATTGTCATACTCACTAGGGGTGGTTTTCAATTGTTCAGGCTAGCACTGGTTTATCACAATAGAGAGGGTGGGTGGCTGCTTACTACCTTACTGAACACGCTTTAATTTTCTCTTACTGGCCACCACTGCGATGTCTACACTATGCAACGTAACTTTAATTATTATTATTATTCTTTCTCTTACTTGCTGCTACACTTCACACTATTTTAGTTTACATCAAGATTTATTTAGCTCTAGTATTTAAATCAATTATTATTATTCACTTTATTATTTATTATTTATTAAACTACTTTGGGGATTTAAGAAACGCTCCTAGAACTATCGTCTATTTAATCACCATATTTATTTATCACACTTTAATCATTATTATAAATTTATTATTAAGTCACTACAGAATTTAATTGCCGTCACGGGGAAAACTTGAACTACTATACTGTACACATTTATGTTTTCTTGCACGGTCAAATCTGAAATAAAATTCTCGCTCGCAGATGTCAAGAATCATTCCTGTCTTACTAATAAAATCTGCACCTAATATTAAAGCAGGTCCTAATTCTTTACATACTAACATTGTAAATATCCAACTTAGGTTTTTTATTTTAACCTTAACGGTAATGCTCAGGTTTATATTTATTTTACCTTTATCAGCGGTAGCACACTTTATCTTCACAGGTTGGTTCCGTTTTACTAGATGATGTTTAGTTAACATGTCCGCTAATTCTTGGCTGATTAAGCTTCTACTAGATCCCGAATCAATTAAGGCGATGGGGGATGTAACGCCTAAGTCGACTCGTATTAATGGTAGTAGATTTTTTTCCATTTACATCTATTAATCGCATTACACTTTTCACGAAATTCTCGCACATAGGGGTCGATATCTTTCGCACCTTTTCTGTTTTTCACGTGGTTACAGAATAATTCATTCTTATTATTATTACTGGTTTCTTTTAGTTTACCCAATTTTGAGTAGCTGCGGAAGACACAGGTTTTCGGGTCTCCCTGCCTTACATGTTTTTTGAATTGGGGTTATTCCGTTCCAATGGCTTACTTTTGCACACTCTTCTTATGTGCCCATATTTGCCACAATTATAACAGGTGGGTTTTCTGCGAGGTGGGTACTTGGTTTCCGCTTTATCTGGGTTTACAGTTAACTTACCAGCTTTGCGCACATGGTGAGGTCTACTAGAAACTTGTCTTTCATACGAGGTTGTTACATCAGGCAGTAGTGCTCGCAATTGATGTCTATTAGTTCCAGAGGTTTTCATAGCTTCTCTATTTTGATCTGAGTACCATACATTTGAAGAATGGATACTGCACTGTTCTAGATCAGCAATTGTATTGGGTCTATTCATCAATGATAGTCGAGATCTTTCTTCGGGTGACACTCCTATTAAAATGGTGTCCACCAGTTGTGTTTCATTCCAGCTTACACGTAGTAGTCGAGAGGACTCCCTAATATCGGAGATGTAGTGAGCTAATCTCTCCTGATGTCCTTGTACTCGGAGTACTGTCTTCCTTTTTATTTCTTCATAGATGCCGGTGGGAATAAAGTATTTTATTAAAGAACTATGTAGCTCTTCTACTGGGAAAGTAGAGGTTAGGGCTTCTAGCACACGATTTTTTAACGGGGGTTTACACTTTGGTAACAGAACTTGTAAAATTTGCCAGTCATTTAGCTGCTGTAGATCCTTTATCTGAAGAAGATAACTAATAAATGTTAGTAACTTGGAAACATTTAAACCATCTGTATAAGGGATTTCGGTTAAAATCTTCTCCACAGGGTGAGTCATTTTTCCGTATAGATCTGCGTTATAGTTCATAGGGGTAATTCCTCGATGAGGGTGATTAGATTCATTGGGGGTGTTGGTCAATTCATTATTTCCGGGACGAAACTGAAAATGCTCGGGAGGAGGGACATTTACATCTGTATCAGTATTTTGTTCTGGGTTCGCTTGCACTTGCGATACGATAGGTGAGTTCCGATCCGAGTTAGGCGGAGGTAAACCAGTGGTGGGGGATTGTACTGGGGAGATGTGTAATTTCATTAATGATTTCTCTATTTCGTCCATCCTGAATGAGTCGGATTTTCGTCTTAAATCGTTGATAATTGAAGGTAAGCGGCGTAGAGCTTCGTCTGCTAGCTTTTGTACATCAACGGGTATTTCTGTGAGATTCGGCCAGATCGACAAATTTTTTATTCGCCTGGTTAAATGCTCTATTCTCTGGGTAGTCCGCAAAATTTTTGCCGGAGATTTCTCGTCTTGGAGTGTTTGAGACAATAAGTATAGTTCACTATACTTGGCATTACAAATTTCTTTCTCGCTTTCATAATCTAGTTGGCTTAGATTGTTTAATTGCACGGGCGCATCAAATCCACATTTGCGAATTGAACTTCGTAATTCCGCGACTGTTACATCAGCATGGGGTAGTCCACGCAAAAGGGCTTCGTAAGACAGCTCGTCTTTTAATAACAAATCCGGGTTAAATTGGGCCATTTTGTTCTAACACATTAGCACGTACTTAAAATTAATACTAGTATATTACACATATATTACATATACATATAATAAATTCATCAGTAATCAATTTACACAAATTAGAAAAAGAACAACTTCTCTTCTAAGGGAGAGACAGAAATCACACACACATATCTTTCAATGTTAAATAGCCGATCAGCTGTTTTCTGGAATGTAGGTCAGAGGGTGGCCTACATATTTAGTTAACAAAGGAGGGTTGAGCGTGTGTGACAATGGGGTGTTTGCTTTTACATATTATTGTCTACACAATGCGAGTGAATAACACCAACGACCGGTATAAACACGAGAAAAGGGGAGCACAATCTATTTCTTATTATTATTACTCCGCTTAGACAATACTTTGACTCCGTTCATTCATAAACTTTTCTCAATTAAATAATTACTTATTTTGTTCACAAGTTTTAAATCACGAACTTCTACTTAATTACTTTATTATTATTAACAAAGTTATTTTTAATCAAATTTTTTTTTAATAACTCTTTCTAGTGTATGTAAGCTAGATAGTTGGACATACACTGTGCAGAATGATTCAGGAAACCACAGGTTATAGATTGTCGTAAACAAACCTGTTACAGATTGTTCGGTTGACCAAAATTGTTATGCTTGGTCACAATTCATGTATGCAAGTACTTACATCGAATTATGCAGGAAGTGCCGGTAGAAACCTGCATATAGCATTTTGCATTGTATGACGCTAATGACATTTTACTTATACATACTACCATCTACGTATTAAGTTACGTATTAATACACTATTAAATATGTTTTGAACATTACATTTATTAAAGTAACTTTCTGAGTGCATATATCAATATTATATATTTAGTTATTGATCTTACAATTTATCCACGCATAGTGAATGCAATTTTGTTTGTGACACTATATACACACTTAAAACTCTTTCCTTTGTTTCCTTTATTTTTTTGAATGACGCAATTTTGTTTGATTAAAACACCTTTATAAAATTTAGCATAGTGGCACTCTTTTGTGACACTCTGTAAACAATTACCCTTTTATTTTTTACAATTAAGCAGAGTGGCGCATTTCTGTTTGCGTCACGATGCTTAACAACCCTTTACATAAATTAGCAGAGTGGCTCATTTCTGTAACGACTTTTTTCGCGTTACAAATCCAGGGAACCCCTCGTAATTAAACTCCGTTAATTAGATGGGCTGCCTACGTTGTAACAGAATTGATCACAAATAATTAATGTAACAAATTACTTACTAACTGTGTAATTGTTTACTTTGTGTAAGGAAACAATGGCAAGGTATACAATTGATTTAAGCACTCCTCATATGTGTGTAACAAGAAGACTTCTCTTTTATTTAACATTTAAAAAACTTATACAGACTGATCCCATGACATTACTAATTCAATTATTAAGTTATTTGAAAGGTTTCTTTAAACTTTGAGATCAAACTTGATTTTATATAGCTATACCTCGGATCCGGGTCAACTTTCTGTATTTCTGTAATTAAGACTTTTAATTATACTCATTTCATGATATTAGCTTGCAAGACTTTCTTTTATTCAACCATTGGAAGAATGGTATTTTTGCTTGAATTATATTACTCTACATTAGCATATAAACTGTTACAACGTATGAAGTTAGAATAGTTACATGAAATTCTTAGATTTAATTTATTAGTCTTTACAAAGTTAATAGTTTCTGAAAACTCTCTTTCAAGATGTGTTGTGTAACAAATATTAGTAACCCTCGATAGACAGGCTATCGAGTCACCTTTTAATTGGTATGCAGAAGACTCGTCCTGTGGTATCCGTCTTGGGAAACAGGAACAGCGACATCGTCATCTCGGTCTGGCCTTCCTCTGTAAAGGGCTCCAAAAGTTCGCAGGTTGAACAATACGTCGTGTAGATATCTACGATGATCTTGTAGATTCTCGGATGTCCTGATCTGCATATTCTGTCACGTGCAGTAGAGTTTGTGGCTTCTGATAGTTCACATCTCCGGGTATGACTTTGGAATTGTTGTTATTTGTTGGAGCACTAAGTCATCTTGTGTTACACTCCTTTTTTACGTTTCGATTTTTTACTTTACTTTAAATTTCTTGTCTATTTACATGACTATATTAATTAACACATCCAGATGCTTTAAACAGCTACATCTGGTACACCTTCTTAAGGTGAGACAAAATATCGTTAACATATTTTAAACGCACAGCTCCTATGTCTATACTGTACGAAGTCACCATTGCAAGAGAGAGAAATTCCGCTCCCTTCGCCTGGTACTGGGCAAAAGTTAGTGGGACAATTTCCGCACGAGAATATAGTTCCTAACTATATTTAAGTTAACATTTTTATTTATACAAACTATCCCTAAACAAATATACATAATTTAAATCAGTTGTTTTAGCGACTATTTATGTCTTCAGATTTTTTTTATTATTAACATTAATTTTTGTTATCTTATTCTAACTCACACAAGACTCTGAAAGCATGTCGAGTCTGGAATCAACAGGACAGCGCCTGCTTACAACCAAAGGGTTAAATACGATATTAATAACTCTTTACAATTTATCTTTTTATTAGACCATCTTCTAAATAACTAATTAATTACTGCTTCCTCTCATACTGAGTACATACAGGTATTTTATATTAATACAGTGAGATTTAAATGGCTTAAGAGCTCGCAACCTTAATTTTTTTAAAATTTTTATTTTCTTGATTATTTGTACAATTTAAATCGTCACACCATACGTCTTAGTGTGCATGTGGTACAGTGTGTGTGTCCTGGTTGATCTGCAAAGCGCAGCGTGACGTCATGTGTAGATTTCTTGAGTTTGAGTGTGTCATCGCCCTAAGTTGCCAGTGGTATTTATACTGGAGGCGAATTGACAGGTTCAGGACTGTCTTTTGACATGTCAGATGTTGTCAATTCATTCAAAGCGTCCTTTTTATTACACTCACTTTTTGGTTAATTATCGCGAACTCATGAACATACTCGTCACATGAGCGATATCATTGCTTTTTGTATTTTTTTCTGGTCACTCACATATACCACACATATAAATTACTATTTAATTACACTAGTAATTAATAATAATTTCATAGTGTCTTTAATATTGCACATTTGGCCATCATTTTTATATCACCATATTCATCAAAAATTCCTTGATGTAATGGTGTCTTTATAATTGGGGTAAGTCTTTGTTTACAGTTTTAAAACAAATAATTAATTTATTATAATCCTGTTAAGACCTGATTAATTGGAAACCAACAATTCATACGTATCCCCCATATTTGCATGTCGCAGCTTGCGTCACACACACAAACACACGAACGCTGTAACTTACGCTAACAAAGCTGGTGTCACTTTTGACAGGCTCCAGCCGGTCCGTTCTCGCACAAAACTGTCTAAAACTGTTCGTCATATTCTATTTACACTAATTACAATACAAAACATACCGCCCTGGGCGAATATGAAAATATATGTATATTTGCATATATTCCCCTGGTGGTTTTAAATAAAATTTGACTGTTGTTCAAATTTTATTTACACCGCTATATAGGTGTACCTTATAATTACAATTACATCTTATTAATTACATTTGGTTTTTAAAACTCCTTATAAAAGTAAATATTTTTATCGGATGTACAAAACATTCCCCTGTTGTGGAGGGTGACAAAATTCTTTCCCCTATACACATACTTACATCCTGCTATTGTTTCATTGTTATACGTATCGCCCCCACACCCTTGTTGTTGTCGGCTTAATTTTCTCACTCTCTGTTGCTCTGTTCTCGTCATAATAGTCGATAAACTTCCTTCATTACAATTGTTCTGCGTACATAACAATGCTTTATTGTCTTCTTTGTGTAATGTTATGCCGCTACTTATATTTCCTTATTTTTAGTCGCTCGTGGTGAAATCCCCTCTTACCAATATAAACCTCACAGCTGTTCACATACTTACTTGTATTCTCTCTCTCACATCACCTATACTGTTGGCGTTTTTCTCTCTCGATTCTTCGCCCTTACCTACGTTCAGAGAATACGTTGCATTTTTCTCTCCACAATAATTCTCTTCTCTCTGTACAATATTAGTTTTATTTCTGTACTCGGTGCGAAACATGTGTTCGGACTGTGCGAGTAAAATTAACAATTCTTTGATCATTTTAATTCCTTCTGTTTTACTGGCAAATCTACTATCTCTGTGAAAGTGATGTGCTAATTTATATACCACTTCGTGTTGTGTAATTGTGAGTGTTAAATGTTTACTTCTTTCGACAAGTTGGATTACATACTCCCCAACGGTGAGTGTATCTTTACCTTGATACTTACCATATTCTAATTTGTCTCTTATTTGTTTTTTCGTGTGAATATTCCCATAGCAACCTTCAAACAATGAGTTTTTAAATTGTTTGTTAGCAGTTAAATTATATCAAACTCTCGTATTCCATTTTGCAGTAGAACCTTGAAAATGTTTACTAATAAAGCTACTTTTCTCTTTATAAGTTAAAACATTACCTGTTAACTCCATTTCTCGTTCATAATTCAGTAACAATTTTGTCCTTTCATCACTCAGTGTTGGATACACCACCATCTGTGTTGGTTCCGTTTTTAGACGTTCTACTTCACCACGTTGATTTTTCTCTAGTGTATTTCTTTCATTGGAATATTCCTTTGTGGTTTTATTATTAGACTCGACTACGGAATTTCCAACATTATTATTGTGGCTTCCAACTCTTGTGTCTTATTGATGTTTTCATGGACTTGTTCACTGACTGCTTTTCTTTCTATATCCTGCTCCTGCTTTGCTACTATAAACTTCTCATTCCAGCGTTCAGCTACTTGGTTCACACTATCTTTTAATTCTTTCGACCATTCTGCTTTTTGTTCTATAAAACTATTCTCCATCTTTAACCTTGTTCATTTAGTGACTGTTCTACACTAGTTTCTAATATATCTATTCTGGTATTCGTTTTTCTCGGATTTTATCTGCTAACTGCATCGTACTGTCTATGATCCCTTGTTTTAATTTGCCTAGTTTATTATTTAAATCTTTTATTTGTTTATTTATGTTTTGATTTAATTCTTCTTTTAGTTGTACATTCTCTTGTTTTACTTCATTTAAATTTTCTGTAATTCCGCCTAGTTTATCGTTTATATTTTCTTTTAATTCTTCTGTTTGCTTTGTATTATCTTCTTTTTGTTTTATACTTACTTCGTCCACCCAGGCACGCATCATATTTTGAAGTGCTTCCATCTCAAAGCCTTTTGATTCTGCCATGTTGAATATTTTGTATTTATTATATTATATTTTAAAATAATTATTATTGGTAAACTGTGACTCTATTGGTTTTTTAGTTAATATTATTTATTTATATTTGTTAGTATTATAAATTATCTCATACCAACAATTTCTCTCCCCTTTTAGTTTTGTTGAGCGCCAGTTGTGAAATACACAACAATATTACAGTTACAATATAATAACAATACACTTATTACTCCTGAACCAATTTATTATGGCAAATTCAATATCGAAGCACGCCAATTTTTTATGGTTCATTTAATATCGGGCACCATGTTGGCCGCACCAATTTATTATGCAATGTTATAACAATTACCTATGCAAATACATTACCATGTACTCAACGCAACTATAAAGTGTATTACACTGGCCATGTCGCAGGATTTTTTTCTCTCGTTGCGTCAAGTAGGGCCTATTTGTATTTGCACAATAATTAAATAATTTTTGAATAGGAGTGAGATGTTGTTGACATGAAATAATCATTTAAAACCGTTTCAAAATAATCATTCTAAGATTTATTAATTAATAGAAAAATATTTAAATATTAATATTTCAAACATTAGACAAATATATATTCACCTTCATAAGCTTTACAAATATACTGTAACCTGCTATGTTATTCATAATATACAACAAAAATAAACACCATATAATATTTCTAACTAAACAAACATATTAAACAAATTATCTAAATTATTTTTATTTTTGTGTGTCTGAAATTAGCTCAAATTTTAAATAATACTAGCAACTCATTTACCAACAAAATAATATCAAAATTCAAGAATAAACTTTAATTGTTGCTATAAACAAAATAAAATAATCTACCATTTACTTCCAATCTATTATTTATTTCTACTGCCACACGCAAAATACAACAAAAGATTATTATTTCTTTTCTAGATTTGCTTGTTAAATTAAACTCTCTTATCTAACTACTATTTAACTTTAAAACTCTAATTATTAACTGTTCATACTTAAGTTCTTTTCAAGAGCTCTCTTCACAATAAAAAAGTATAATTGTTTTTTTATCACCTGCGTATATCTGTCGTTACCGTTGCATGTTTGTGTGTGTCCAGAATCCTGAGAGTATGATGATGATGATGATGATGACTATGCTGATGCGGTGTTCGTTGTCTCTATGGGTTGTTGCTGTTGGTGATGCTCCAGTGTTCCCCCATACGTCTTAGTGTGCATGTGGTACAGTGTGTGTGTCCTGGTTGATCTGCAAAGCGCAGCATGACGTCGTGTGTAGATTTCTTGAGTTTGAGTGTGTGATCGCCCAAAGTTGCCAGTGGTATTTATACTGGAGGCGAATTGACAGGTTCAGGACTGTCTTTTGACATGTCAGATATTGTCAATTCATTCAAAGCGTCCTTTTTATTATACTCACTTTTTGGTTAATTATCGCGAACTCATGAACATACTCGTCACATGAGCGATATCATTGTTTTTTTGTATTTTTTTCTGGTCACTCACATATACCACACATATAAATTACTATTTAATTACACTAGCAATTAATAATAATTTCATAGTGTCTTTATATTGCACATTTGGCCATCATTTTTATATCACCATATTCATCAAAAATTCCTTGAAGTAATGGTGTCTTTATAATTGGGGTAAGTCTTTGTTTACAGTTTTGAAACAAATAATTATTTTATTATAATCCTATTAAGACCTGATTAATTGGAAACCAACAATTCGTACGTATCCCCCATATTTGCATGTCGCAGCTTGTGTCACACACACAAACACACGAACGCTGTAACTTACGCTAACAAAGCTTGTGTCACTTTTGACAGGCTCCAGCCAGTCCGTTCTCGCACAAAACTGCCTAAAACTGTTCGTCATATTCTATTTACACTAATTACAATACAAAACATACCGCCCTGGGCAAATATGCAAATATATGTATTGTTGCATATATTCCCCTGGTGGTTTTAAATAAAATTTGACTGTTGTTCAAATTTTATTTACACCGCTATATAGGTGTACCTTATAATTACAATTACATCTTATTAATTACATTACAATTGGTTTTTAAAACTCGTTATAAAAGTAAATATTTTTATCGGATGTACAAAACATTCCCCTGTTGTGGAGGGTGACAAAATTCTTTCACCTATACACATACTTACATCCTGCTATTGTTTCATTGTTATACGTATCGCCCCCACACCCTTGTTGTTGTCGGCTTAATTTTCTCACTCTCTGTTGCTCTGTTCTCGTCATAATAGTCGATAAACTTCCTTCATTACAATTGTTCTGCGTACATAACAATGCTTTATTGTCTTCTTTGTGTAATGTTATGCCGCTACTATATTTCCTTATTTTTAGTCACTCGTGGTGAAATCCCCTCTTACCAATATAAACCTCACAGCTGTTCCCATACTTACTTGTATTTCTCTCTCTCACATCTCCTATACTGTTGGCGTTTCTCTCTCTCGATTCTTCGTCCTTACCTACGTTCAGAGAATACGTTGCATTTTTCTCTCCACAATAATTCTCCTCTTTCTGTACAATATTAATGAAGAAATTTGTGTTAGTGTTTGAAATCACAATCAGAATGATCAATATTGCACACCACTATATAAAAATTATTCCGATTAGCGCTTTCAAGCTTCACAGCTCATCGTCAGATCAGGAATAGACAAAAAATATGTAATACCCAACACTTCACCCCTCTCCCCCACCCTGCTCACCCACAACAAACTAAAAATTAATGACCCTTCCCCACCCCCTAAACTCTGTCTCACCATCTGTACAGTTACATATTTTTCTAGTAAATTCCTTGTGTTTCAGTGTGTGTATGTGTGTGTGTGTGTGTGTGTGTGTATGTGTGCGTGCATCCTTTTAAACTACCCTCTTCCTCTCCACACACGTGGGTCAGTCACACACCCTTATTTTAAAACAACCAATTAGTACTATGAAATATAATTCTTAATCTTATCTATCTGCCCTCTCTCATTTACTTCTTAATCATGTTATAAAATATTTCTTCATTATCAAATTTAATTTTAATATTAATTAAATTGTCTAACCCTTTTTCTCTTTCTTTCAATATTTCTAACTCCTCTCTAAGCTTCCTTTCAACTGTGTTATTTACTACTTTTACAATTTCGTATTCCTCCAAAGGATTAACAAACTTGTGGTTGTCTTCTATGAAATGTCTAGCATATAACGAATTGGTTGTTCTATTACCTTCTCCACGTTTGTGGTCAGACAACCGCATGCGAATTTTCGTCCTGTCTCCCCTAGGTACACTTTGTTGCAGTCTTTACATTTTAATTTATAAATTCCGCTTTTCTGTAATACTGGAATTTTTTCTATATTCTTATTCCTTATCTTATCAAATACCGTTTCACATTTTTTAATAGCTATATCTACTCCATATTTATTAAAACATTTTATAATTTTTCTAGTATGTGAACCTATGTATGTCAATGACCCTGCATAATTCTTTTGTTCTGGTTCTATTTTAGCTTTTTGTATGTTGACCCTTTTCATAACTTTATCCATTATGTGGGTGCTATAATTATTATTCCTTACAATTCCCTTTATCGTTTTTAACTCCCTATCTTTCGATTCGGTCTCTTTTAAACACTTCTGAGCTCTGTAACAAAAGGAATTGATTGCCGCCATTTTATATCTGTATGGGTGGTACGACTCTCTTGGTATAATTATATCAGAATACGACTCTTTCCTAAATATCCCAAACTGTAGTTTCTCATTATCTTTAATTTCTATGTTTAAATCTAAGTAATTTATTTGCTTACCTCCTATCTCTTCCTTAAATTGTAAGTTTTTATCCTTATTATTTACCTCCTTTATAAACTCATGCACTTCTTCTATGCTTCCTTCCCAAACTACTAATACATCATCAACGTATCTAGACCATAATTTTATATTGTCTTTATACTTAGTGGAATTTATTAATTGCTTTTCAAAATCATTCATGTATATTTCAGCAAGAATAGGGGATAATGAAGACCCCATAGGTAAACCTTTTTTCTGTATATAAAACTTGTTATTAAACCTAAAATAGTTCTGATTTACACATTCTTTAATTACTTTCATCAACTGCTTTTTATACATGTATTCTCCCATATTATTATCGTTTATTAACTTAATAACTTTATTTACTGTGATATTAGTAAACATGTCCTTAACATCCAGTGATATCAATTTTGTATTTACATTAATGCTAATATTTTCTAATTTTTCTATCAATTTTATATTATTCTCTATGTTGTATTTTGTCCCAAATTCATATTTCTCTTTCAGTACTCTGCTAACTTCCTTTGATAATTTATAAATAGGTGCATTAATAAAAGAAACATTCGGTCTAATTGGTTTTCCTTCTTTATGTATCTTAACCTGACTTATAAAAGTTGGTGCTGTTGGATTACTTTCCAATAAATACTTTTTCTTATTTCCTTCTATAAATGTTATCTGTTTCATCATTTGTTTTATCCTTGACTGGTACTTACTTGTATAATCATACTTTATTTCCTCGTATGGTCCTTCCCTTATAAATTCTTCCATTTTCTTTATGTATTCTTCATTAAACGTCTATTAAGCTGTGCAATCGACTACAGGTAATGGACAACAACAATGAGGTAATAAACGACAACAATAAGGTAAGTAAAGTTTTTAAATATCTTAAGTTAAAAGTTAAATTGAAGAGGGTTTTAAGTAAAATATGGTTTAATAAACAATGTCTGGATAATAATGTCATCCCAAAGTACGCTCAAGTTAAAATTAAAAATAAGAACAGTGTAGCCAAAAAAGTAAAAGAACATAGCGAGAAGTTGTGGATAAAACTGGAAATAAGGTCACTCTACGGCTTAATCAATAGATATAATAGGGAATTATATGACAGACACATAGAATTATTAAGAATATACTCGTATGTAGAGTTAGAAGAAATATTATATAATTTTGGTTTGGGGTACATAGAAAAGAAATTGGAAAAGAAAAATAAAAAAAATGGTAGATAAGTTAAATAAATTAATAAGAAAGAACGAAGTAAAAAAGGAACACCTCTCTAAGAATAACTATGAAAAAAGAGTAATAAACCTTACAGAGGTAAATTTCAATACGGAAGAAAAAGAAATGTTAGCGAAAGGCTTAAAATACGCACCGCCACCAGAATTAAATCAAGAAAAAATGATTATTGAATGCGAAAGCATAATACAAAAACTAGGAAATGAAAATGATAAAAAAAGAATAAGGTGGGAAGTAGGGAATGTAGTAGATAAAATATTTAAGAAAAGTTTGTATAATTCAAAGAATGAACAAAAAATCAATGCAACTGTAACTAAACTAAAGAATAAAATAAAGAAGAATGATATTATAGTTACGAACGCGGATAAAGGAAATACAATGGTACTAATGAGAAAGGAAGAATACATAAAGAAAACGGAAGAATTTATAAGGGAAGGACCATACGAGGAAATAAAGTATGATTATACAAGTAAGTACCAGTCAAGGATAAAACAAATGATGAAACAGATAACATTTATAGAAGGAAATAAGAAAAAGTATTTATTGGAAAGTAATCCAACAGCACCAACTTTTAAAAGTCAGGTTAAGATACATAAAGAAGGAAAACCAATTAGACCGATTGTTTCTTTTATTAATGCACTTATTTATAAATTATCAAAGGAAGTTAGCAGAGTACTGAAAGAGAAATATGAATTTGGGACAAAATACAACATAGAGAATAATATAAAATTGATAGAAAAATTAGAAAATATTAGCATTAATGTAAATACAAAATTGATATCACTGGATGTTAAGGACATGTTTACTAATATCACAGTAAATAAAGTTATTAAGTTAATAAACGATAATAATATGGGAGAATACATGTATAAAAAGCAGTTGATGAAAGTAATTAAACAATGTGTAAATCAGAACTATTTTAGGTTTAATAACAAGTTTTACATACAGAAAAAAGGTTTACCTATGGGGTCTTCATTATCCCCTATTCTTGCTGAAATATACATGAATGATTTTGAAAAGCAATTAATAAATTCCACTAAGTATAAAGACAATATAAAATTATGGTCTAGATACGTTGATGATGTATTAGTAGTTTGGGAAGGAAGCATAGAAGTGCATGAGTTTATAAAGGAGGTAAATAATAAGGATAAAAACTTACAATTTAAGGAAGAGATAGGAGGTAAGCAAATAAATTACTTAGATTTGAATATAGAAATTAAAGATAATGAGAAACTACAGTTTGGGATATTTAGGAAAGAGTTGTATTCTGATATAATTATACCAAGAGAGTCGTACCACCCATACAGATATAAAATGGCGGCAATCAATTCCTTTTGTTGCAGAGCTCAGAAGTGTTTAAAAGAGACCAAATCAAAAGATAGGGAGTTAAAAACGATAAAGGGAATTGTAAGGAATAATAATTATAGCACCAACATAGTGGAGAAAGTTATGAAAAGGGTCAACATACAAAAAGCTAAAATAGAACCAGAACAAAAGAATTATGCAGGGTCATTGACATACATAGGTTCACATACTAGAAAAATTATAAAATGTTTTAATAAATATGGAGTAGATATAGCTATTAAAAAATGTGAAACGGTATTTGATAAGATAAGGAATAAGAATATAGAAAAAATTCCAGTATTACAAAAAAGCAGAATTTATAAATTAAAATGTAAAGACTGCAACAAAGTGTACCTAGGGGAGACAGGACGAAAATTCGCATGCAGGTTGTCTGACCACAAACGTGGAGAAGGTAATAGAACAACCAATTCGTTATATACTAGACATTTCATAGAAGACAACCACAAGTTTGTTAATGCTTTGGAAGAATACGAAATTGTAAAAGTAGTAAATAACACAGTTGAAAGGAAGCTTAGAGAGGAGTTAGAAATATTGAAAGAAAGAGAAAAAGGGTTAGACAATTTAATTAATATTAAAATTAAATTTGATAATGAAGAAATATTTTATAACATGATTAAGAAGTAAATGAGAGAGGGCAGATAGATAAGATTAAGAATTATATTTCATAGTACTAATTGGTTGTTTTAAAATAAGGGTGTGTGACTGACCCACGTGTGTGGAGAGGAAGAGGGTAGTTTAAAAGGATGCACGCACACACACACACACACACACACACACACACACACACACACACACACACACACACACACACACACACACACACACACACACACACACACACACACACACACACACACACACACACACACACACACACACACACACACACACACACACACACACACACACACACACACACACACACACACACACAAGGAATTTACTAGAAAAATATGTAACTGTACAGATGGTGAGACAGAGTTTAGGGGGTGGGGAAGGGTCAATAATTTTTAGTTTGTTGTGGGTGAGCATGGTGGGGGAGAGGGGTGAAGGGTTGGGTATTACATATTTTTTGTCTATTCCTGATCTGACGATGAGCTGTGAAGTTTGAAAGCGCTAATCGGAATAATTTATATATAGTGGTGTGCAATATTGATCATTCTGATTGTACAATATTAGTTTTATTTCTGTACTCGGTGCGAAACATGTGTTCGGACTGTGCGAGTAAAATTAACAATTCTTTGATCATTTTAATTCCTTGTGTTTTGCTGGCAAATCTACTATCTCTGTGAAAGTGATGTGCTAATTTATATACCACTTCGTGTTGTGTAATTGTGAGTGTTAAATGTTTACTTCTTTCGACAAGTTGGATTACATACTCCCCAAGGGTGAGTGTATCTTTACCTTGATACTTACCATATTCTAATTTGTCTCTTATTTGTTTTTCGTGTGAATATTCCCATAGCAACCTTCAAACAATGAGTTTTTAAATTGTTCGTTAGCAGTTAAATTATATAAAACTCTCGTATTCCATTTTGCAGTAGAACCTTGAAAATGTTTACTAATAAAGCTACTTTTCACTTTCTAACTTAAAACATTACCTTTTAACTCCATTTCTCATTCATAGTTCAGTAACAATTTTGTCCTTTCATCACTCAGTGTTGGATACACCACCATCTGTGTTGGTTCCGTTTTTTGACGTTCTACTTCACCACGTTGATTTTTCTCTAGTGTATTTCTTTCACTGGAATATTCCTTTGTGGTTTTATTATTAGACTTGACTACGGCAGTTTCCAACATTATTATTGTGGCTTCTAACTCTTGTGTCTTATTGATGTTTTCATGGACTTGTTCACTGACTGCTTTTCTTTCCATATCCTGCTCCTGCTTTGCTACTATAAACTTCTCATTCCAGCATTCAGCTACTTGGTTCACACTATCTTTTAATTCTTTCGACCATTCTGCTTTTTGTTCTATAAAAATATTCTCCATCTTTAAAGCTTGTTTATTTAGTGACTGTTCTACACTAGTTTCTAATATTTCTATTCTGGTATTCGTTTTTCTCGGATTTTATCTGCTAACTGCATCATACTGTCTATGATCTCTTGTTTTAATTTGCCTAGTTTATTATTTAAATCTTTTATTTGTTTATTTATGTTTTGTTTTATTCTTCTTTTAGTTGTACATTCTCTTGTTTTACTTCATTTAAATTTTCTGTAATTCCGCCTAGTTTATCGTTTATATTTTCTTTTAATTCTTCTGTTTGCTTTGTATTATCTTCTTTTTGTTTTATACTTACTTCGTCCACCCAGGCACGCATCATATTTTGAAGTGCTTCCATCTCAAAGCCTTTTGATTCTGCCATGTTGAATATTTTGTATTTATTATATTATATTTTAAAATAATTATTATTGGTAAACTGTGACTCTATTGGTTTTTTAGTTAATATTATTTATTTATATTTGTTAGTATTATAAATTATCTCATACCAACTATTTCTCTCCCCTTTTAGTTTTGTTGAGCGCCAGTTGTGAAATACACAACAATATTACAGTTACAATATAATAACAATACACTTATTAATTCTGAACCAATTTATTATGGCACATTCAATATCGAAGAACGCCAATTTTTTACGGTTCATTTAATATCGGGCCCCATGTTGGCCGCACCTATTTATTATGCAATGTTACAACAATTACCTATACAAATACATTACCATGTACTCAACGCAACTATAAAGTGTATTATACTGGCCAGGTCGCAGGATTTTTTTCTCTCGTTGCGTCAAGTAGGGCCTATATGTAGTTGCACAATAATTAAATAATTTTTAAAGAGGAGTGAGATGTTGTTGCCATTAAATAATCATTTAAAACCGTTTCAAAATAATCATTCTAAGATTTATTAATAGAAAAATATTTAAATATTAAAATTTCAAACATTAGACAAATATATATTCACCTTCATAAGCTTTACAAATATACTGTAACCTGCTATGTTATTCATAATATACAACAAAAATAAACACCATATAATATTTCTAACTAAACAAACATATTAAACAAATTATCTAAATTATTTTTATTTTTGTGTGTCTGAAATTAGCTCAAATTTTAAATAATACTAGCAACTCATTTACCAACAAAATAATATCAAAATTCAAGAATAAACTTTAATTGTTGCTATAAACAAAATAAAATAATCTACCATTTACTTCCAATCTATTATTTATTTCTACTGCCACACGCAAAAATACAACAAAAGATTATTGTTTCTTTTCTAGATTTGCTTGTTAAATTAAACTCGCGTATCTAACTACTATTTAACTTTAAAACTCTAATTATTAACTGTTCATACTTAAGTTCCTTTCAAGAGCTCTCTTCACAATAAAAAAGTATAATTGTTTTTTTATGACCTGCGTATATCTGCCATTACCATTGCATGTGTGTGTGTGTCGGGAATCCTGAGAGTATGATGATGATGCTGATGATGACTATGCTGATGCGGTGTTCGTTGTCTCTATGGGTTGTTGCTGTTGGTGATGCTCCAGTGTTCCCCCATACTTCTTAGTATGGTACAGTATAGTACAATAATACAGTATAGTATGGTGCATGTGGTACAGTGTGTGTGTCCTGGATGATCTGCAGAGGTCAGCGTGATGTCGTGTGTAGATTTCTTGAGTTTGAGTGTGTGTTTGCCCAAAGGTGCCAATGGTATTTATACTGGAGGCGAATTGACAGGTTCAGGACTGTCTTTTGACATGTCAGATATAGTCAATTCATGCAAAGCGTCCTTTTTATTACACTCACTTTTAAACACACTTTTTGTAAGCTTTACAAATATACTGTAACCTGCTATGTTATTCAAAACATACAACAAAAATAAACACCATATAATATTTCTAACTAAACAAACATATTACACAAATTATCTAAATTATTTTTATTTTTGTGTGTCTGAAATTAGCTCAAATTTTAAATAATACTAGCAACTCATTTACCACCAAAATATTATCAAAATTCAAGAATAAAATTTAGTTGTTGCTATAAACAAAATAAAATAATCTACCATTTACTTCCAATCTATTATTTATTTCTACTGCCACACGCAAAAATACAACAAAAGATTATTATTTCTTTTCTAGATTTGCTTGTTAAATTAAACTCTCTTATCTAACTACTATTTAACTTTAAATCTCTAATTATTAACTGTTCATACTTAAGTTCTTTTCAAGAGCTCTATTCACAATAAAAAAGTATAATTGTTTTTTTATCACCTGCGTATATCTGCCGTTACCGTTGCATGTGTGTGTGTGTCCAGAATCATGAGAGTATGATGATGATGATGATGATGATGACTATGCTGATGCGGTGTTCGTTGTCTCTATGGGTTGTTGCTGTTGGTGATGCTCCAGTGTTCCCCCATACGTCTTAGTGTGCATGTGGTACAGTGTGTGTGTCCTGGTTGATCTGCAAAGGGCAGCGTGACGTCGTGTGTAGATTTCTTGAGTTTGAGTGTGTGATCGCCCAAAGTTGCCAGTGGTATTTATACTGGAGGCGAATTGACAGGTTCAGGACTGTCTTTTGACATGTCAGATATTGTCAATTCATGCAAAGCGTCCTTTTTATTACACTCACTCTTTGGTTAATTATCGCGAACTCATGAACATACTCGTCACATGAGCGATATCATTGTTTTTTTGTATTTTTTTCTGGTCACTCACATATACCACACATATAAATTACTATTTAATTACACTAGTAATTAATAATAATTTCATAGTGTCTTTAATATTGCACATTTGGCCATCATTTTTATATCACCATATTCATCAAAAATTCCTTGATGTAATGGTGTCTTTATAATTGGGGTAAGTCTTTGTTTACAGTTTTAAAACAAATAATTAATTTATTATAATCCTGTTAAGACCTGATTAATTGGAAACCAACAATTCGTACGTATCCCCCATATTTGCATGTCGCAGCTTGTGTCACACACACAAACACACGAACGCTGTAACTTACGCTAACAAAGCTTGTGTCACTTTTGACAGGCTCCAGCCAGTCCGTTCTCGCACAAAACTGTCTAAAACTGTTCGTCATATTCTATTTACACTAATTACAATACAAAACACACCGCCCTGGGCAAATATGCAAATATATGTATTGTTGCATATATTCCCTGGTGGTTTTAAATAAAATTTGACTGTTGTTCAAATTTTATTTACACCGCTATATAGGTGTACCTTATAATTACAATTACATCTTATTAATTACATTACAATTGGTTTTTAAAACTCGTTATAAAAGTAAATATTTTTATCGGATGTACAAAACATTCCCCTGTTGTGGAGGGTGACAAAATTCTTTCCCCTATACACATACTTACATCCTGCTATTGTTTCATTGTTATACGTATCGCCCCCACACCCTTGTTGTTGTCGACTTAATTTTCTCACTCTCTGTTGCTCTGTTCTCGTCATAATAGTCGATAAACTTCCTTCATTACAATTGTTCTGCGTACATAACAATGCTTTATTGTCTTCTTTGTGTAATGTTATGCCGCTACTATATTTCCTTATTTTTAGTCACTCGTGGTGAAATCCCCTCTTACCAATATAAACCTCACAGCTGTTCCCATACTTACTTGTATTTCTCTCTCTCACATCTCCTATACTGTTGGCGTTTCTCTCTCTCGATTCTTCGTCCTTACCTACGTTCAGAGAATACGTTGCATTTTTCTCTCCACAATAATTCTCCTCTTTCTGTACAATATTAATGAAGAAATTTGTGTTAGTGTTTGAAATCACAATCAGAATGATCAATATTGCACACCACTATATATTAGAATTATTCCGATTAGCGCTTTCAAGCTTCACAGCTCATCGTCAGATCAGGAATAGACAAAAAATATGTAATACCCAACACTTCACCCCTCTCCCCCACCCTGCTCACCCACAACAAACTAAAAATTATTGACCCTTCCCCACCACCTAAACTCTGTCTCACCATCTGTACAGTTACATATTTTTCTAGTAAATTCCTTGTGTTTCAGTGTGTGTATGTGTGTGTGTGTGTGTGTGTGTGTGTGTGTGCATCCTTTTAAACTACCCTCTTCCTCTCCACACACGTGGGTCAGTCACATACCCTTATTTTAAAACAACCAATTAGTACTATGAAATATAATTCTTAATCTTATCTATCTGCCCTCTCTCATTTACTTCTTAATCATGTTATAAAATATTTCTTCATTATCAAATTTAATTTTAATATTAATTAAATTGTCTAACCTTTTTTCTCTTTCTTTCAATATTTCTAACTCCTCTCTAAGCTTCCTTTGAACTGTGTTATTTACTACTTTTACAATTTCGTATTCTTCCAAAGGATTAACAAACTTGTGGTTGTCTTCTATGAAATGTCTAGCATATAACGAATTGGTTGTTCTATTACCTTCTCCACGTTTGTGATCAGACAACCGCATGCGAATTTTCGTCCTGTCTCCCCTAGGTACACTTTGTTGCAGTCTTTACATTTTAATTTATAAATTCCGCTTTTCTGTAATACTGGAATTTTTTCTATATTCTTATTCCTTATCTTATCAAATACCGTTTCACATTTTTTAATAGCTATATCTACTCCATATTTATTAAAACATTTTATAATTTTTCTAGTATGTGAACCTATGTATGTCAATGACCCTGCATAATTCTTTTGTTCTGGTTCTATTTTAGCTTTTTGTATGTTGACCCTTTTCATAACTTTATCCATTATGTGGGTGCTATAATTATTATTCCTTACAATTCCCTTTATCGTTTTTAACTCCCTATCTTTTGTTTCGGTCTCTTTTAAACACTTCTGAGCTCTGTAACAAAAGGAATTGATTGCCGCCATTTTATATCTGTATGGGTGGTACGACTCTCTTGGTATAATTATATCAGAATACGACTCTTTCCTAAATATCCCAAACTGTAGTTTCTCATTATCTTTAATTTCTATGTTTAAATCTAAGTAATTTATTTGCTTACCTCCTATCTCTTCCTTAAATTGTAAGTTTTTATCCTTATTATTTACCTCCTTTATAAACTCATGCACTTCTTCTATGCTTCCTTCCCAAACTACTAATACATCATCAACGTATCTAGACCATAATTTTATATTGTCTTTATACTTAGTGGAATTTATTAATTGCTTTTCAAAATCATTCATGTATATTTCAGCAAGAATAGGGGATAATGAAGACCCCATAGGTAAACCTTTTTTCTGTATATAAAACTTGTTATTAAACCTAAAATAGTTCTGATTTACACATTCTTTAATTACTTTCATCAACTGCTTTTTATACATGTATTCTCCCATATTATTATCGTTTATTAACTTAATAACTTTATTTACTGTGATATTAGTAAACATGTCCTTAACATCCAGTGATATCAATTTTGTATTTACATTAATGCTAATATTTTCTAATTTTTCTATCAATTTTATATTATTCTCTATGTTGTATTTTGTCCCAAATTCATATTTCTCTTTCAGTACTCTGCTAACTTCCTTTGATAATTTATAAATAGGTGCATTAATAAAAGAAACATTCGGTCTAATTGGTTTTCCTTCTTTATGTATCTTAACCTGACTTATAAAAGTTGGTGCTGTTGGATTACTTTCCAATAAATACTTTTTCTTATTTCCTTCTATAAATGTTATCTGTTTCATTATTTGTTTTATCCTTGACTGGTACTTACTTGTATAATCATACTTTATTTCCTCGTATGGTCCTTCCCTTATAAATTCTTCCATTTTCTTTATGTATTCTTCATTAAACGTCTATTAAGCTGTGCAATCGACTACAGGTAATGGACAACAACAATGAGGTAATAAACGACAACAATAAGGTAAGTAAAGTTTTTAAATATCTTAAGTTAAAAGTTAAATTGAAGAGGGTTTTAAGTAAAATATGGTTTAATAAACAATGTCTGGATAATAATGTCATCCCAAAGTACGCTCAAATTAAAATTAAAAATAAGAACAGTGTAGCCAAAAAAGTAAAAGAACATAGCGAGAAGTTGTGGATAAAACTGGAAATAAGGTCACTCTACGGCTTAATCAATAGATATAATAGGGAATTATATGACAGACACATAGAATTATTAAGAATATACTCGTATGTAGAGTTAGAAGAAATATTATATAATTTTGGTTTGGGGTACATAGAAAAGAAATTGGAAAAGAAAAATAAAAAAAATGGTAGATAAGTTAAATAAATTAATAAGAAAGAACGAAGTAAAAAAGGAACACCTCTCTAAGAATAACTATGAAAAAAGAGTAATAAACCTTACAGAGGTAAATTTCAATACGGAAGAAAAAGAAATGTTAGCGAAAGGCTTAAAATACGCACCGCCACCAGAATTAAATCAAGAAAAAATGATTATTGAATGCGAAAGCATAATACAAAAACTAGGAAATGAAAATGATAAAAAAAGAATAAGGTGGGAAGTAGGGAATGTAGTAGATAAAATATTTAAGAAAAGTTTGTATAATTCAAAGAATGAACAAAAAATCAATGCAACTGTAACTAAACTAAAGAATAAAATAAAGAAGAATGATATTATAGTTACGAACGCGGATAAAGGAAATACAATGGTACTAATGAGAAAGGAAGAATACATAAAGAAAACGGAAGAATTTATAAGGGAAGGACCATACGAGGAAATAAAGTATGATTATACAAGTAAGTACCAGTCAAGGATAAAACAAATGATGAAACAGATAACATTTATAGAAGGAAATAAGAAAAAGTATTTATTGGAAAGTAATCCAACAGCACCAACTTTTAAAAGTCAGGTTAAGATACATAAAGAAGGAAAACCAATTAGACCGATTGTTTCTTTTATTAATGCACTTATTTATAAATTATCAAAGGAAGTTAGCAGAGTACTGAAAGAGAAATATGAATTTGGGACAAAATACAACATAGAGAATAATATAAAATTGATAGAAAAATTAGAAAATATTAGCATTAATGTAAATACAAAATTGATATCACTGGATGTTAAGGACATGTTTACTAATATCACAGTAAATAAAGTTATTAAGTTAATAAACGATAATAATATGGGAGAATACAGGTATAAAAAGCAGTTGATGAAAGTAATTAAACAATGTGTAAATCAGAACTATTTTAGGTTTAATAACAAGTTTTACATACAGAAAAAAGGTTTACCTATGGGGTCTTCATTATCCCCTATTCTTGCTGAAATATACATGAATGATTTTGAAAAGCAATTAATAAATTCCACTAAGTATAAAGACAATATAAAATTATGGTCTAGATACGTTGATGATGTATTAGTAGTTTGGGAAGGAAGCATAGAAGTGCATGAGTTTATAAAGGAGGTAAATAATAAGGATAAAAACTTACAATTTAAGGAAGAGATAGGAGGTAAGCAAATAAATTGCTTAGATTTGAATATAGAAATTAAAGATAATGAGAAACTACAGTTTGGGATATTTAGGAAAGAGTTGTATTCTGATATAATTATACCAAGAGAGTCGTACCACCCATACAGATATAAAATGGCGGCAATCAATTCCTTTTGTTACAGAGCTCAGAAGTGTTTAAAAGAGACCAAGTCAAAAGATAGGGAGTTAAAAACGATAAAGGGAATTGTAAGGAATAATAATTATAGCACCAACATAGTGGATAAAGTTATGAAAAGGGTCAACATACAAAAAGCTAAAATAGAACCAGAACAAAAGAATTATGCAGGGTCATTGACATACATAGGTTCACATACTAGAAAAATTATAAAATGTTTTAATAAATATGGAGTAGATATAGCTATTAAAAAATGTGAAACGGTATTTGATAAGATAAGGAATAAGAATATAGAAAAAATTCCAATATTACAAAAAAGCGGAATTTATAAATTAAAATGTAAAGACTGCAACAAAGTGTACCTAGGGGAGACAGGACGAAAATTCGCATGCAGGTTGTCTGACCACAAACGTGGAGAAGGTAATAGAACAACCAATTCGTTATATACTAGACATTTCATAGAAGACAACCACAAGTTTGTTAATGCTTTGGAAGAATACGAAATTGTAAAAGTAGTAAATAACACAGTTGAAAGGAAGCTTAGAGAGGAGTTAGAAATATTGAAAGAAAGAGAAAAAGGGTTAGACAATTTAATTAATATTAAAATTAAATTTGATAATGAAGAAATATTTTATAACATGATTAAGAAATAAATGAGAGAGGGCAGATAGATAAGATTAAGAATTATATTTCATAGTACTAATTGGTTGTTTTAAAATAAGGGTGTGTGACTGACCCACGTGTGTGGAGAGGAAGAGGGTAGTTTAAAAGGATGCACGCACACACACACACACACACACACACACACACACACACACACACACACACACACACACACACACACACACACACACACACACACACACACACACACACACACACACACACACACACAAGGAATTTACTAGAAAAATATGTAACTGTACAGATGGTGAGACAGAGTTTAGGGGGTGGGGAAGGGTCAATAATTTTTAGTTTGTTGTGGGTGAGCATGGTTGGGGAGAGGGGTGAAGGGTTGGGTATTACGTATTTTTTGTCTATTCCTGATCTGACGATGAGCTGTGAAGCTTGAAAGCGCTAATCGGAATAATTTTAATATAGTGGTGTGCATTATTGATCATTCTGATTGTACAATATTAGTTTTATTTCTGTACTCGGTGCGAAACATGTGTTCGGACTGTGCGAGTAAAATTAACAATTCTTTGATCATTTTAATTCCTTGTGTTTTGCTGGCAAATCTACTATCTCTGTGAAAGTGATGTGCTAATTTATATACCACTTCGTGTTGTGTAATTGTGAGTGTTAAATGTTTACTTCTTTCGACAAGTTGGATTACATACTCCCCAACGGTGAGTGTATCTTTACCTTGATACTTACCATATTCTAATTTGTCTCTTATTTGTTTTTTCGTGTGAATATTCCCATAGCAACCTTCAAACAATGAGTTTTTAAATTGTTCGTTAGCAGTTAAATTATATAAAACTCTCGTATTCCATTTTGCAGTAGAACCTTGAAAGTGATGTTTACTAATAAAGCTACTTTTCACTTTCTAACTTAAAACATTACCTTTTAACTCCATTTCTCATTCATAGTTCAGTAACAATTTTGTCCTTTCATCACTCAGTGTTGGATACACCACCATCTGTGTTGGTTCCGTTTTTTGACGTTCTACTTCACCACGTTGATTTTTCTCTAGTGTATTTCTTTCACTGGAATATTCCTTTGTGGTTTTATTATTAGACTTGACTACGGCAGTTTCCAACATTATTATTGTGGCTTCTAACTCTTGTGTCTTATTGATGTTTTCATGGACTTGTTCACTGACTGCTTTTCTTTCCATATCCTGCTCCTGCTTTGCTACTATAAACTTCTCATTCCAGCATTCAGCTACTTGGTTCACACTATCTTTTAATTCTTTCGACCATTCTGCTTTTTGTTCTATAAAAATATTCTCCATCTTTAAAGCTTGTTTATTTAGTGACTGTTCTACACTAGTTTCTAATATTTCTATTCTGGTATTCGTTTTTCTCGGATTTTATCTGCTAACTGCATCATACTGTCTATGATCTCTTGTTTTAATTTGCCTAGTTTATTATTTAAATCTTTTATTTGTTTATTTATGTTTTGTTTTATTCTTCTTTTAGTTGTACATTCTCTTGTTTTACTTCATTTAAATTTTCTGTAATTCCGCCTAGTTTATCGTTTATATTTTCTTTTAATTCTTCTGTTTGCTTTGTATTATCTTCTTTTTGTTTTATACTTACTTCGTCCACCCAGGCACGCATCATATTTTGAAGTGCTTCCATCTCAAAGCCTTTTGATTCTGCCATGTTGAATATTTTGTATTTATTATATTATATTTTAAAATAATTATTATTGGTAAACTGTGACTCTATTGGTTTTTTAGTTAATATTATTTATTTATATTTGTTAGTATTATAAATTATCTCATACCAACAATTTCTCTCCCCTTTTAGTTTTGTTGAGCGCCAGTTGTGAAATACACAACAATATTACAGTTACAATATAATAACAATACACTTATTAATTCTGAACCAATTTATTATGGCACATTCAATATCGAAGAACACCAATTTTTTACGGTTCATTTAATATCGGGCCCCATGTTGGCCGCACCTATTTATTATGCAATGTTACAACAATTACCTATACAAATACATTACCATGTACTCAAAGCAACTATAAAGTGTATTATACTGGCCAGGTCGCAGGTTGTTGCTGTTGGTGATGCTCCAGTGTTCCCCCATACGTCTTAGTGTGCATGTGGTACAGTGTGTGTGTCCTGGTTGATCTGCAAAGGGCAGCGTGACGTCGTGTGTAGATTTCTTGAGTTTGAGTGTGTGATCGCCCAAAGTTGCCAGTGGTATTTATACTGGAGGCGAATTGACAGGTTCAGGACTGTCTTTTGACATGTCAGATATTGTCAATTCATGCAAAGCGTCCTTTTTATTACACTCACTCTTTGCTTAATTACCGCGAACTCATGAACATACTCGTCACATGAGCGATATCATTGTTTTTTTGTATTTTTTTCTGGTCACTCACATATACCACACATATAAATTACTATTTAATTACACTAGTAATTAATAATAATTTCATAGTGTCTTTAATATTGCACATTTGGCCATCATTTTTATATCACCATATTCATCAAAAATTCCTTGATGGTAATGGTGTCTTTATAATTGGGGTAAGTCTTTGTTTACAGTTTTAAAACAAATAATTAATTTATTATAATCCTGTTAAGACCTGATTAATTGGAAACCAACAATTCGTACGTATCCCCCATATTTGCATGTCGCAGCTTGCATCACACACACAAACACACGAACGCTGTAACTTACACTAACAAAGCAGGTGTCACTTTTGACAGGCTCCAGCCGGTCCGTTCTCGCACAAAACTGTCTAAAACTGTTCGTCATATTCTATTTACACTAATTACAATACAAAACATTCCGCCCTGGGCAAATATGAAAATATATGTATATTTGCATATATTCTCCTGGTGGTTTTAAATAAAATTTGACTGTTGTTCAAATTTTATTTACACCGCTATATAGGTTTACCTTATAATTACAATTACATCTAATTAATTACATTACAATTGGTTTTTAAAACTCCTTATAAAAGTAAATATTTTTATCGGATGTACAAAACATTCCCCTGTTGTGGAGGGCGACAAAATTCTTTCCCCTATACACATACTTACATCCTGCTATTGTTTCATTGTTATAGTATCGCCCCCACACCCTTGTTGTTATCGGCTTAATTTTCTCACTCTCTGTTGCTCTGTTCTCGTCATAATAGTCGATAAACTTCCTTCATTACAATTGTTCTGCGTACATAACAATGCTTTATTGTCTTCTTTGTGTAATGTTATGCCGCTACTATATTTCCTTATTTTTAGTCGCTCGTGGTGAAATCCCCTTTTACCAATATAAACCTCACAGCTGTTCACATACCTACTTGTATTTCTCTCTCACACATCTCCTATACTGTTGTCGTTTCTCTCTCTCGATTCTTCGCCCTTACCTACGTTCATAGAATACGTTGCATTTTTCTCTCCACAATAATTCTCTTCTTTCTGTACAATATTAGTTTTATTTCTGTACTCGGTGCGAAACATGTGTTCGGCTGTGCGAGGATAATTAACAATTCTTTGATCATTTTAATTCCTTGTGTTTTACTGGCAAATCTACTATCTCTGTGAAAGTGATGTGCTAATTTATATACCAGTTCGTGTTGTGTAATTGTGAGTGTTAAATGTTTACTTCTTTCGACAAGTTGGATTACATACTCCCCAACGGTGAGTGTATCTTTACCTTGATACTTACCATATTCTAATTTGTCTCTTATTTGTTTTTTCGTGTGAATATTCCCATAGCAACCTTCAAACAATGAGTTTTTAAATTGTTCGTTAGCAGTTAAATTGTATCAAACTCTCGTATTCCATTTTGCAGTAGAACCTTGAAAATGTTTACTAATAAAGCTACTTTTCTCTTTATAAGTTAAAACATTACCTGTTAACTCCATTTCTCGTTCATAGTTCAGTAACAATTTTGTCCTTTCATCACTCAGTGTTGGATACACCACCATCTGTGTTGGTTCCGTTTTTAGACGTTCTACTTCACCACGTTGATTTTTCTCTAATGTATTTCTTTCACTGGAATATTCTTTTGTGGTTTTATTATTAGACTCGACTACGGCAGTTTCCAACATTATTATTGTGGCTTCCAACTCTTGTGTCTTATTGATGTTTTCATGGACTTGTTCACTGACTGCTTTTCTTTCCATATCCTGCTCCTGCTTTGATACTATAAACTTCTCATTCCAGCGTTCAGCTACTTGGTTCACACTATATTTTAATTCTTTCGACCATTCTGCTTTTTGTTCTATAAACCTATTCTCCATCTTTAAAGCTTGTTCATTTAGTGACTGTTCTACACTAGTTTCTAATATTTCTATTCTGGTATTCGTTTTTCTCGGATTTTATCTGCTAACTGCATCGTACTGTCTATGATCTCTTGTTTTAATTTGCCTAGTTTATTATTTAAATCTTTTATTTGTTTATTTATGTTTTGATTTAATTCTTCTTTTAGTTGTACATTCTCTTGTTCTACTTCATTTAAATTTTCTGTAATTCCGCCTAGTTTATCGTTTATATTTTCTTTTAATTCTTCTGTTTGCTTTGTATTATCTTCTTTTTGTTTTATACTTACTTCGTCCACCCAGGCACGCATCATATTTTGAAGTGCTTCCATATCAAAGCCTTTTGATTCTGCCATGTTGAATATTTTGTATTTATTATATTATATTTTAAAATAATTATTATTGGTAAACTGCGACTCTATTGGTTTTTTAGTTAATATTATTTATTTATATTTGTTAGTATTATAAATTATCTCATACCAACAATTTCTCTCCCCTTTTAGTTTTGTTGAGCGCCAGTTGTGAAATACATAACAATATTACAGTTACAATATAATAACAATACACTTATTAATTCTGAACCAATTTATTATGGCACATTCAATATCGAAGCACGCCAATTTTTTATGGTTCATTTAATATCGGGCTCCATGTTGGCCGCACCAATTTATTATGCGATGTTATAACAATTACCTATACAAATACATTACCATGTACTCAACGCAACTATAAAGTGTATTACACTGGCCAGGTCGCAGGATTTTTTTCTCTCGTTGCGTCAAGTAGGGCCTATATGTAGTTGCACAATAATTAAATAATTTTTAAAGAGGAGTGAGATGTTGTTGACATGAAATAATCATTTAAAACCGTTTCAAAATAATCATTCTAAGAATTATTTGTTAATAGAAAAATATTTAAATATTAAAATTTTAAACATTAGACAAATAAATATTCACCTTCATAAGCTTTACAAATATACTGTAACCTGCTATGTTTTTCATAACATAAAACAAAAATAAACACCATATAATATTACTAACTAAACAAATATATTAAACAAGTTATTTAAATTATTTTTATTTTTGTGTGTCTGAAATTAACTCAAATTTTAAATAATACTAGCAACTCATTTACCAACAAAATAATATCAAAATTCAAGAATAAACTTTAATTGTTGCTATAAACAAAATAAAATAATCTACCATTTACTTCCAATCTATTATTTATTTCTACTGCAACACGCAAAAATACAACAAAAGATTAGTATTTCTTTTCTAGATTTGCTTGTTAAATTAAACTCTCTTATCTAACTACTATTTAACTTTAAAACTCTAATTATTAACTGTTCATACTTAAGTTCTTTTCTAGAGCTCTCTTCACAATAAAAAAGTATAATTGTTTTTTTATCACCTGCGTATATCTGCCGTTACCGTTGCATGTGTGTGTATGTCCAGAATCATGAGAGTATGATGATGATGATGATGATGATGACTATGCTGACGCGGTGTTCATTGTCTCTATAGGTTGTTGCCTTTGGTGATGCTCCAGTGTTCCCCCATACGTCAAAAAGGGCAGCGTGACGTCGTGTGTAGATTTCTAGAGTTTGAGTGTGTGATCGCCCAAACTTGCCTGTGGTATTTATACTGGAGGCGAATTCGCAGGTTCAGGACTGTCTTTTGACATGTCAGATATTGTCAATTCATGCAAAGTGTCCTTTTTATTACATTCACTTTTTGTTTAATTATCGCGAACTCATGAATATACTCGTCACATGAGCGATATCATTGTTTGTGTATTTTCTTCTGTTGACTCACATATACCACACATATAAATTACTATTTAATTACACTAGTAATTAATATTAATTTCATAGCATTTTTAATATTGCACATTTGGCCATCATTTTTATATCACCATATTCATCAAAAATTCCTTGATGTAATGGTGTCTTTATAATTGGGGTAAGTCTTTGTTTACAGTTTTAAAACAAATAATTAATTTATTAAAATCCTGTTAAGACCTGATTAATTGGAAACCAACAATTCGTACGTATCCCCCATATTTGCATGTCGCAGCTTGCGTCACACACACAAACACACGAACGCTGTAACTTACGCTAACAAAGCTGGTGTCACTTTTGACAGGCTCCAGCCGGTCCGTTCTCGCACAAAACTGTCTAAAACTGTTCGTCATATTCTATTTACACTAATTACAATAAAAAACATACCGCCCTGGGCAAATATGAAAATATATGTATATTTGCATATATTCCCCTGGTGGTTTTAAATAAAATTTGACTGTTGTTCAAATTTTATTTACACCGCTATATAGGTGTACCTTATAATTACAATTAAATTTTATTAATTACATTACAAATGGTTTTTAAAACTCCTTATAAAAGTAAATATTTTTATCGGATGTACAAAACATTCCCCTGTTGTGGAGGGTGACAAAATTCTTTCCCCTATACACATACTTACATCCTGCTATTGTTTCATTGTTATACGTATCGCCCCCACACCCTTGTTGTTATCGGCTTAATTTTCTCACTCTCTGTTGCTCTGTTCTCGTCATAATAGTCGATAAACTTCCTTCATTACAATTGTTCTGCGTACATAACAATGCTTTATTGTCTTCTTTGTGTAATGTTATGCCGCTACTATATTTCCTTATTTTTAGTCGCTCGTGGTGAAATCCCCTTTTACCAATATAAACCTCACAGCTGTTCACATACCTACTTGTATTTCTCTCTCACACATCTCCTATACTGTTGTCGTTTCTCTCTCTCGATTCTTCGCCCTTACCTACGTTCATAGAATACGTTGCATTTTTCTCTCCACAATAATTCTCTTCTTTCTGTACAATATTAGTTTTATTTCTGTACTCGGTGCGAAACATGTGTTCGGCTGTGCGAGGATAATTAACAATTCTTTGATCATTTTAATTCCTTGTGTTTTACTGGCAAATCTACTATCTCTGTGAAAGTGATGTGCTAATTTATATACCAGTTCGTGTTGTGTAATTGTGAGTGTTAAATGTTTACTTCTTTCGACAAGTTGGATTACATACTCCCCAACGGTGAGTGTATCTTTACCTTGATACTTACCATATTCTAATTTGTCTCTTATTTGTTTTTTCGTGTGAATATTCCCATAGCAACCTTCAAACAATGAGTTTTTAAATTGTTCGTTAGCAGTTAAATTGTATCAAACTCTCGTATTCCATTTTGCTGTAGAACCTTGAAAATGTTTACTAATAAAGCTACTTTTCTCTTTATAAGTTAAAACATTACCTGTTAACTCCATTTCTCGTTCATAGTTCAGTAACAATTTTGTCCTTTCATCACTCAGTGTTGGATACACCACCATCTGTGTTGGTTCCGTTTTTAGACGTTCTACTTCACCACGTTGATTTTTCTCTAATGTATTTCTTTCACTGGAATATTCTTTTGTGGTTTTATTATTAGACTCGACTACGGCAGTTTCCAACATTATTATTGTGGCTTCCAACTCTTGTGTCTTATTGATGTTTTCATGGACTTGTTCACTGACTGCTTTTCTTTCCATATCCTGCTCCTGCTTTGATACTATAAACTTCTCATTCCAGCGTTCAGCTACTTGGTTCACACTATATTTTAATTCTTTCGACAATTTTGCTTTTTGTTCTATAAACCTATTCTCCATCTTTAAAGCTTGTTCATTTAGTGACTGTTCTACACTAGTTTCTAATATTTCTATTCTGGTATTCGTTTTTCTCGGATTTTATCTGCTAACTGCATCGTACTGTCTATGATCTCTTGTTTTAATTTGCCTAGTTTATTATTTAAATCTTTTATTTGTTTATTTATGTTTTGATTTAATTCTTCTTTTAGTTGTACATTCTCTTGTTTTGCTTCATTTAAATTTTCTGTAATTCCGCCTAGTTTATCGTTTATATTTTCTTTTAATTCTTCTGTTTGCTTTGTATTATCTTCTTTTTGTTTTATACTTACTTCGTCCACCCAGGCACGCATCATATTTTGAAGTGCTTCCATATCAAAGCCTTTTGATTCTGCCATGTTGAATATTTTGTATTTATTATATTATATTTTAAAATAATTATTATTGGTAAACTGCGACTCTATTGGTTTTTTAGTTAATATTATTTATTTATATTTGTTAGTATTATAAATTATCTCATACCAACAATTTCTCTCCCCTTTTAGTTTTGTTGAGCGCCAGTTGTGAAATACATAACAATATTACAGTTACAATATAATAACAATACACTTATTAATTCTGAACCAATTTATTATGGCACATTCAATATCGAAGCACGCCAATTTTTTATGGTTCATTTAATATCGGGCCCCATGTTGGCCGCACCAATTTATTATGCGATGTTATAACAATTACCTATACAAATACATTACCATGTACTCAACGCAACTATAAAGTGTATTACACTGGCCAGGTTGCAGGATTTTTTTCTCTCGTTGCGTCAAGTAGGGCCTATATGTAGTTGCACAATAATTAAATAATTTTTAAAGAGGAGTGAGATGTTGTTGACATGAAATGATCATTTAAAACCGTTTCAAAATAATCATTCTAAGAATTATTTGTTAATAGAAAAATATTTAAATATTAAAATTTCAAACATTAGACAAATAAATATTCACCTTCATAAGCTTTACAAATCTACTGTAACCTGCTATGTTATTCATAACATAAAACAAAAATAAACACCATATAATATTACTAACTAAACAAACATATTAAACAAGTTATTTAAATTATTTTTATTTTTGTGTGTCTGAAATTAACTCAAATTTTAAATAATACTAGCAACTCATTTACCAACAAAATAATATCAAAATTCAAGAATAAACTTTAATTGTTGCTATAAACAAAATAAAATAATCTACCATTTACTTCCAATCTATTATTTATTTCTACTGCAACACGCAAAAATACAACAAAAGATTAGTATTTCTTTTCTAGATTTGCTTGTTAAATTAAACTCTCTTATCTAACTACTATTTAACTTTAAAACTCTAATTATTAACTGTTCATACTTAAGTTCTTTTCTAGAGCTCTCTTCACAATAAAAAAGTATAATTGTTTTTTTATCACCTGCGTATATCTGCCGTTACCGTTGCATGTGTGTGTATGTCCAGAATCCTGAGAGTATGATGATGATGATGATGATGACTATGCTGACGCGGTGTTCATTGTCTCTATAGGTTGTTGCCTTTGGTGATGCTCCAGTGTTCCCCCATACGTCAAAAAGGGCAGTGTGACGTCGTGTGTAGATTTCTAGAGTTTGAGTGTGTGATCGCCCAAACTTGCCTGTGGTATTTATACTGGAGGCGAATTCGCAGGTTCAGGACTGTCTTTTGACATGTCAGATATTGTCAATTCATGCAAAGTGTCCTTTTTATTACATTCACTTTTTGTTTAATTATCGCGAACTCATGAATATACTCGTCACATGAGCGATATCATTGTTTGTGTATTTTCTTCTGTTGACTCACATATACCACACATATAAATTACTATTTAATTACACTAGTAATTAATATTAATTTCATAGCATTTTTAATATTGCACATTTGGCCATCATTTTTATATCACCATATTCATCAAAAATTCCTTGATGTAATGGTGTCTTTATAATTGGGGTAAGTCTTTGTTTACAGTTTTAAAACAAATAATTAATTTATTAAAATCCTGTTAAGACCTGATTAATTGGAAACCAACAATTCGTACGTATCCCCCATATTTGCATGTCGCAGCTTGCGTCACACACACAAAGACACGAACGCTGTAACTTACGCTAACAAAGCTGGTGTCACTTTTGACAGGCTCCAGCCGGTCCGTTCTCGCACAAAACTGTCTAAAACTGTTCGTCATATTCTATTTACACTAATTACAATAAAAAACATACCGCCCTGGGCAAATATGAAAATATATGTATATTTGCATATATTCCCCTGGTGGTTTTAAATAAAATTTGACTGTTGTTCAAATTTTATTTACACCGCTATATAGGTGTACCTTATAATTACAATTAAATTTTATTAAATACATTACAATTGGTTTTTAAAACTCCTTATAAAAGTAAATATTTTTATCGGATGTACAAAACATTCCCCTGTTGTGGAGGGTGACAAAATTCTTTCCCCTATACACATACTTACATCCTGCTATTGTTTCATTGTTATACGTATCGCCCCCACACCCTTGTTGTTATCGGCTTAATTTTCTCACTCTCTGTTGCTCTGTTCTCGTCATAATAGTCGATAAACTTCCTTCATTACAATTGTTCTGCGTACATAACAATGCTTTATTGTCTTCTTTGTGTAATGTTATGCCGCTACTATATTTCCTTATTTTTAGTCGCTCGTGGTGAAATCCCCTTTTACCAATATAAACCTCACAGCTGTTCACATAGATACTTGTATTTCTCTCTCACACATCTCCTATACTGTTGTCGTTTCTCTCTCTCTCGATTCTTCGCCCTTACCTACGTTCATAGAATACGTTGCATTTTTCTCTCCACAATAATTCTCTTCTTTCTGTACAATATTAGTTTTATTTCTGTACTCGGTGCGAAACATGTGTTCGGCTGTGCGAGGATAATTAACAATTCTTTGATCATTTTAATTCCTTGTGTTTTACTGGCAAATCTACTATCTCTGTGAAAGTGATGTGCTAATTTATATACCACTTCGTGTTGTGTAATTGTGAGTGTTAAATGTTTACTTCTTTCGACAAGTTGGATTACATACTCCCCAACGGTGAGTGTATCTTTACCTTGATACTTACCATATTCTAATTTGTCTCTTATTTGTTTTTTCGTGTGAATATTCCCATAGCAACCTTCAAACAATGAGTTTTAAATTGTTCGTTAGCAGTTAAATTATATCAAACTCTCGTATTCCATTTTGCAGTAGAAGCTTGAAAATGTTTACTAATAAAGCTACTTTTCTCTTTATAAGTTAAAACATTACATGTTAACTCCATTTCTCGTTCATAGTTCAGTAACAATTTTGTCCTTTCATCACTCAGTGTTGGATACACCACCATCTGTGTTGGTTCCGTTTTTAGACGTTCTACTTCACCATGTTGGTTTTTCTCTAGTGTATTTCTTTCACTGGAATATTCTTTTGTAGTTTTATTATTAGACTCGACTACGGCAGTTTCCAACATTATTATTGTGGCTTCCAACTCTTGTGTCTTATTGATGTTTTCATGGACTTGTTCACTGACTGCTTTTCTTTCCATATCCTGCTCCTGCTTTGATACTATAAACTTCTCTTTCCAGTGTTCAGCTACTTGGTTCACACTATATTTTAATTCTTTCGACCATTCTGCTTTTTGTTCTATAAAACTATTCTCCTTCTTTAAAGCTTGTTCATTTAGTGACTGTTCTACACTAGTTTCTAATATTTCTATTCTGGTATTTGTTTTTCTCGGATTTTATCTGCTAACTGCATCGTACTCTCTATGATCTCTTGTTTTAATTTGCCTAGTTTATTATTTAAATCTTTTATTTGTTTATTTATGTTTTGATTTAATTCTTCTTTTAGTTGTACATTCTCTTGTTTTACTTCATTTAAATATTCTGTAATTCCGCCTAGTTTATCGTTTATATTTTCTTTTAATTCTTCTGTTTGCTTTGTATTATCTTCTTTTTGTTTTATACTTACTTCGTCCACCCAGGCACGCATCATATTTTGAAGTGCTTCCATCTCAAAGCCTTTTGATTCTGCCATGTTGAATATTTTGTATTTATTATATTATATTTTAAAATAATTATTATTGGTAAACTGTGACTCTATTGGTTTTTTAGTTAATATTATTTATTTATATTTTTTAGTATTATAAATTATCTCATACCAACAATTTCTCTCCCCTTTTAGTTTTGTTGAGCGCCAGTTGTGAAATACACAACAATATTACAGTTACAATATATCATTCTTCGTATTGTTTAAATTAGCAGCCATCCTTACTATTTCTTTTATGAATTTGCTAACTGCTATAATTTTTTATTGTTCGACTAAGCTTTTCGTCATTACTGACATCTTCAGGTCTTAAACAACGTCTATCAACTGTACGTTGTAGGCTTTTATACTTTAGGCCCCTCCCCTTATGTCATCGCCCCTCCTATTGGTTCTAGCTGCTACCGCTCTTCACGGGAACTTTGTCTACCTTTTTCCGTTAGGCATTTTTCTAACGTCCATCAAATTGTTTTAAGAATCTCCCGTTAATTTCCTCATTCTTGACTTATAATTTTTTTTTTTTTGTAACCTTTTACATTTCGTCATTTTTTAGTGTGTTATTCTTATTATTTTAATTTATTTTTGTTTATTGTTAAATATATAATAAAATATTTCTTCATTTGTAAAATCCACTTTTATATTCATTAATTTATTTTTATCTTCTTTTTTAACTTTAAGTTTTTCTAGTTCTTCTATTAATTTTCTTTTTTGCGGATTGTTTTCTATTTTGATTATTTCCATATTTTCATTGATATTTATGAGTTTATGGCCTGATTCGTTGAAATGTCTTGCATATAGTGAGTTCGTTACTCTAACCCCTTCTCCTTTTGCGTGTTCATTCATTCTAATTTTAAATTTTCTTCCAGTTTCGCCCAGATATATCTTATTACATTCCCCAAATTTTAATTTGTATACGCCGCTTTTTTCTGTTAATGGAATTTCTTCTGTTTTATCTTTTTTTATATATTCGAATACATTTTTTGTTTTCTTTATTCCTATCTGTATTTCATATTTTTCGAAACATTTTTGTAACATTTTTGTTTGATATCCTATGTATGTTATTGCTCCTTTATATTTCTTTTCTTCATTTGTTTTTTCTTTTTTGTTATTTTCTATTTCTTTATTTTCCTCTATTTTCTTAACTATTCTATTAATTATTTTAGGGTTGTAATTATTATTTTTTGCTATTTGTTGTATTTTCTGTAATTCTTTTTGTTTGAGTTCTTCATTTTCTAGATAATTTATAGCTCTATAGCAAAATGAATTTAATGCTGCCATTTTATAATTGACTGTATGATATGATTCTTGTGGAATTATTAAATCTGAGTATGTTAGATATCCAGTCAATTATAAAATGGCAGCATTAAATTCATTTTGCTATAGAGCTATAAATTATCTAGAAAATGAAGAACTCAAACAAAAAGAATTAAAGAAAAAATACAACAAATAGCAAAAAATAATAATTACAACCCTAAAATAATTAATAGAATAGTTAAGAAAATAGAGGAAAATAAAGAAATAGAAAATAACGAAAAAGAAAAAACAAATGAAGAAAAGAAATATAAAGGAGCAATAACATACATAGGATATCAAACAAAAATGTTACAAAAATGTTTCAAAAAATATGAAATACAGATAGGAATAAAGAAAACGAAAAATGTATTCGAATATATAAAAATGATAAAACAGAAGAAATTCCATTAACAGAAAAAAGCGGCGTATACAAATTAAAATGAGGGGAATGTAATAAGATATATCTGGGCGAAACTGGAAGAAAATTTAAAATTAGAATGAATGAACACGCAAAAGGAGAAGGGGTTAGAGTAACGAACTCACTATATGCAAGACATTTCAACGAATCAGGCCATAAATTCATAAATCCCAATGAAAATATGGAAATAATCAAAATAGAAAACAATCCGCAAAAAAGAAAATTAATAGAAGAACTAGAAATACTTAAAGTTAAAAAAGAAGATAAAAATAAATTAATGAATATAAAAGTGGATTTTACAAATGAAGAAATATTTTATTATATATTTAACAATAAACAAAAATAAATTAAAATAATAAGAATAACACACTAAAAAATGACGAAATGTAAAAGGTTACAAAAAAAAAAAAAAAAATTATAAGTCAAGAATGAAGAAATTAACAGGAGATTCTTAAAACAATTTCACGGACGTTAGAAAAATGCCTAACGGAAAAAGGTAGACGAAGTTCCCGTGAAGAGCGGTAGCAGCTAGAACCAATAGGAGGGGCGATGACATAAGGGGAGGGGCCTAAAGTATAAAAGCCTACAACGTACAGTTGATAGACGTTGTTTAAGACCTGAAGATGTCAGTAAAGACGAAAAGCTTAGTCGAACAATAAAAAATTATAGCAGTTAGCAAATTCATAAAAGAAATAGTTACAATATACGTAATAACAATACACTTATTAATTCTGAACCAATTTATTATGGCACATTCAATATCGAAGCACGCCAATTTTTTATGGTTCATTTAATATCGGGCCCCATGTTGGCCGCACCAATTTATTATGCAATGTTACAACAATTACCTATACAAATACATTACCATGTACTCAACACAACTATAAAGTGTATTACACTGGCCAGGTCGCAGGATTTTTTTCTCTCATTGCGTCAAGTAGGGCCTATATGTAGTTGCACAATAATTAAATAATTTTTAAAGAGGAGTGAGATGTTGTTGACATGAAATAATCATTTAAAACTGTTTCAAAATAATCATTCTAAGATTTATTAATTAATAGAAAAATATTTAAATATTAAAATTTCAAACATTAGACAAATATATATTCACCTTCATAAGCTTTACAAATATACTGTAACCTGCTATGTTATTCATAACATACAACAAAAATAAACACCATATAATATTTCTAACTAAACAAACATATTAAACAAATTATCTAAATTATTTTTATTTTTGTGTGTCTGAAATTAGCTCAAATTTTAAATAATACTAGCAACTCATTTACCAACAAAATAATATCAAAATTCAAGAATAAACTTTAATTGTTGCTATAAACAAAATAAAATAATCTACCATTTACTTCCAATCTATTATTTATTTCTACTGCCACACGCAAAAATACAACAAAAGATTATTATTTCTTTTCTAGATTTGCTTGTTAAATTAAACTCTCTTATCTAACTACTATTTAACTTTAAAACTCTAATTATTAACTGTTCATACTTAAGTTCTTTTCAAGAGCTCTCTTCACAATAAAAAAGTATAATTGTTTTTTTATCACCTGCGTATATCTGCCGTTACCGTTGCATGTGTGTGTGTGTCCAGAATCCTGAGAGTATGATGATGATGATGATGACTATGCTGATGCGATGTTCATTGTCTCTATGGGTTGTTGCTGTTGGTGATGCTCCAGTGTTCCCCCATACGTCTTAGTGTGCATGTGGTACAGTGTGTGTGTCCTGGTTGATCTGCAAAGGGCAGCGTGACGTCGTGTGTAGATTTCTTGAGTTTGAGTGTGTGATCGCCCAAAGTTGCCAGTGGTATTTATACTGGAGGCGAATTGACAGGTTCAGGACTGTCTTTTGACATGTCAGATATTGTCAATTCATGCAAAGCGTCCTTTTACTTCCATATTCCTTAAGGAATGGAAGTATGGTGATGGCAAAAAAAATCGTGTTTGAGATTATTGCAGATTCTGATTCTACTACACTCAAAACATGAAAAAAAGTCGTTTTCCGAAAAGTGTCTGTGTGTCTGTCTGTCTGTCTGTCTGTCTGTGTGTCTGTGTGTCTGTGTGTCTGTCTGTAGATTTTTTTTCTATGGCAAACGATAACTGCCGCAAATTCAAACAGAATCAAATAATTTTTTGCATACAGCCCGGTTTTGCAGAGTTCTCGCGACCTATTGTTTTTGGTGAAGATCGGTTGAGGGAAAGGGGTAGTTTACCTGCAACGGTTTTTTTTTAGCAAGGGTAATTTTGTTTGTTTGGCAAACGATAACAGCCGCAAATTCAAACAGAATCAAATAATGTTTCGCATACAGCCCTAAATTGTAGAGTTCTCAAGACCTATTGTTTTTGGTGAAGATCGGTTAAGGGAAAGGGGTAGTTTACCTGTAACGTTTTATGTTTTAACAAGGGTATTTCCTATGGCAAACGATAACAGCCGCAAATTCAAACAGAATGAAAAGATTATTTGCATACAGCCCTAAATTGTAGAGTTCTCAAGACCTTTTGTTTTTGGTGAAGATCGGTTAAGGGAAAGGGGTAGTTTACCTACAACGTTTTTTTAACAAGGGTATTTTCTATGGCAAACGATAACAGCCGCAAATTCAAACAGAATCAAATAATTTTCTGCATACAGCCCTGATTTGTAGAGTACTCAAGACCTATTGTTTTTGGTGAAGATCGGTTGAGGGGAAGGGGTAGTTTACCAGCAACGTTTTTTATCATTCGTATTTTCTATGGCAAACGACAACTGCCGCAAATTCAAACAGAATCAAATAATTTTATGCATACAGCCCTGATTTGTAGAGTACTCGCGACCTATTGTTTTTGGTGAAGATCGGTTGAGGGGAAGGGGTAGTTTACCGGCAACGGTTTTTTTTATCAAGGGAAATTTTTTTTTTTTGGCAAACGATAACAGCCGCAAATTCAAACAGAATCAAATAATGTTTCGCATACAGCCCTGAATTGTAGATTTCTCAAGACCTATTGTTTTTGGTGAAGATCGGTTGAGGGAAAGGGGTAGTTTACCTGCAACGTTTTTTTTTATCAAGGGTATTTTCTATGGCAAACGATAACAGCCGCAAATTCAAACAGAATCAAATAATGTTTTGCATACAGCCCTGATTTGTAGAGTACTCAAGACCTATTGTTTTTGGTGAATATCGGTTAAGGGGAAGGGGTAGTTTACCTGCAACGTTTTTTTATCAAGCGTATTTTCTATGGCAAACGATAACAGCCGCAAATTCAAACAGAATGAAATAATTTTTTGCATACGTCCCTGAATTGTAGAGGTCTCAATGACTTTCGATTTTGGTGAAGATCGGTTAAGGGGAAGGGGTAGTTTACCTGCAACCTTTTACGTTTTAACAAGAGTAAAGTACTTGAAAATTTATTTAAACTTTTTGAAACAATGGTAATTGTTAAAAATAAAATAATTTTGTTGCCAGGCAATAAAATTATAATTTTTTCATTTTAATGTAATATAATATTTTTCATTTAATACAGCAATAAAAAGGCAGGTAAGACACAGCCTGGTTGTTTGGCTGAAAATGATTTTAAATATAAATCTTAGAATATGGAAGTCATGTATGGTTCTCCATACCGATATTTTATTACACTCACTTTTTGGTTAATTATCGCGAACTCATGAACATACTCGTCACATGAGCGATATCATTGTTTTTACTTCCATATTCCTTAAGGAATGGAAGTATGGTGATGGCAAAAAAAATCGTGTTCGAGATTATTGCAGATTCTGATTCTACTACACTCAAAACATGAAAAAAAGTCGTTTTCCGAAAAGTGTCTGTGTGTCTGTCTGTCTGTCTGTGTGTCTGTGTGTCTGTGTGTCTGTCTGTAGATTTTTTTTCTATGGCAAACGATAACTGCCGCAAATTCAAACAGAATCAAATAATTTTTTGCATGCAGCCCTGATTTGCAGAGTACTCGCGACCTATTGTTTTTGGTGAAGATCGGTTGAGGGAAAGGGGTAGTTTACCTGCAACGGTTTTTTTTTAGCAAGGGTAATTTTGTTTGTTTGGCAAACGATAACAGCCGCAAATTCAAACAGAATCAAATAATGTTTCGCATACAGCCCTGAATTGTAGAGTTCTCAAGATCTGTTGATTTTGGTGAAGATCGGTTAAGGGAAAGGGGTAGTTTACCTGTAACGTTTTATGTTTTAACAAGGGTATTTCCTATGGCAAACGATAACAGCCGCAAATTCAAACAGAATCAAAAGATTATTTGCATACAGCCCTAAATTGTAGAGTTCTCAAGACCTATTGTTTTTGGTGAAGTTCGGTTGAGGGAAAGGGGTAGTTTACCTGCAACGTTTTTTTAACAAGGGTATTTTCTATGGCAAACGATAACAGCCGCAAATTCAAACAGAATCAAATAATGTTTTGCATACAGCCCTGATTTGTAGAGTACTCAAGACCTATTGTTTTTGGTGAAGATCGGTTAAGGGAAAGGGGTAGTTTACCTGTAACGTTTTATGTTTTAACAAGGGTATTTCCTATGGCAAACGATAACAGCCGCAAATTCAAACAGAATCAAAAGATTATTTGCATACAGCCATAAATTGTAGAGTTCTCAAGACCTATTGTTTTTGGTGAAGATCGGTTGAGGGAAAGGGGTAGTTTACCGGCAACGTTTTTTTAACAAGGGTATTTTCTATGGCAAACGATAACAGCCGCAAATTCAAACAGAATCAAATAATGTTTTGCATACAGCCCTGATTTGTAGAGTACTCAAGACCTTTTGTTTTTGGTGAAGATCGGTTAAGTGGAAGGGGTAGTTTACCTGCAACGTTTTTTTATCAAGCGTATTTTGTATGGCAAACGATAACAGCCGCAAATTCAAACAGAATCAAATAATTTTTTGCATACGTCCCTGAATTGTAGAGGTCTCAAAGACTTTCGATTTTGGTGAAGATCGGTTAAGGGGAAGGGGTAGTTTACTTGCAACCTTTTACGTTTTAACAAGAGTAAAGTACTTGAAAATTTATTTAAACTTTTTGAAACAATGGTAATTGTTAAAAATAAAATAATTTTGTTGCCAGGCAATAAAATTATAATTTTTTCATTTTAATGTAATATAATATTTTTCATTTAATACAGCAATAAAAAGGCAGGTAAGACGCAGCCTGGCTGTTTGGCTGAAAATGATTTTAAATATAAATCTTAGAATATGGAAGTCATGTATGGTTCTCCATACCGATATTTTTGTATTTTTTTCTGGTCACTCACATATACCACACATATAAATTACTATTTAATTACACTAGTAATTAATAATAATTTCTTAGTGTCTTTAATATTGCACATTTGGCCATCATTTTTATATCACCATATTCATCAAAAATTCCTTGATGTAATGGTGTATTTATAATTGGGGTAAGTCTTTGTTTACAGTTTTAAAACAAATAATTAATTTATTATAATCCTGTTAAGACCTGATTAATTGGAAACCAACAATTTGTACGTATCCCCCATATTTGCATGTCGCAGCTTGCATCACACACACAAACACACGAACGCTGTAACTTACGCTAACAAAGCTGGTGTCACTTTTGACAGGCTCCAGCCGGTCCATTCTCGCACAAAACTGTCTAAAACTGTTCGTCATATTCTATTTACACTAATTACAATACAAAACATACCGCCCTGGGCAAATATGCAAATATATGTATTGTTGCATTAATTCCCCTGGTGGTTTTAAATAAAATTTGACTGTTGTTCAAATTTTATTTACACCGCTATATAGGTGTACCTTATAATTACAATTACATCTTATTAATTACATTACAATTGGTTTTTAAAACTCCTTATAAAAGTAAATATTTTTATCGGATGTACAAAACATTCCCCTGTTGTGGAGGGTGACAAAATTCTTTCCCCTATACACATACTTACATCCTGCTATTGTTTCATTGTTATACGTATCGCCCCCACACCCTTGTTGTTGTCGGCTTAATTTTCTCACTCTCTGTTGCTCTGTTCTCGTCATAAAAGTCGATAAACTTCCTTCATTATAATTGTTCTGCGTACATAACAATGCTTTATTGTCTTCTTTGTGTAATGTTATGCCGCTACTATATTTCCTTATATTTAGTCGCTCGTGGTGAAATCCCCTCTTACCAATATAAACCTCACAGCTGTTCACATACTTGTATTTCTCTCTCTCACATCTCCTATACTGTTGGCGTTTCTCTCTCTCGATTCTTCGCCCTTACCTACGTTCATAGAATACGTTGCATTTTTCTCTCCACAATAACGCTTTTGTTTCTGTACAATATTAGTTTTATTTCTGTACTCGGTGCGAAACATGTGTTCGGCTGTGCGAGGAAAATTAACAATTCTTTGATCATTTTAATTCCTTGTGTTTTACTGGCAAATCTACTATCTCTGTGAAAGTGATGTGCTAATTTATATACCACTTCGTGTTGTGTAATTGTGAGTGTTAAATATTTACTTCTTTCGACAAGTTGGATTACATACTCCCCAACGGTGAGTGTATCTTTACCTTGATACTTACCATATTCTAATTTGCCTCTTATTTGTTTTTTCGTGTGAATATTCCCATAGCAACCTTCAAACAATGAGTTTTTAAATTGTTCGTTAGCAGTTAAATTATATCAAACTCTCGTATTCCATTTTGCAGTAGAACCTTGAAAATGTTTACTAATAAAGCTACTTTTCTCTTTATAAGTTAAAACATTACCTGTTAACTCCATTTCTCATTCATAGTTCAGTAACAATTTTGTCCTTTCATCACTCAGTGTTGGATACACCACCATCTGTGTTGGTTCCGTTTTTAGACGTTCTACTTCACCACGTTGATTTTTCTCTAGTGTATTTCTTTCACTGGAATATTCCTTTGTGGTTTTATTTTAGACTCGACTACGGCAGTTTCCAACATTATTATTGTGGGTTCCAACTCTTGTGTCTTATTGATGTTTTCATGGACTTGTTCACTGACTGCTTTTCTTTCCATATCCTGCTCCTGCTTTGCTACTATATACTTCTCATTCCAGCGTTCAGCTACTTGGTTCACACTATCTTTTAATTCTTTCGACCAAGCTGCTTTTTGTTCTATAAAACTATTCTCCATCTTTAAAGCTTGTTCATTTAGTGACTTTTCTACACTAGTTTCTAATATTTCTATTCTGGTATTCGTTTTTCTCGGATTTTATCTGCTAACTGCATCGTACTGTCTATGATCTCTTGTTTTAATTTGCCTAGTTTATTATTTAAATCTTTTATATGTTTATTTGTTTTGATTTAATTCTTCTTTTAGTTGTACATTCTCTTGTTTTACTTCATTTAAATTTTCTGTAATTCCGCCTAGTTTATCGATTATATTTTCTTTTAATTTTTCTGTTTGCTTTGTATTATCTTCTTTTTGTTTTATACTTACTTCGTCCACCCAGGCACGCATCATATTTTGAAGTGCTTCCATATCAAAGCCTTTTGATTCTGCCATGTTGAATATTTTGTATTTATTATATTATATTTTAAATAATTATTATTTGTAAACTGTGACTCTATTGGTTTTTTAGTTAATATTATTTATTTATATTTGTTAGTATTATAAATTATCTCATACCAACAATTTCTCTCCCCTTTTAGTTTTGTTAAGCGCCAGTTGTGAAATACACAATAATATTACAGTTACAATATACGTAATAACAATACACTTATTAATTCTGAACCAATTTATTATGGCACATTCAATATCGAAGCACGCCAATTTTTTATGGTTCATTTAATATCGGGCCCCATGTTGGCCGCACCAATTTATTATGCGATGTTATAACAATTACCTATACAAATACATTACCATGTACTCAACGCAACTATAAAGTGTATTACACTGGCCAGGTCACAGGATTTTTTTCTCTCGTTGCGTCAAGTAGGGCCTATATGTAGTTGCACAATAATTAAATAATTTTTAAAGAGGAGTGAGATGTTGTTGACATGAAATAATCATTTAAAACCGTTTCAAAATAATCATTCTAGGATTTATTAATTAATAGAGAAATATTTAAATATTAAAATTTCAAACATTAGACAAATATATATTCACCTTCATAAGCTTTACAAATATACTGTAACCTGCTATGTTATTCATAACATACAACAAAAATAAACACCATATAATATTTCTAACTAAACAAACATATTAAACAAATTATCTAAATTATTTTTATTTTTGTGTGTCTGAAATTAGCTCAAATTTTAAATAATACTAGCAACTCATTTACCAACAAAATAATATCAAAATTCAAGAATAAACTTTAATTGTTGCTATAAACAAAATAAAATAATCTACCATTTACTTCCAATCTATTATTTATTTCTACTGCCACACGCAAAAATACAACAAAAGATTATTATTTCTTTTCTAGATTTGCTTGTTAAATTAAACTCTCTTATCTAACTACTATTTAACTTTAAATCTCTAATTATTAACTGTTCATACTTAAGTTCTTTTCAAGAGCTCTCTTCACAATAAAAAAATATAATTGTTTTTTTATCACCTGCGTATATCTGCCGTTACCGTTGCATGTGTGTATGTGTCCAGAATCCTGAGAGTATGATGATGATGATGATGATGACTATGCTGATGCGGTGTTCGTTGTCTCTATGGGTTGTTGCTGTTTGTGATGCTCCAGTGTTCCCCCATACGTCTTAGTGTGCATGTGGTACAGTGTGTGTGTCCTGGTTGATCTGCAAAGGGCAGCGTGACGTTGTGTGTAGATTTCTTGAGTTTGAGTGTGTGATCGCCCAAAGTTGCCATTGGTATTTATACTGGAGGCGAATTGACAGGTTCAGGACTGTCTTTTGACATGTCAGATATTGTCAATTCATGCAAAGCGTCCTTTTTATTACACTCACTTTTTGGTTAATTATCGCGAACTCATGAACATACTCGTCACATGAGCGATATCATTGTTTTTTTGTATTTTTTTCTGGTCACTCACATATACCACACTTATAAATTACTATTTAATTATACTAGTAATTAATAATAATTTCATAGTGTATTTAATATTGCACATTTGGCCATCATTTTTATATCACCATATTCATCAAAAATTCCTTGATGTAATGGTGTCTTTATAATTGGGGTAAGTCTTTGTTTACAGTTTTAAAACAAATAATTAATTTATTATAATCCTGTTAAGACCTGATTAATTGGAAACCAACAATTCGTACGTATCCCCCATATTTGCATGTCGCAGCTTGCGTCACACACACAAACACACGAACGCTGTAACTTACGCTAACAAAGCTGGTGTCACTTTTGACAGGCTCCAGCCGGTCCGTTCTCGCACAAAACTGTCTAAAACTGTTCGTCATATTCTATTTACACTAATTACAATACAAAACATACCGCCCTGGGAGAATATGAAAATATATGTATATTTGCATATATTCCCCTGGTGGTTTTAAATAAAATTTGACTGTTGTTCAAATTTTATTTACACCGCTATATAGGTGTACCTTATAATTACAATTACATCTTATTAATTACATTTGGTTTTTAAAACTCCTTATAAAAGTAAATATTTTTATCGGATGTACAAAACATTCCCCTGTTGTGGAGGGTGACAAAATTCTTTCCCCTATACACATACTTACATCCTGCTATTGTTTCATTGTTATACGTATCGCCCCCACACCCTTGTTGTTATCGGCTTAATTTTCTCACTCTCTGTTGCTCTGTTCTCGTCATAATAGTCGATAAACTTCCTTCATTACAATTGTTCTGCGTACATAACAATGCTTTATTGTCTTCTTTGTGTAATGTTATGCCGCTACTATATTTCCTTATTTTTAGTCGCTCGTGGTGAAATCCCCTCTTACCAATATAAACCTCACAGCTGTTCACATAGATACTTGTATTGCTCTCTCTCACATCTCCTATACTGTTGGCGTTTCTCTCTCTCGATTCTTCGCCCTTACTATTCAGAGAATACGTTGCATTTTTCTCTCCACAATAATTCTCTTCTTTCTGTACAATATTAGTTTCATTTCTGTACTCGGTGCGAAACATGTGTTCGGCTGTGCGAGTAAAATCAACAATTCTTTGATCATTTTAATTCCTTGTGTTTTACTGGCAAATCTACTATCTCTGTGAAAGTGATGTGCTAATTTATATACCACTTCGTGTTGTGTAATTGTGAGTGTTAAATGTTTACTTCTTTCGACAAGTTGGATTACATACTCCCCAACGGTGAGTGTATCTTTACCTTGATACTTACCATATTCTAATTTGTCTCTTATTTGTTTTTTCGTGTGAATATTCCCATAGCAACCTTCAAACAATGAGTTTTTAAATTGTTCGTTAGCAGTTAAATTATATCAAACTCTCGTATTCCATTTTGCAGTAGAACCTTGAAAATGTTTACTAATAAAGCTACTTTTCTCTTTATAAGTTAAAACATTACCTGTTAACTCCATTTCTCGTTCATAGTTCAGTAACAATTTTGTCCTTTCATCACTCAGTGTTGGATACACCACCATCTGTGTTGGTTCCGTTTTTAGACGATCTACTTCACCACGTTGATTTTTCTCTAGTGTATTTCTTTCACTGGAATATTCTTTTGTGGTTTTATTATTAGACTCGACTACGGCAGTTTCCAACATTATTATTGTGGCTTCCAACTCTTGTGTCTTATTGATGTTTTCATGGACTTGTTCACTGACTGCTTTTCTTTCCATATCCTGCTCCTGCTTTGATACTATAAACTTCTCATTCCAGCGTTCAGCTACTTGGTTCACACTATATTTTAATTCTTTCGACCATTCTGCTTTTTGTTCTATAAAACTATTCTCCATCTTTAAAGCTTGTTCATTTAGTGACTGTTCTACACTATTTTCTAATATTTCTATTCTGGTATTCGTTTTTCTCGGATTTTATCTGCTAACTGCATCGTACTGTCTATGATCTCTTGTTTTAATTTGCCTAGTTTATTATTTAAATCTTTTATATGTTTATTTGTTTTGATTTAATTCTTCTTTTAGTTGTACATTCTCTTGTTTTACTTCATTTAAATTTTCTGTAATTCCGCCTAGTTTATCGATTATATTTTCTTTTAATTTTTCTGTTTGCTTTGTATTATCTTCTTTTTGTTTTATACTTACTTCGTCCACCCAGGCACGCATCATATTTTGAAGTGCTTCCATATCAAAGCCTTTTGATTCTGCCATGTTGAATATTTTGTATTTATTATATTATATTTTAAAATAATTATTATTGGTAAACTGTGACTCTATTGGTTTTTTAGTTAATATTATTTATTTATATTTGTTAGTATTATAAATTATCTCATACCAACAATTTCTCTCCCCTTTTAGTTTTGTTGAGCGCCAGTTGTGAAATACACAATAATATTACAGTTACAATATACGTAATAACAATACACTTATTAATTCTGAACCAATTTATTATGGCACATTCAATATCGAAGCACGCCAATTTTTTATGGTTCATTTAATATCGGGCCCCATGTTGGCCGCACCAATTTATTATGCGATGTTATAACAATTACCTATACAAATACATTACCATGTACTCAACGCAACTATAAAGTGTATTACACTGGCCAGGTCGCAGGATTTTTTTCTCTCGTTGCGTCAAGTAGGGCCTATATGTAGTTGCACAATAATTAAATAATTTTTAAAGAGGAGTGAGATGTTGTTGACATGAAATAATCATTTAAAACCGTTTCAAAATAATCATTCTAGGATTTATTAATTAATAGAGAAATATTTAAATATTAAAATTTCAAACATTAGACAAATATATATTCACCTTCATAAGCTTTACAAATATACTGTAACCTGCTATGTTATTCATAACATACAACAAAAATAAACACCATATAATATTACTAACTAAACAAACATATTAAACAAATTATCTAAATTATTTTTATTTTTGTGTGTCTGAAATTAGCTCAAATTTTAAATAATACTAGCAACTCATTTACCAACAAAATAATATCAAAATTCAAGAATAAACTTTAATTGTTGCTATAAACAAAATAAAATAATCTACCATTTACTTCCAATCTATTATTTATTTCTACTGCCACACGCAAAAATACAACAAAAGATTATTATTTCTTTTCTAGATTTGCTTGTTAAATTAAACTCTCTTATCTAACTACTATTTAACTTTAAATCTCTAATTATTAACTGTTCATACTTAAGTTCTTTTCTAGAGCTCTCTTCACAATAAAAAAATATAATTGTTTTTTTATCACCTGCGTATATCTGCCGTTACCGTTGCATGTGTGTGTGTGTCCAGAATCCTGAGAGTATGATGATGATGATGATGATGACTATGCTGATGCGGTGTTCGTTGTCTCTATGGGTTGTTGCTGTTTGTGATGCTCCAGTGTTCCCCCATACGTCTTAGTGTGCATGTGGTACAGTGTGTGTGTCCTGGTTGATCTGCAAAGGGCAGCGTGACGTTGTGTGTAGATTTCTTGAGTTTGAGTGTGTGATCGCCCAAAGTTGCCAGTGGTATTTATACTGGAGGCGAATTGACAGGTTCAGGACTGTCTTTTGACATGTCAGATATTGTCAATTCATGCAAAGCGTCCTTTTTATTACACTCACTTTTTGGTTAATTATCGCGAACTCATGAACATACTCGTCACATGAGCGATATCATTGTTTTTTTGTATTTTTTTCTGGTCACTCACATATACCACACTTATAAATTACTATTTAATTATACTAGTAATTAATAATAATTTCATAGTGTATTTAATATTGCACATTTGGCCATCATTTTTATATCACCATATTCATCAAAAATTCCTTGATGTAATGGTGTCTTTATAATTGGGGTAAGTCTTTGTTTACAGTTTTAAAACAAATAATTAATTTATTATAATCCTGTTAAGACCTGATTAATTGGAAACCAACAATTCGTACGTATCCCCCATATTTGCATGTCGCAGCTTGCGTCACACACACAAACACACGAACGCTGTAACTTACGCTAACAAAGCTGGTGTCACTTTTGACAGGCTCCAGCTGGTCCGTTCTCGCACAAAACTGTCTAAAACTGTTCGTCATATTCTATTTACACTAATTACAATACAAAACATACCGCCCTGGGAGAATATGAAAATATATGTATATTTGCATATATTCCCCTGGTGGTTTTAAATAAAATTTGACTGTTGTTCAAATTTTATTTACACCGCTATATAGGTGTACCTTATAATTACAATTACATCTTATTAATTACATTTGGTTTTTAAAACTCCTTATAAAAGTAAATATTTTTATTGGATGTACAAAACATTCCCCTGTTGTGGAGGGTGACAAAATTCTTTCCCCTATACACATACTTACATCCTGCTATTGTTTCATTGTTATACGTATCGCCCCCACACCCTTGTTGTTATCGGCTTAATTTTCTCACTCTCTGTTGCTCTGTTCTCGTCATAATAGTCGATAAACTTCCTTCATTACAATTGTTCTGCGTACATAACAATGCTTTATTGTCTTCTTTGTGTAATGTTATGCCGCTACTATATTTCCTTATTTTTCGTCGCTCGTGGTGAAATCCCCTCTTACCAATATAAACCTCACAGCTGTTCACATAGATACTTGTATTGCTCTCTCTCACATCTCCTATACTGTTGGCGTTTCTCTCTCTCGATTCTTCGCCCTTACTATTCAGAGAATACATTGCATTTTTCTCTCCACAATAATTCTCTTCTTTCTGTACAATATTAGTTTCATTTCTATACTCGGTGCGAAACATGTGTTCGGCTGTGCGAGTAAAATCAACAATTCTTTGATCATTTTAATTCCTTGTGTTTTACTGGCAAATCTACTATCTCTGTGAAAGTGATGTGCCAACTTATATACCACTTCGTGTTGTGTAATTGTGAGTGTTGAATGTTTACTTCTTTCGACAAGTTGGATTACATACTCCCCAACGGTGAGTGTATCTTTACCTTGATACTTACCATATTCTAATTTGTCTCTTATTTGTTTTTTCGTGTGAATATTCCCATAGCAACCTTCAAACAATGAGTTTTTAAATTGTTCGTTAGCAGTTAAATTATATCAAACTCTCGTATTCCATTTTGCAGTAGAAGCTTGAAAATGTTTACTAATAAAGCTACTTTTCTCTTTATAAGTTAAAACATTACCTGTTAACTCCATTTCTCGTTCATAGTTCAGTAACAATTTTGTCCTTTCATCACTCAGTGTTGGATACACCACCATCTGTGTTGGTTCCGTTTTTAGACGTTCTACTTCACCACGTTGATTTTTCTCTAGTGTATTTCTTTCACTGGAATATTCTTTTGTGGTTTTATTATTAGACTCGACTACGGCAGTTTCCAACATTATTATTGTGGCTTCCAACTCTTGTGTCTTATTGATGTTTTCATGGACTTGTTCACTGACTGCTTTTCTTTCCATATCCTGCTCCTGCTTTGATACTATAAACTTCTCATTCCAGCGTTCAGCTACTTGGTTCACACTATATTTTAATTCTTTCGACCATTCTGCTTTTTGTTCTATAAAACTATTCTCCATCTTTAAAGCTTGTTCATTTAGTGACTGTTCTACACTATTTTCTAATATTTCTATTCTGGTATTCGTTTTTCTCGGATTTTATCTGCTAACTGCATCGTACTGTCTATGATCTCTTGTTTTAATTTGCCTAGTTTATTATTTAAATCTTTTATTTGTTTATTTATGTTTTGATTTAATTCTTCTTTTAGTTGTACATTCTCTTGTTTTACTTCATTTAAATTTTCTGTAATTCCGCCTAGTTTATCGTTTATATTTTCTTTTAATTCTTCTGTTTGCTTTGTATTATCTTCTTTTTGTTTTATACTTACTTCGTCCACCCAGGCACGCATCATATTTTGAAGTGCTTCCATATCAAAGCCTTTTGATTCTGCCATGTTGAATATTTTGTATTTATTATATTATATTTTAAAATAATTATTATTGGTAAACTGTGACTCTATTGGTTTTTTAGTTAATATTATTTATTTATATTTGTTAGTATTATAAATTATCTCATACCAATAATTTCTCTCCCCTTTTAGTTTTGTTGAGCGCCAGTTGTGAAATACACAACAATATTACAGTTACAATATAATAACAATACACTTATTAATTCTGAACCAATTTATTATGGCACATTCAATATCGAAGCACGCCAATTTTTTATGGTTCATTTAATATCGGGCCCCATGTTGGCCGCACCAATTTATTATGCGATGTTATAACAATTACCTATACAAATACATTACCATGTACTCAACGCAACTATAAAGTGTATTACACTGGCCAGGTCGCAGGATTTTTTTCTCTCGTTGCGTCAAGTAGGGCCTATATGTAGTTGCACAATAATTAAATAATTTTTAAAGAGGAGTGAGATGTTGTTGACATGAAATAATCATTTAAAACTGTTTCAAAATAATCATTCTAAGATTTATTAATTAATAGAGAAATATTTAAATATTAAAATTTCAAACATTAGACAAATATATATTCACCTTCTTAAGCTTTACAAATATACTGTAACCTGCTATGTTATTCTTAACATACAACAAAAATAACACCATATAATATTTCTAACTAAACAAATATATTAAACAAATTATCCAAATTATTTTTATTTTTGTGTACCTGAAATTAGCTCAAATTTTAAATGATACTAGCAACTCATTTACCAACAAAATAATATCAAAATTCAAGAATAAACTTTAATTGTTGCTATAAACAAAATAAAATAATCTACCATTTACTTCCAATCTATTATTTATTTCTACTGCCACACGCAAAAATACAACAAAAGATTATTATTTCTTTTCTAGATTTGCTTGTTAAATTAAACTCTCTTATCTAACTACTATTTAACTTTAAAACTCTAATTATTAACTGTTCATACTTCAGTTCTTTTCAAGAGCTCTCTTCACAATAAAAAAGTATAATTGTTTTTTATCACTTGCGTATATCTGCCGTTACTGTTGCATGTGTGTGTGTGTCCAGAATCCTGAGAGTATGATGATGATGATGATGATGTTGATGATGATGATGATGATGATGATGACTATGCTGATGCGGTGTTCGTTGTCTCTATGGGTTGTTGCTGTTGGTGATGCTCCAGTGTTCCCCCATACGTCTTAGTGTGCATGTGGTACAGTGTGTGTGTCCTGGTTGATCTGCAAAGGGCAGCGTGACGTCGTGTGTAGATTTCTTGAGTTTGAGTGTGTGATCGCCCAAAGTTGCCAGTGGTATTTATATTGGAGGCGAATTGACAGGCTCAGGACTGTCTTTTGACATGTCAGATATTGTCAATTCATGCAAAGCGTCCTTTTTATTACACTCACTTTTTGGTTAATTATCGCGAACTCATGAACATACTCGTCACATGAGCGATATCATTGTTTTTTTGTATTTTTTTCTGGCCACTCACATATACCACACTTATAAATTACTATTTAATTATACTAGTAATTAATAATAATTTCATAGTGTCTTTAATATTGCACATTTGGCCATCATTTTTATATCACCATATTCATCAAAAATTCCTTGATGTAATGGTGTCTTTATAATTGGGGTAAGTCTTTGTTTACAGTTTTAAAACAAATAATTAATTTATTATAATCCTGTTAAGACCTGATTAATTGGAAACCAACAATACGTACGTATCCCCCATATTTGCATGTCGCAGCTTGCGTCACACACACAAACACACGAACGCTGTAACTTACGCTAACAAAGCTGGTGTCACTTTTGACAGGCTTCAGCCTGTCCGTTCTCGCAAAAAAGTGTCTAAAACTGTTCGTCATATTCTATTTACAATAATTACTATACAAAACATACCGCCCTGGGCAAATATGAAAAAATATGTATATTTGCATATATTCCCCTGGTGGTTTTAAATAATATTTAACTTATAGTTGTCTTGATTGTTCATCTCTTCTTTCACAGCACTATCACTTTACTAAAAATGAACTTTATCTTGTGAAAAACTTACTTTTTTCGTCGGACGCGTTTCGGCTTAAGTATCCGCCTTCTTCAGCTTTTAGTCAGACTGCCATCATTTCGTAACGGTTTGTGTGTGGAAGGTGAAGTGGGGGTGGTGTGTGGAGGAAGGGGATTGGTGCAGGGATTCAACTTGATGATTGTTTTTGTAAAATTGTGTCAAAAAGTGTATGTGATTTATATTGTAATTGATCGTTGAGTATGTTGTTTGGTTGTGTTGTGTGGTGTACAAATTCCACGCACGCGTAGTTAATACAACAACCATTAATTTCACAAAGGATGAAATGGATTTATTAAACAAAGGACTGAAACATAATTTAAATAACAATGCAACTAACAAAAATCACAATAAACACACACGTGACATAATCATAGACGCAGAAACAGCTGTACAAAACACGCACTTTAATGACCAGGACCCGATTCGCCACGAAATAAAACGAAAACTTCTAAACACAAATACAAAACCAAAAATACACAACAATGAAATAAAAACACTTAACAATATAAAACACAAGTTACTTGAACACAACACAACAATCCTAAAAGCTGACAAAGGTAACATTAGCGTCATAATGGACAAACACCAATTAAACACTAAAATCGAAAATTTCTTCAACGAAAATAATATAACAGAAATAAATAAAGACCCCACACTAAAATTTCATAAACAGATTAATAAGTTTATAAACAACACAAAACATATAATCAAACCAGAAAGCGCCAAATACCTTAAACAAATAAAACCTAACCCCCTAAACTAAATTCATTACCAAAAATACATAAACCGAACATTCCCATCAGACCATTAATAAACAACACACAGGCACCCTCCCACAAAATCGCAAAACAACTAGACAAGATAATCAGAGAAAATATTAATCTCAGTAACAACACATCCATCAAAAACAACATAGACCTAGTCAAGAAAACTGAACACATCCACATCCCACATAACTCAACTCTGGCATCTTTTGATATAACCAATTTATACACTAATGTCCCCATCAAAGAAACCATCCAAACACTAGAACAACTACTCAGACAAAACAACACACCTGAAACACACATACAAGAAATCATCACACTGACCAAACTAATAACTGAACAAAATTACTTTACATACAATAACAAGATATACACACAAACAGAAGGTCTCCCAATGGGCTCCCCCATATCAGGAATACTAGCAGAAATATATATACACAACATAGAACAGAACCACATAATAAACAACAACAAATACACTAACAAAATTATATATTGGCACAGGTATGTAGATGATATATTACTTTTATTCAAAGGCAACACAAGACAAGTTGAAAACTTCCACAATTACATAAACACTATACACCACAAATTAAAATTTACACTGGAAATTGAACAAAACAATAGTATAAATTTTCTAGACCTAACAATTAACAAAACTAACAACACACACACATACAAAATATACAGGAAACCAACCACAACTGACATGGTTATACACAACACATCAAACCACCCAACACAACATAAACATGCGGCCTTCAACCATATGCTCCATAGACTAACTAAAATACCCTTAAATAAACAAGATTACACCGACGAACTCAACACAATAAAATACATAGCAATCAAAAACGGTTACAACCCTAATTTAATAAACACACTACACAAACGCATCAAAAACAAAAACAAAAAACACAAAATACCATCAGCACACAACACAATAAATACATCACACTCACATACCACAACTCCTACACACACAAAATCGCCAACACATTCAGAAAACACAAATACAAAATAGCATACAGAACAACGAATACCATTACAAAACACATCAATAATACAAACACAGACATAGACAAATATAACAAAACAGGTGTTTACAAATTAAAATGTAATGACTGCAATAGTTTCTACATCGGCCAGACAGGAAGATCTTTTTCATCCTGTTATTCTGAACATTTAAAAGCTCTAACCAACAACAATATACACTCCGCATTTGCCACACACATACACACAGAAAACCACAGTTACACCAACATAGACACCAATCTCGAAATTTTACATTACTTACCTAAAGGCCGAAAACTCAACACAACTGAACAATACGAAATATATAAACACCACACAACACAACCAAACAACATACTCAACGATCAATTACAATATAAATCACATACACTTTTTGACACAATTTTACAAAAGCAAACATCAAGTTGAATCCCTGCACCAATCCCCTTCCTCCACACACCACCCCCACTACACCTTCCACACAAAAACCGTTACGAAATGATGGCAGTCTGACTAAAAGCTGAAGAAGGCGGATACTTAAGCCGAAACGCGTCCGACGAAAAAAGTAAGTTTGTCACAAGATAAAGTTCATTTTTAGTAAAGTGATAGTGCTGTGAAAGAAGAGATGAACAATCAAGACAACTATAATACCGCAGATAAAGCGTATTTCATCAATAAGTACAGAAACGCCAAACAACAAGTAACAAAAACTTCTTTACACATAGCATTCAATAAAACTTGTCGAAAACACAACATCATACCAACACACGCACAAGTTACAATAAAACAAAACACGCATACAGCACTTCAAACCAAACAGAAATTAGAACAAATAAACCTAAATAACATAATCAATTATTTATTCCATAAAAAAGACACACTCAACAACAGGCATATAAATTACACATGAAACTCACACAAATATTACACCACACGGAACTTGAAAATGTAATACAACACACACAAGACAACATAGAAAAATTCAAATTGACAATACAAGCTAGACACAACAAAAAAATAACTAACATCACAACACGCACAATTGAATCTATAACTGAACCGGCATACAAATTCCACGCACACGTAGTTAATACAACAACCATTAATTTCACAATGGATGAAATGGATTTATTAAACAAAGGACTGAAACATAATTTAAATAACAATGCAACTAACAAAAATCACAATAAACACACACGTGACATAATCATAGACGCAGAAACAGCTGTACAAAACACGCACTTTAATGACCAGGACCCGATTCGCCACGAAATAAAACGAAAACTTCTAAACACAAATACAAAACCAAAAATACACAACAATGAAATAAAAACACTTAACAATATAAAACACAAGTTACTTGAACACAACACAACAATCCTAAAAGCTGACAAAGGTAACATTAGCGTCATAATGGACAAACACCAATTAAACACTAAAATCGAAAATTTCTTCAACGAAAATAATATAACAGAAATAAATAAAGACCCCACACTAAAATTTCATAAACAGATTAATAAGTTTATAAACAACACAAAACATATAATCAAACCAGAAAGCGCCAAATACCTTAAACAAATAAAACCTAACCCCCTAAACTAAATGCATTACCAAAAATACATAAACCGAACATTCCCATCAGACCATTAATAAACAACACACAGGCACCCTCCCACAAAATCGCAAAACAACTAGACAAGATAATCAGAGAAAATATTAATCTCAGTAACAACACATCCATCAAAAACAACATAGACCTAGTCAAGAAAACTGAACACATCCACATCCCACATAACTCAACTCTGGCATCTTTTGATATAACCAATTTATACACTAATGTCCCCATCAAAGAAACCATCCAAACACTAGAACAACTACTCAGACAAAACAACACACCTGAAACACACATACAAGAAATCATCACACTGACCAAACTAATAACTGAACAAAATTACTTTACATACAATAACAAGATATACACACAAACAGAAGGACTCCCAATGGGCTCCCCCATATCAGGAATACTAGCAGAAATATATATACACAACATAGAACAGAACCACATAATAAACAACAACAAATACACTAACAAAATTATATATTGGCACAGGTATGTAGATGATATATTACTTTTATTCAAAGGCAACACAAGACAAGTTGAAAACTTCCACAAATACATAAACACTATACACCACAAATTAAAATTTACACTGGAAATTGAACAAAACAATAGTATAAATTTTCTAGACCTAACAATTAACAAAACTAACAACACACACACATACAAAATATACAGGAAACCAACCACAACTGACATTGTTATACACAACACATCAAACCACCCAACACAACATAAACATGCGGCCTTCAACCATATGCTCCATAGACTAACTAAAATACCCTTAAATAAACAAGATTACACCGACGAACTCAACACAATAAAATACATAGCAATCAAAAACGGTTACAACCCTAATTTAATAAACACACTACACAAACGCATCAAAAACAAAAACAACAAAACACAAAATACCATCAGCACACAACACAATAAATACATCACACTCACATACCACAACTCCTACACACACAAAATCGCCAACACATTCAGAAAACACAAATACAAAATAGCATACAGAACAACCAATACCATTACAAAACACATCAATAATACAAACACAGACATAGACAAATATAACAAAACAGGTGTTTACAAATTAAAATGTAATGACTGCAATAGTTTCTACATCGGGCAGACAGGAAGATCTTTTTCATCCCGTTATTCTGAACATTTAAAAGCTTTAACCAACAACAATATACACTCCGCATTTGCCACACACATACACACAGAAAACCACAGTTACACCAACATAGACACCAATCTCGAAATTTTACATTACTTACCTAAAGGCCGAAAACTCAACACAACTGAACAATACGAAATATATAAACACCACACAACACAACCAAACAACATACTCAACGATCAATTACAATATAAATCACATACACTTTTTGACACAATTTTACAAAAAACAAACATCAAGTTGAATCCCTGCACCAATCCCCTTCCTCCACACACCTGCCCCCACTACACCTTCCACACAAAAACCGTTACGAAATGATGGCAGTCTGACTAAAAGCTGAAGAAGGCGGATACTTAAGCCGAAACGCGTCCGACGAAAAAAGTAAGTTTTTCACAAGATAAAGTTCATTTTTAGTAAAGTGATAGTGCTGTGAAAGAAGAGATGAACAATCAAGACAACTATAATACCGCAGATAAAGCGTATTTCATCAATAAGTACAGAAACGCCAAACAACAAGTAACAAAAACTTCCTTACACATAGCATTCAATAAAACTTGTCGAAAACACAACATCATACCAACACACGCACAAGTTACAATAAAACAAAACACGCATACAGCACTTCAAACCAAACGGAAATTAGAACAAATAAACCTAAATAACATAATCAATTATTTATACCATAAAAAAGACACACTCAACAAACAGGCAATAAATTACACATGAAACTCACACAAATATTACACCACACGGAACTTGAAAATGTAATACAACACACACAAGACAACATAGAAAAACTCAAATTGACAATACAAGCTAGACACAACAAAAAAATAACTAACCTCACAACACGCACAATTGAATCTATCCCTGAACCGGCATACAAATTCCACGCACGCGTAGTTAATACAACAACCATTAATTTCACAAAGGATGAAATGGATTTATTAAACAAAGGACTGAAACATAATTTAAATAACAATGCAACTAACAAAAATCACAATAAACACACACGTGACATAATCATAGACGCAGAAACAGCTGTACAAAACACGCACTTTAATGACCAGGACCCGATTCGCCACGAAATAAAACGAAAACTTCTAAACACAAATACAAAACCAAAAATACACAACAATGAAATAAAAACACTTAACAATATAAAACACAAGTTACTTGAACACAACACAACAATCCTAAAAGCTGACAAAGGTAACATTAGCGTCATAATGGACAAAACACCAATTAAACACTAAAATCGAAAATTTCTTCAACGAAAATAATATAACAGAAATAAATAAAGACCCCACACTAAAATTTCATAAACAGATTAATAAGTTTATAAACAACACAAAACATATAATCAAACCAGAAAGCGCCAAATACCTTAAACAAATAAAACCTAACCCCCTAAACTAAATGCATTACCAAAAATACATAAACCGAACATTCCCATCAGACCATTAATAAACAACACACAGGCACCCTCCCACAAAATCGCAAAACAACTAGACAAGATAATCAGAGAAAATATTAATCTCAGTAACAACACATCCATCAAAAACAACATAGACCTAGTCAAGAAAACTGAACACATCCACATCCCACATAACTCAACTCTGGCATCTTTTGATATAACCAATTTATACACTAATGTCCCCATCAAAGAAACAATCCAAACACTAGAACAACTACTCAGACAAAACAACACACCTGAAACACACATACAAGAAATCATCACACTGACCAAACTAATAACTGAACAAAATTACTTTACATACAATAACAAGATATACACACAAACAGAAGGTCTCCCAATGGGCTCCCCCATATCAGGAATACTAGCAGAAATATATATACACAACATAGAACAGAACCACATAATAAACAACAACAAATACACTAACAAAATTATATATTGGCACAGGTATGTAGATGATATATTACTTTTATTCAAAGGCAACACAAGACAAGTTGAAAACTTCCACAAATACATAAACACTATACACCACAAATTAAAATTTACACTGGAAATTGAACAAAACAATAGTATAAATTTTCTAGACCTAACAATTAACAAAACTAACAACACACACACATACAAAATATACAGGAAACCAACCACAACTGACATGGTTATACACAACACATCAAACCACCCAACACAACATAAACATGCGGCCTTCAACCATATGCTCCATAGACTAACTAAAATACCCTTAAATAAACAAGATTACACCGACGAACTCAACACAATAAAATACATAGCAATCAAAAACGGTTACAACCCTAATTTAATAAACACACTACACAAACGCATCAAAAACAAAAACAACAAAACACAAAATACCATCAGCACACAACACAATAAATACATCACACTCACATACCACAACTCCTACACACACAAAATCGCCAACACATTCAGAAAACACAAATACAAAATAGCATACAGAACAACCAATACCATTACAAAACACATCAATAATACAAACACAGACATAGACAAATATAACAAAACAGGTGTTTACAAATTAAAATGTAATGACTGCAATAGTTTCTACATCGGCCAGACAGGAAGATCTTTTTCATCCTGTTATTCTGAACATTTAAAAGCTCTAACCAACAACAATATACACTCCGCATTTGCCACACACATACACACAGAAAACCACAGTTACACCAACATAGACACCAATCTCGAAATTTTACATTACTTACCTAAAGGCCGAAAACTCAACACAACTGAACAATACGAAATATATAAACACCACACAACACAACCAAACAACATACTCAACGATCAATTACAATATAAATCACATATACTTTTTGACACAATTTTACAAAAGCAAACATCAAGTTGAATCCCTGCACCAATCCCCTTCCTCCACACACCACCCCCACTACACCTTCCACACAAAAACCGTTACGAAATGATGGCAGTCTGACTAAAAGCTGAAGAAGGCGGATACTTAAGCCGAAACGCGTCCGACGAAAAAAGTAAGTTTGTCACAAGATAAAGTTCATTTTTAGTAAAGTGATAGTGCTGTGAAAGAAGAGATGAACAATCAAGACAACTATAATACCGCAGATAAAGCGTATTTCATCAATAAGTACAGAAACGCCAAACAACAAGTAACAAAAACTTCTTTACACATAGCATTCAATAAAACTTGTCGAAAACACAACATCATACCAACACACGCACAAGTTACAATAAAACAAAACACGCATACAGCACTTCAAACCAAACGGAAATTAGAACAAATAAACCTAAATAACATAATCAATTATTTATTCCATAAAAAAGACACACTCAACAACAGGCATATAAATTACACATGAAACTCACACAAATATTACACCACACGGAACTTGAAAATGTAATACAACACACACAAGACAACATAGAAAAATTCAAATTGACAATACAAGCTAGACACAACAAAAAAATAACTAACATCACAACACGCACAATTGAATCTATAACTGAACCGGCATACAAATTCCACGCACACGTAGTTAATACAACAACCATTAATTTCACAAAGGATGAAATGGATTTATTAAACAAAGGACTGAAACATAATTTAAATAACAATGCAACTAACAAAAATCACAATAAACACACACGTGACATAATCATAGACGCAGAAACAGCTGTACAAAACACGCACTTTAATGACCAGGACCCGATTCGCCACGAAATAAAACGAAAACTTCTAAACACAAATACAAAACCAAAAATACACAACAATGAAATAAAAACACTTAACAATATAAAACACAAGTTACTTGAACACAACACAACAATCCTAAAAGCTGACAAAGGTAACATTAGCGTCATAATGGACAAACACCAATTAAACACTAAAATCGAAAATTTCTTCAACGAAAATAATATAACAGAAATAAATAAAGACCCCACACTAAAATTTCATAAACAGATTAATAAGTTTATAAACAACACAAAACATATAATCAAACCAGAAAGCGCCAAATACCTTAAACAAATAAAACCTAACCCCCCTAAACTAAATGCATTACCAAAAATACATAAACCGAACATTCCCATCAGACCATTAATAAACAACACACAGGCACCCTCCCACAAAATCGCAAAACAACTAGACAAGATAATCAGAGAAAATATTAATCTCAGTAACAACACATCCATCAAAAACAACATAGACCTAGTCAAGAAAACTGAACACATCCACATCCCACATAACTCAACTCTGGCATCTTTTGATATAACCAATTTATACACTAATGTCCCCATCAAAGAAACCATCCAAACACTAGAACAACTACTCAGACAAAACAACACACCTGAAACACACATACAAGAAATCATCACACTGACCAAACTAATATCTGAACAAAATTACTTTACATACAATAACAAGATATACACACAAACAGAAGGACTCCCAATGGGCTCCCCCATATCAGGAATACTAGCAGAAATATATATACACAACATAGAACAGAACCACATAATAAACAACAATAAATACACTAACAAAATTATATATTGGCACAGGTATGTAGATGATATATTACTTTTATTCAAAGGCAACACAAGACAAGTTGAAAACTTCCACAAATACATAAACACTATACACCACAAATTAAAATTTACACTGGAAATTGAACAAAACAATAGTATAAATTTTCTAGACCTAACAATTAACAAAACTAACAACACACACACATACAAAATATACAGGAAACCAACCACAACTGACATTGTTATACACAACACATCAAACCACCCAACACAACATAAACATGCGGCCTTCAACCATATGCTCCATAGACTAACTAAAATACCCTTAAATAAACAAGATTACACCGACGAACTCAACACAATAAAATACATAGCAATCAAAAACGGTTACAACCCTAATTTAATAAACACACTACACAAACGCATCAAAAACAAAAACAACAAAACACAAAATACCATCAGCACACAACACAATAAATACATCACACTCACATACCACAACTCCTACACACACAAAATCGCCAACACATTCAGAAAACACAAATACAAAATAGCATACAGAACAACCAATACCATTACAAAACACATCAATAATACAAACACAGACATAGACAAATATAACAAAACAGGTGTTTACAAATTAAAATGTAATGACTGCAATAGTTTCTACATCGGGCAGACAGGAAGATCTTTTTCATCCCGTTATTCTGAACATTTAAAAGCTCTAACCAACAACAATATACACTCCGCATTTGCCACACACATACACACAGAAAACCACAGTTACACCAACATAGACACCAATCTCGAAATTTTACATTACTTACCTAAAGGCCGAAAACTCAACACAACTGAACAATACGAAATATATAAACACCACACAACACAACCAAACAACATACTCAACGATCAATTACAATATAAATCACATACACTTTTTGACACAATTTTACAAAAAACAAACATCAAGTTGAATCCCTGCACCAATCCCCTTCCTCCACACACCTGCCCCCACTACACCTTCCACACAAAAACCGTTACGAAATGATGGCAGTCTGACTAAAAGCTGAAGAAGGCGGATACTTAAGCCGAAACGCGTCCGACGAAAAAAGTAAGTTTTTCACAAGATAAAGTTCATTTTTAGTAAAGTGATAGTGCTGTGAAAGAAGAGATGAACAATCAAGACAACTATAATACCGCAGATAAAGCGTATTTCATCAATAAGTACAGAAACGCCAAACAACAAGTAACAAAAACTTCCTTACACTTAGCATTCAATAAAACTTGTCGAAAACACAACATCATACCAACACACGCACAAGTTACAATAAAACAAAACACGCATACAGCACTTCAAACCAAACGGAAATTAGAACAAATAAACCTAAATAACATAATCAATTATTTATACCATAAAAAAGACACACTCAACAAACAGGCAATAAATTACACATGAAACTCACACAAATATTACACCACACGGAACTTGAAAATGTAATACAACACACACAAGACAACATAGAAAAACTCAAATTGACAATACAAGCTAGACACAACAAAAAAATAACTAACCTCACAACACGCACAATTGAATCTATCCCTGAACCGGCATACAAATTCCACGCACGCGTAGTTAATACAACAACCATTAATTTCACAAAGGATGAAATGGATTTATTAAACAAAGGACTGAAACATAATTTAAATAACAATGCAACTAACAAAAATCACAATAAACACACACGTGACATAATCATAGACGCAGAAACAGCTGTACAAAACACGCACTTTAATGACCAGGACCCGATTCGCCACGAAATAAAACGAAAACTTCTAAACACAAATACAAAACCAAAAATACACAACAATGAAATAAAAACACTTAACAATATAAAACACAAGTTACTTGAACACAACACAACAATCCTAAAAGCTGACAAAGGTAACATTAGCGTCATAATGGACAAACACCAATTAAACACTAAAATCGAAAATTTCTTCAACGAAAATAATATAACAGAAATAAATAAAGACCCCACACTAAAATTTCATAAACAGATTAATAAGTTTATAAACAACACAAAACATATAATCAAACCAGAAAGCGCCAAATACCTTAAACAAATAAAACCTAACCCCCTAAACTAAATGCATTACCAAAAATACATAAACCGAACATTCCCATCAGACCATTAATAAACAACACACAGGCACCCTCCCACAAAATCGCAAAACAACTAGACAAGATAATCAGAGAAAATATTAATCTCAGTAACAACACATCCATCAAAAACAACATAGACCTAGTCAAGAAAACTGAACACATCCACATCCCACATAACTCAACTCTGGCATCTTTTGATATAACCAATTTATACACTAATGTCCCCATCAAAGAAACCATCCAAACACTAGAACAACTACTCAGACAAAACAACACACCTGAAACACACATACAAGAAATCATCACACTGACCAAACTAATAACTGAACAAAATTACTTTACATACAATAACAAGATATACACACAAACAGAAGGTCTCCCAATGGGCTCCCCCATATCAGGAATACTAGCAGAAATATATATACACAACATAGAACAGAACCACATAATAAACAACAACAAATACACTAACAAAATTATATATTGGCACAGGTATGTAGATGATATATTACTTTTATTCAAAGGCAACACAAGACAAGTTGAAAACTTCCACAATTACATAAACACTATACACCACAAATTAAAATTTACACTGGAAATTGAACAAAACAATAGTATAAATTTTCTAGACCTAACAATTAACAAAACTAACAACACACACACATACAAAATATACAGGAAACCAACCACAACTGACATGGTTATACACAACACATCAAACCACCCAACACAACATAAACATGCGGCCTTCAACCATATGCTCCATAGACTAACTAAAATACCCTTAAATAAACAAGATTACACCGACGAACTCAACACAATAAAATACATAGCAATCAAAAACGGTTACAACCCTAATTTAATAAACACACTACACAAACGCATCAAAAACAAAAACAAAAAACACAAAATACCATCAGCACACAACACAATAAATACATCACACTCACATACCACAACTCCTACACACACAAAATCGCCAACACATTCAGAAAACACAAATACAAAATAGCATACAGAACAACGAATACCATTACAAAACACATCAATAATACAAACACAGACATAGACAAATATAACAAAACAGGTGTTTACAAATTAAAATGTAATGACTGCAATAGTTTCTACATCGGCCAGACAGGAAGATCTTTTTCATCCTGTTATTCTGAACATTTAAAAGCTCTAACCAACAACAATATACACTCCGCATTTGCCACACACATACACACAGAAAACCACAGTTACACCAACATAGACACCAATCTCGAAATTTTACATTACTTACCTAAAGGCCGAAAACTCAACACAACTGAACAATACGAAATATATAAACACCACACAACACAACCAAACAACATACTCAACGATCAATTACAATATAAATCACATACACTTTTTGACACAATTTTACAAAAGCAAACATCAAGTTGAATCCCTGCACCAATCCCCTTCCTCCACACACCACCCCCACTACACCTTCCACACAAAAACCGTTACGAAATGATGGCAGTCTGACTAAAAGCTGAAGAAGGCGGATACTTAAGCCGAAACGCGTCCGACGAAAAAAGTAAGTTTGTCACAAGATAAAGTTCATTTTTAGTAAAGTGATAGTGCTGTGAAAGAAGAGATGAACAATCAAGACAACTATAATACCGCAGATAAAGCGTATTTCATCAATAAGTACAGAAACGCCAAACAACAAGTAACAAAAACTTCTTTACACATAGCATTCAATAAAACTTGTCGAAAACACAACATCATACCAACACACGCACAAGTTACAATAAAACAAAACACGCATACAGCACTTCAAACCAAACAGAAATTAGAACAAATAAACCTAAATAACATAATCAATTATTTATTCCATAAAAAAGACACACTCAACAACAGGCATATAAATTACACATGAAACTCACACAAATATTACACCACACGGAACTTGAAAATGTAATACAACACACACAAGACAACATAGAAAAATTCAAATTGACAATACAAGCTAGACACAACAAAAAAATAACTAACATCACAACACGCACAATTGAATC